>CM052702.1:133577619-133642618 GCA_028551405.1 Uromys caudimaculatus
GAGGTCCTCCCTGTGGCCTTTGTGTTCATATAGGAGGTCCTCCCTGTGGTCTTTGTGTTCATATAGGAAGTCCTCCCTGCACTTCAGTCATCCCACTTCAGCCCAGCAGCTTGTGTGCTTCATGTCTCTCTGTCTCTGTCTCTCTCTCTCTGTCTCTCTGTCTCTCTCTCTCTCTCTCTGTCTCTGTCTCTGTCTGTCTGTCTCTCTCTCTCTCTCTCTCTGTCTCTCTCGGTGGTGAGAGTGAATGTGATCTGTCCAGGCTTAGATCAAGAGAGCGATGCTTGCTGGTGGTCCTCCCTTCCCTGTCTGTGCTCTTCCTGAGTCTCTCTTTGTGATGTGACCTTTGTACCCTTTTGCATGTATAGACTGCCCTCATCTTCCCTTACTTGCTTGAATTAGTTAGTTTGCTCATTTGTTTTTTGTTGTTGTTGTTTTGTTTTGTTTGGTTTTTTCCAAGACAGGGTTTCTCTGTGTAGCCCTGGCTGTCCTGGAACTCATCTGTAGGCCAGGCTGGCCTCGAACTCAGAAATCTACCTGCCTCTGCCTCCCAAGTGCTGGGATTAAAGGCGTGCGCCGCCACTGCCTGGCTTCATTTGTTTGTTTTTTGAGACAAGATCTCAAGTAGCCTATACTGGTCTGGTCTCAGCTCCCTAAGAAACTGAGGATGACCTTGGACTCTTGCCTCCACCTCCTAAGTCCAGGGATTATAGACTCGTGCCACCAGGCCTGACTCCCTTGTTTCTTTTGGACTATGTAGATGTGATCTTGAGAATCTCCCCAAACACACTGTCAGCTGGCCCCACCTTTGAGAGCAAAACTAAGATTAAGAGTGGTTACAGACAGACTCAGGACATCTCCTGCAAACAGTACAGGGGTGTGGGTGGCCCACCTAACAGACAGGGAGCCATACAGGTAAAGAACAAAGAAGACTGCTTCTAAAGCGGGACAAACAGGAGTCTGGCAGTGCCAGTGCTGAGCCGGGAGGTGGGGGAGGTGCTGAGAGCCAGAGACCTAGGAAGAAGCAGAGGAGCCTCTACCTGAGGAAGTGGAGAGCAGGCCAGCAGTCTTGCGGAATAGTCTGTCCCTGTCATCTCTCTGTAGGCCTCTCAGTCCTCCTTTCCTGTGGGCTGTGCCTGGGGCCCCCAGGCAGACTCTCCTCACGGAAGTCCCAACAGAAGCTCTTGGAAGTGTGTCCTTGTTCTTTGTCATACACAGTGTCTGAAAAGCATTGCTCTGAGTACCTTGGGTGGAGTCCATCTCCCTTCACCACAAGCTGAGAATGCACAAACAGATCAACTTGTGGTGAGGGGAGACGGACTCCTAAGTCATATGCAGTGGCCCTTGTCACCGTGCAGCCTCCAGTGCAGGCAGCCAGCGGCCACCCCGTGTCCACCTATGGGCACACAGCTCAAGCTCCTTCTGACATACTGTGAACACATGGCGCATGGCATGGTGGCCAGCTTTGAGTCACACTGCTGGTAAGTGACAGCTGGCTGGGAACAGTGGCAGCTCCTGGAGCACAAAAGTCTCCAATGCTGGCCAGGACCTAAGCATCATGAGTCTCAGTTTCTTTCTTTGTAGTCTGAGACTGTTGGCCTGATTTTTAAATGGAGAACTGGCTGGGAAGACCTGGGTCATCCTGGCCTTCTGATGTGATCACTTAAGTCACAAAGTTCCCTCTCCTCCTTGGAAGGTCCTGAGCCCTGTGAACAGGAGGGATAATTAGTGGTCATGGCCGTTGAAGAACTAAAAGCCTCAGAAGTAGGTTCTCTTTTCATCTCTTTTGAAGGAATGTGAGGACTTGGGTGGGAAGTTCCCCAGGGTTCCTTGGTATTTCAGTGCTTTGATATCTGGAGGAAGAAGAGAGCAATTAATTGCTATAAATGGCCTCTTCCTATAGGGCTGCTCTGACGGTGGGTTGGGGTGTCAGGCAGGGTGCTAGCACTTCCGTCCCAGCCATCCTCTAGATGGAGGGACCCACAGCACACTCAGCGTGGCGTCCGACACAGGGAGACTGTTGAGGTCCCACTGTGTGGGGCTGGGAAGATGGCTCAGTGGGTAAAGGCAGTTGCTATATAGACACGAGGACCTGAGTTCAAATTCCCAGCACTGTGAAGAAAAAGAAGGGAATGGCCACATGTGCTTGTAACCCATTGCAGTATGGGGTGGACAGAAAGGCAGATCCTAAGAACTGGTCAGCTAGCCAGCGGCTGGCACGTGGTGAGCTTCAGGTTCTGGGCAAGGTCCTGTCTAAAAGATAAGAGGCTGAGGGTGATAGAGGGGGCCGCCTACACCTGCCTCTAACCTCCACGTGCATGCCCAAGTGAGCGTGCCCCCCCCCCCCGGGGTGTGTAGACCCCTCTGTAGAACCGCGCCTTCTTCAGCCTTGGCAGCTTTGTCCATAGAAGGCAGATACGGAGACGTTCCCAGGCTGCTTTGGTCGTTCCTGCATCTGGCTCAGAACCCATTGCTCTCGGGCTTGTCAGGGCTGAGCAGGGTTGAGAACTTGCAGGCCACTCACTGCTGAGTGGGACACAAAGACTGACGGCTCTAAGTGCTTTGGAGTGAAGGCCACTGGTCCCCTCAGTAGGCCACACTTCTAGTGGGTTAGCTAGCACATATTATCCAGGTGGTGAGGTTGTGGGGAAGCCAGAGAAGCCGTGTTCTTTCATTCTTGGAAAAGGTGTGTTGGGGCAAGCCTACATACACAGATGGACATGGTTGGAGCACAGAGGAGGCCGAAGTTGAGGGGCCTGGCCTTGTTATCTGAGGTGTTTTGTGGGTGGGAGGTCATCTGTCATAGTGAGTCATTCTGGTCCCATGTTTCTAGACAGGGTGACTAACCCAGAGGAGGGGTGTGTGTGTTGTGTGGAGCAGGCAGACCTGCCTCAGCCGGAAATGAGAGGCCTGGTGCACACTCAGCACCCTGTCTTGGAGGTGTTAGAGCAGGCTCCCTGGGCTTGCCTGACACACAGGTATTTCTGGACTATGACAGAGCCATGGCCACAGGCTTTGCGCCAGTGGTTCTGTTCCCTCAGCGCGGGGGTGTGCGCACGGTCCTACTGCGGCAGCCTCTGGGCCCTTCAGGCTCCTCCCATGACCGTGTTCTGTTTCCACAGGGTGGCACCTCCCTATTTCTTCTCAGCCGCAGCCCTCCCCTTAGAGTGAGCATCTGTTTGCCTGAAGTTAATATCCAGAAGCAGGTAAGGACTTGAGGGGACGGCTCTGTTATGTGGCCTTGGGACAGTGCTGTGGTGGAGGGAGGGTGGGGGAGCTCTGAGACCAGACTCCAGGCTGAACAGGGCAGTCGCCATAGTCACCCATCTGACTGCCTTTCCGGGGTCCCGCGTGGTACTTGTGTCTTCCAGCATGGGGGTTCTTTTGCTTTCTTGGATTTTTGTTTGTTTGTTGTTTTTTAACTTGTACTGCTGGGACTTGAACCCAGGACCTGTGCACAATAACAAACACATTGTACCACTAAGCTACCCACCTGATGTGCGGATTCTTACAGTCAGTGTCACAGTGCTACTGGGTTTTCAGGCTAAGATCTGAGTAGATTCTGGATTAATAAATTTAAATATTGTATTGTTGTGTACGATGGGGGCAGTGCCACAGTGCACTGTGAAGCTGGTTCTCTCTGTCCACCTCTGTGTGAGTTCTAGGGATCAAAGTCAGTTCACCAGACTTGTGCAGCAAGTACCCTTATCCGGCTGAGCTCTCTGGATTGCCCTGGGTTAGTATTTTCTATAAGCTCTGTATGCTTTTTCTTTTGTTTGCTATAAACTTTGTGTAAACGTATATACTTAAAAGTTGCAGAGATGTTTGTTTGTGTGGTGCGATTGCAGACGGAGCTCAGAGCCTTGTGTGCGCTAGGCAAGTGCTGTACC
The DNA here is from genome assembly GCA_028551405.1 of Uromys caudimaculatus. Classification (NCBI taxonomy): domain Eukaryota; kingdom Metazoa; phylum Chordata; class Mammalia; order Rodentia; family Muridae; genus Uromys; species Uromys caudimaculatus. The sequence continues at coordinate 133,581,507 of CM052702.1, forward strand.
ACTGGGCCCCATCCCCAGCTTTCATGCCCTTGTGGGGTGTGTGTGTGTGTGTGTGTGTGTGTGTCTGTCATTGTGGGGGGTGTCTTTGTGTGTGTCTGTGTATATGTCTTGTCTGAGTGTGTCTGTGGGCTTGTGTCTATGTGTATGTATATGTCTCTGTGTGTGTGTCTGTGGAGGGTGTATCTGTGTGTACGTTGCCTATTTGCATTTTGGAACAGGGTCTGCTGTAGCCTTGGCTAGCCTTAAACTCATTATGTAGCTGAGGATGACCTTAGAATCCCTGCTCCTTCAGCAGCTATCTCCCAAGTGATGGGATGGTAGGCGTGCGTGCCACTGTGCCTAGCTCCTTTTTAAAATATTTGTCAGATTTAAAAATTACTTTTGAACCAGGCATGGTGGCACAGGCCTTTAATCCCAGCACTTGGGAGGCAGAGGTAGGCGAATTTCTGTGAGTTTAAGGACAGCCTGGTCTACAGAGTGAGTTCAGGACTGCCAGGGCTATGTAGAAAGACATGGTCTCCAAAAACAAAATATTAAAAAAAAATTTTTTTTGACACAGGTTCTCATTTTATAGTCTAGGTTGACTCAATTCACTACATAGCCCAGGGTAGTCCCAACTTAGAGGGAAACCTCCATGCCTGGCTCTCGTGGTGCATGTTTTGTTTGGGTTTTTAGCAGAGTATGTTACTGTGTGTCTGTGACTGACCTGGGACTCAGGTTGTGGATCAGGCCGTTTCAAGCTTGTGGTATCCTCTTGTCTCCACTTTCCAAGTGCTGGGACTACAGGTGAGAGCCATCACCCCTGGCTTCCTAGTGTGGTTTTTTTTTTTTTTTTTTTTTTATATCACATTTTTTAAAGATTTATTTATTATTATATGTAAGTACACTGTAGCTGTCTTCAGACACACCAGAAGAGGGCGTCAGATCTCATTATGGATGGTTGTGAGCCACCATGTGGTTGCTGGGATTTGAACTCAGGACCTTCAGAAGAGCAGTCGATGCTCTTAACCGCTGAGCCATCTCTCCAGCCCCCTTCCTAGTGTGTTTTACCATGGAGGCAATTGTTGCACCCCAGAGGGCTATGACCCTTGTGACTCAAAGGACTCAGCCTGTGCTCTGGCTCAGCTTAAGGCTTCTTTCTTTTTTATATTTTTCTAAGCAGATGCAAGACCCCCATTGTTATAAACTAATTTTTTTTTAAATAAATGTGAGTGCACAAACAGCATTAGCTTCAGGTTTATAAATAACAGTGAGCACAAGTGGCTCTCCCTGTGTCCAGAGCCATTCAAGCAAATCAAAGGGAGGCCAGCCTGTCAGCTCCTCGTCAGCTGATAGAGACCCACAGGGCAGCACCGGCTTCTCCTCCTTGTGCACTGCCTCCTAATTCTTCCAAAGTGCCATGACCTGGTCCGTGGAGGTCTGTGTAGCTGGGTGGGAATACAGCATCCATATCCTGATGTCTCCCACACTTCCGAGTCCGTGTCAGTCTAGGCCCTCACAGTTCTCTTCCCTGTGTGGATCCTGCAGTGATTGGGAGCCTCTTTTTCTTGTGCTTTCCTGACCAGCCATGCTTCCTGCAGCAGAGGGCAGGCTCAGAACTACCAACTGCATGTGCATGCAGTGCCTGTCTGTGTCTTCATCCCTGGGGTTTGAATGTTCTCTGTCAGACGGACTTTTCTGGCGTGGTACAACTTTATACATAGCATGTGGTTCATTACCACATAACAGGAAACCGCAGGCCTCGCCCCTCCAGCCATTAGCATAATTGACAACCGACTGTTGTTTCTTTCCACTTTCCCTTGTCTGTTTCTCTTCTGACTCCTGAGAAATTTTCTTAGTGGAAATGAAGCACTGACCTGTTTTTAGGGGTGGGGTGTGTGTAGGGATAGCTGAAGCCATTACTGAGGTGCGTCGTTTCTTTTGATTCTGGGGTCTGAGCTTGGATGAATAATTAGTATCTAAATTAATTGCAGTTTGAGCTTATGTAATTTAGGCACATTTTAATGGAGACCAGTTCTTAATCCCTTCAGGGGAAACTAGGAATCCTCCAGTGACATTAACGTACTGCTTGACAGGACCACGATCAAGATTTAATAACATACTTGCTTCAGTAGGCAGCAAACCCAAGCATGCTTCTGATACATCTGTCTGAGGCTATTATGGTTTATTCTCTTCAATGATTAATTTTCTGCACACTGACACCCTTACTGTGAATTAGGACAGACTTGCATCAGTTATGACGCTTCCTAGAGCATTTGGCCTGGAACGTGAAGGGCAGGGACCTGTGCTCCACTTTCTATTCCAGAGCCAGCCCTGGGCGTTCCTTCCCACCCTGCAAGGCAGGGGCAGCAAAGCAGGGCTGTAACAACACAAGTCCTTTGACAGTTCAATCCCTAGGAGAGAACTGACCAGGAAAGTGTCTTCTCTGCCTTCACATGTGCACCAAGGTGAGCACACAAACACACAAAGAAATACATGTAAACAGAATGCTAGATGACAAGAATGTTTAGAAATGCTAAGTCAGAATTCTTCTGAAGTTTAGGAGACAGCTTTGTGCCAGGCAAGCATGTTGAAGTAAGAGGATCCCCTGAGCCCTGCTGCTATAAACCCTGAGAGCTCACAGCCAGGCTGCAGCAGCGAAAAGGATGGACTAGGCCAGTCTATGGGATGAAGGGTGAAGAAGGGTGAAGCTGTGGAGCAGGGTGCTGTGATGTACACCCGTGTAAGATGACTGCACAGTGCTGAACGGCCATGACAGCCCACCGTCCTGAGGAGCAGCTCTCTAAAGGTCCTGGGTCCGCAGTACTAACCAGACCTAACCAGTACTAACCACTGTCCTACTGGAGCAGCTCCGAGTGAACAGATATGAGTTCCCTGGAACCCACTGTGATTGGAGTGTGCTTTGTGAGCGCTTCCCTTGGGGGTGGACAGCAGGATTCTTCTTGGGTTGCCAAGGTACCCTGAAGGCTCCAAAGCTTTTGTGTGTGGCGGCACCTAGTGGTTGTTCTTAGCATGTCTCTGCTTAGCATGTCTCTGCATCTTAGGGGCCGACCCACTGTGAGCCAGCCTTTGAGCACAGGACACAGTTGGAAGATTTTGATTCTCAGTTTGAAGGCTTTATGGGACACTGCCGGTGTTTTCTGGAGGTCACAGTGGCAAAAGCCGCCCTAAATACTTTGAGAAGGAGAGTCCTTTGGAAAAGTTAAATTTGGTTGTGGGACTCTAGGTTAATACTGTTTGTTTGTTTGTTTGTTTGTTTGTTTGTTTGTTTGCTTGAGACAGGATTTCTCTGTGTGACCCCCACTGTCCTAGAATTCTCTTTTAGACCAGGCTGGCTTTGAACTCATAGAGATCCACCTGCCTCTGCCTCCCAAGTGCTAGGATTCAAGACACCATGAGTAGTCCCCGGCTTGCTTAAATCTCTTAATATAATGACACTGGTTTCAAATTGGTATGAATACAGTAGAAACAGGAGATCTGAGACACTGAGAACTGCTCCCCTGTTCCAGTCAGCCAGGTGGGCACTACTTACTAAGTGCTTGCTGGGTGCCGGCCTCTAGGAGGACAGAGGCAAGCAGGGCAGATGCAGCCTGGCCTTCCAGTAGGAAGGAAAAAGACGATTAGCAGACATTCCAACAAGACACTCAGAAAACTAGGACAGTGAGACAGGGCTGTGTGACAAGAGGTGAGGGCACAGGACTGGCTCCCCTGGAAAGGGTACCTTGAGGCTGAGAGGAAGCCAGTTCTGGGCCCAGGGAGTAGATACCCAGTGCAGACACTGACCAGCAGAAGAGCAGGGAGAGCCCGGCTGCAGAGGGAACAGGCTGATCACAGGCAACCAGACAGGACTAGGAAATGTATCTTCAGGTAGGATTAGGCTGGGGGTGGTGTCGTCTCCCCTGACTATGTAGACTGTGATAGCCACTCAGGAGGGGAAAAGACAGTGGAGGACGTGAGTGGTCTGTGTGAGGCCACTGCCAAACGGCAGTGTAGATGACGACATCACAGAGGAGACGTAGGCTTAGCGTCCACACTCAAGGTGCAGGCAGGAGTCACCATGAGGCCATGTGTGGTCATCCCCAGAGCAGCAATGCTGGTGCCTAAACTGGAGTGAACAGGTGAAATGAAGGAGAGATGCCTCAGAATATTCTGCTGAGTTCTGCAGAAGTAAGGCCATCCACAGGTTGGAGAGTGCCCTGGAGACGAGGCTTGAGGCCGCGGTGCCTTTTCCCAGGCCCTAGTAGTTACTTTGGCCCTGTTCTGAGCCCAGGCTGAGTTGGAAGGGAGTGGACTACAGAAGAGAGGAGTGTGGATTCTGGGGCTCCGAGGGTGGATACAAAGACTCTGTCCTGTGCTGTGTCAAGTGTTCAAGCATGACGTCAACCCCATCTGGACAGGTTTCAACCTGTTGTGTGGGCTTTCGGGGCGAGGGCCCCATTAGGCTTTTGAGCAGCTGACGAGTAGATACTTGGGAGCTGTTGCCCAGGCTTAGACGCATTCCCGGGTACGCCCTTGGCATGGAGTATTGCCATGTCCCGCGTCTCCCTGTCTAGGACTCATGGGCCACTGAGAGTGGATGGTGTGAGGACTGTCCTTAGCCTGTCACTCCGGGTGCTCCCTCATTCCCCGAGTGCAGCTCCTTGGTGGCAGGGCTGCCGAGGCTCCACCCCACCAGCTGCTGTGTTATTTCTGACTTGTCCAAGAGTTCAAGTGTGTAACCCAAACCCCTAGATCCTGCCTCCTCTCCCCCAGCTCCTTCTGGAGGAGGAGGCTCTGGGCTGCTCTCCCTGGGGCTGGCTGTAGCTCAGGCCAGAGACACCTGGGCACAGCCGCTGGCCTTCACAGCTGTCTTCAGGAGCCCTCCTCTGACAGGTGGGGTGGGTGTGTGAGGGTGAGGTGCAGCCCTTCCAGTGCCCTGGGCGGGCACCCTGTAGAGGGATCCTTGGTGCCTTGCCCAGGAGCTGGCACTTGGGTTCAGTGGGGCTTTGCACGGGGTGTTGTCACTGATCGCTGGGTTTCTTGAGCCACCTCTGATCAAGCCCCTTCGCTCGTGCTTGCTCCTTGTGTGGAAAGCCTAGAGCTCTTGGGGCGTCATTTCTTATTTGTCCTGTGACTCTTAAACCTTGGCTGTCCCTGCGGCCTCTGCTCCTCAGCCACACTGCCTGGGCCTCAGGTCAGAAGGCATGGAGGACCCGCCACTACCCTGCAGCCTCTCCTGTGCTGTCAGAAAGAGGGTCCCTACTGGGGAGGGACTGTCTGAGAAAGGGGTGCCTCACTTACAGGGGTCAGTATTAGAGTGTATCTCATCCTGACATTCTCCCCATAACGTTCCTGTCTCCTTGCAGGTGTCCCCAGGACTGGGCCGGGGGGATGAACCGCGAGGGTGCGTCCGGGAAGAGTCCGGAGGAGATGTACATTCAGCAGAAGGTCCGCGTGCTGCTCATGCTGAGGAAGATGGGGTCAAACGTGAGTGCCTATGGGCTGCAGGGCAGCTGCTGCCCTGAAGGAGGGAGGGGCGGCTGCAGCCACCTCCTGGGTCTCTGAGAACAGGGAGAGAGCTGTGGGCCTGTAAATTATCTCCGTTGCCAGTTCAGGCTCCCCAAGCACAGAGTCCACATGTTCACTTTAGGGGGCACTGCTGGGACTATCTCTCTACTCCATTTTTTATTTTGAGCCAGGGACGGTGAGGACTTTAATCCTCCTTTCTGATCCTCAGTGACCTCAGAGAGGCTTCTCTTCTGGGAGCAGATACGGGGCAGCTGGGCAGGGTAGCCACTGAAGAGAGCAGTAGTAGCAAGCACAGGGGCATCTTTTGAAAAAGAAGTAGAGAGACTTGAGATTGCTGGTTGGCCATTGGGGCGTGGCCGGGGCTTGAGCCTTCATACCTGCCTTACGCCAGAAGAGACACTGATCAAGATCCAAAGTGAGTGGCAAGGCGTGTGAACTTCAGGGACCTGGTCTTCAGGATGGGAGCAGGATGTGATTGCCAGATACCAGGAACAGAGGGCAAGGAGCAAGAGGGGAGGCGGGGCAGCCGGTGCCGGCCTTGGGGGTGGGGGCTGGGGGGCAGGTCCTCCTCTCACCACAGTGCTCTCACCCTGCAGCTGACCGCCAGCGAGGAGGAATTCCTGCGCACCTATGCAGGGGTCGTCAGCAGCCAGCTGAGCCAGCTGCCGCAGCACTCCATCGACCAGGGTGAGCCAAGGGCCAGGCACCGCCAAGCCCTCCCCGAGCGCGCGAGCGCTCAGCAGTGCTCCTTTCCGGGAGTTCAGGGAAGGGAGAGCAGACTGTTGTTCCCTCCAACCCACAGGCTCCTGTCTGGTCCCAGCGCTGGGGATCCAACAAGGCAGGTGGCAGGTCTCTTTCTGGGCCTGGAGGAAGGAGGAGGTAGACATGACTGGGGGCCTTGTGCAACCACAGAGGGTCTGGTTCATGCATCCTTACCCCTCAGCCCGACCCCTAACTGCTCGGCACCTAGTTCAGTGAGTTCTGAGCACAGCGTCCCTGTCGGGTACAGCTGTGCAGTGACTGGGGGGTCTGCCACTAGCAGACGGCCCAAAGAACCTGATATCTCCACATGCAAACTGGATCCTCATGGTCAAAAGCTCCACTCGAGTGTTTATCGTACAACAGGGGCTGTGCCAGGGATCAATACACAGCATTTGGCCGTTGACAGCTGTTGCTTGTATGACTTCCAGTTAGCAGGCAGTGTTTGGGAAGCAGGAAGTCATTGTTGACCATACAGAGGTGCCCAGGAGTCGAACTGCTCCTCACTGACAAGGCTGCTGGGCTGCTAGCTCCGTGTCCCTCTGCTCTGAGAGCTCTGCCTGACACTGTGGCAGTGTTCTGAGCAGCATCTCCTCACCTTCCTTCTCTGTTAACCTTTCATGCTTGCTTGGGACTGTACCGTATTTTAGTGAGCCAGGCAGTGTGGGCCACACCTTTAATCCCAGCACTCTGAAGGACAGCCTGTTCTACAGATCAAGTACTAGGAGAGCCAGGGCTACACAGAGAAACCCTGTCTCAAAAAAAAAAAAAAAAAAAAATAGGTACTTCAGCGACCCGTGGCATGTTGAGGCAGGAGCAGGCACCAGAGCAGAGCGGAGGGTATTTGCTGTGTTGCAGCTGCTGGGGAGGAACCAGTCCAGCACACTGGGCTGCCACCCCCTTGTCCTTCATGCTGTGGGCTCAGCCCTAGATACAGGAGTTGCTTCCCTGGCACTGGTGCTTGGTCCCGCCAGCTCGGAAGAAATCTTCCAGGGAACCGCTGGTAATCAGCAATTTGGGACTGTGCATGTATCACCAAAACCAAGCCTAGGCATGCCTGCTCAAGTGTGCTCCACCGCCAAGGGGGTTTACAGTCGGCCCTGCCTTCCCTCTGCTCTTGAAGGAGTCCTTTTCTTCTCGATGGCTGGTCTGGGTTTCCTCATCTAGCTCCTAAGCCAGGTCACCTGAGCACTTCAGACTCTGAGTTAGTTCCAGGGGACTTTCTTCCTCCCACGTGACCCCAAGTCATTGAGTTTCTGAGTCTCTGTGCAGATGTCCATAGTAGAATCCCTTAATAGGTAAGGAGGCTGGGGACCATGGCAGAATAGGTCACACCCACCACTTGTCCCCTTGTCTTGTGTGGATATAGAAGAGCCAAGGGGAGACATACTGGGCTGTTAATAGGGGAAACGGTGGTGCTGGGACTCAGTCCTGGGGCCCAGTGTATGCCAGCCTGTGCTCTACCACTGGGCAGCACCCCTTGAGAGAACACAGTGACTGGGCATAGGTTTTCATAATGGACTTTTATTTTCCAAGTTTGCAAGTTTTGTAAAATATTTTTTGTGTGTCGTTCATGCATTCTTTCGTAAGAAGTGAAAATCTTCACTGGGTCCAACACAGGGCCTTGGGCATGCTAGGTAGGCGCGCTAGTATTCAGTTGTATCCCTCTACCTTTAAGAAGTTTTACGTTGACCCAGAGAGATGGCTCAGCAGTTAAGAGCAAGTACTGTTTTTTACAGATGGCCAGAGTTCAATTCCCAGCACACCCATATCAGACAATTCACAACTACCTCTAACTCCAGTGCAGTCTAATGTCTCTGGGCTCCATCGGTGCCTGCACTCACATGCACAGATCCACACACACTTAACTAAAAAAATAATAATAAAATAAATCATTTAAAAAGTTACTGTTTATTACTTATTTACAATAAAAAGTAATAAAAATTATTATTTAACTGGACATGTTGGTGCACACTTATAAATCCTAACAAGAGTTCAAGGCTAGCCTGAGATGTATAAGACGCTATTTCATGTATATATATATGAAGCATATGCACACGCGCGCAAAAACTCACTTTGCAGAACCTACAATTGAGAATACAAACCAGTCTGCCATGCTGTTTAGAAAGTTGCGGTTAAGGCTGAGGATATAGCTCAGTTGGCAGAGCGCTTGCTAGCATCTGTGAAAACTTGGGTTTCATCGCCAGCACCAATAGATGGGTAGTAGCACCCCTGAGATCCCAGCACTTGGGAGGCAGAGGCAGGAGGATGTTAAGTCATTCTTGACTACTTAGTGAGTTGGACGTTGGCCTGGGCTATGTGAGACTCAAAAAGAAGAGGTGACCATGGTGACCTCGTGGTGCCCTGGCTCCGAAACTGCTGATGTAGCCAGAAGCAGCAGTAGGCAGGTAGGCGTGGCTGTCATAGACACTCTGGAATCTGGGACCTCTTGGGTGTGAGCATCCATATACACTTTCTTTGCTGGGGCATGGGTTTTCTGGGTTGGGGGAGAATCATATCTGACAAAGGGTGTGGAACATTTGTGCTGCTGATGCCCCGCACCTCTGGAAGTCACACAGACCCAGAGCAAATGCTACTTCAGGACTTCCAAGGACTGTGAATTGGGGCCAGGAGGCACCCAGCTTGGAAGATCTTCTCGAGCTTTCTTTTATTTTCTCTGTGTTACAGATAAACCCCAGGCTAGTGTATAGTCTAGGCCAGGAGCTTATGTCTCTGTCCATGCTGTGAGGCTGAGTGGTATTGGCTCCTGTACCCAGTGTCTGCCTAGGCGGCCGAGGGATCTTACACATCTGTCCACTAGGTGGCTCTGTCTCTCAGCAGATGACAGGGCTCCACTCTAGGGTTCCCAGACCTAGACAGGGTTTCCAGCATCTTCCTTTGGATTGTTCCTCTTGATAGTGATCCCGAGGCAGAACCAGCCATAGGACAGTATGCAGTCTCGTACACTCTTGCCCGCTGAGGCTGGAGGGGTCTGGTACCTGGCTACTCCTCTACCCACAGTCCCCCTGTGTTGATAGAGAGTAGGCAGGTGCTGGAAAAGATGCTAGCCAGAAGATGGCACCGTGACATTGGCCAGGTGGCTCCTGCAGGGGCCCAGAGGCCTCCCAGAACTGAACCATGCTCCCTCCCAGTTCTCAGCCTGCCCAATCCCTAAGCAGGGATCACTATGACTGCCTCCTTCCTCCTCTTCACCCTTGGTGCTCCCCTCCCTCCTCCTGTCCTCTCCAGTGGACTGGTGCCTCTAGATCCAGTCTTCCCCTTACCCCTTCCCTCTTACCCTATCTCACGTGATTTCTGTAGACTTCAGGTCAGCGCCTTCCAAACACACCCTCAGCCCAGACCCCACTACCCCCAGAGCTCTCTACTGTGTCTTGACACAGCCCGCCCCTGCGTGCTCATTAGGTCCAGACGGGCCCCTCCTTTCGGCTCCTGTGTGCTCACACGGTACGGGAGCTGGTCTCCACCCAGGCTCATGTGCAGCACTGCCATTGCTCCTGAGGCCTTGGATCTTCCGCCTTAGTGCTCCCCAACCAGCCTCCTCCTCTTAGGTGGTTGTTGTTGCTTTGTTTTTTAAGATTAATTTATTTTTATTCTTATCTGTGTGTGTACCTGGGTGTAAGTATGTATACCATATGCAGGTGGTGCCCACAAAGACCAGAACAGGGCATCGGATCCCCGGGAACTGGAGTTACAGATGATTGTGAGCCACTGTGTGTGCTGGGGTCTGAAGGAGCAGCCAGGGCTCTTAACCTCTGAGCCGGCTCTCAGAGGCTCTTGTTTGTTTGTTTGAGACAGGGTCTTATGTGGAGTATACTGGTCTTGAATTTGCTTTATAGCTGAGGATGATCTTAACCTTTTCAATTTTTTCATTTATATTATGTGTATGAATATGCCTGCCATGACCCATATATATGGAGGTCAGAGGGCAATTTGCAGGAGTTAATTTTCTCCTTCTGTTACGTGGGATTGAACTCAGGCTCAGGCTCGGCAGCAGATGCCCTTACCCGCCGAGCCATTATGCCCACCTCATCTTGAACTTCGATCCTCTTCAGTGCTGGGATTAGTGACACGCACCACCGTGCAGTGTTGGGATCGCACTCAGAGATGTGTGCGTGCCGACGACCACTCCCCAACTGAGCCACTCCCCAGCCCTGTCGGCTCCATTATTCTCTAATGATTAGTTTAGTTAGGTTAGTTTAAAGCTTGATTTATTTCTGTGTGTACAGGTGTTTTCCCTGTATGTATGTAAGTGTGTTTGGTACCAGCAGAGGCTTGAAGAAGGCACCAGATGCTATGGAACTGGAGTTATGTGTGGATGGTTGATTGTCAGCTGCCATTTGGGTGCTGGGAGTCAAATCCAGGGGCCTCGTAACCACTGAGCCATCTCTCCATCCTCCCTCTAACTCAGAGAGGTCCTAACTGGTTGATTTTTTTAAGACAGGGTTCCTCTGTGTAGCTCTGGCTGTTCTAGAACTCACTCTGTAGACCAGGCTGGCCTTGAATTCAGAGATCTGCTTCCTGAGTGCTGGGATTAAAGGTGTATACCACCACGCCCCAGCTTCTAAACTGGTATCTTGATTGATGTTCGCCCCCGGGTCCACTCTCCACTCCCATAGCCAGAGTGACTTTCGAAGACTCCGAGGTCATCACTGAAGAGTCACAGTCTCAGTGGCTCCCTCCACCCTGCACCATGCCCTCTCTCACACCTTAGTAGGTACAGGAACTGACTTCATCCACACTGCTGGGTTCACCCACCCTGCCTCTGCACTGTCGGGCTCCAGGACTCGTCCTTCAGCCTCCTGCAGCCAAGGCCAGGCCCTCTGCTGACTGGATACTGAGGTCCTTGAGCTCAGGACTGAGGCCTCCTCCTAGGCATCCGTGTGGCTGGATAGACTTCCCTAGGCTCTCAGTGAATGAGGGTGAATGTGGTGATGGCGCCTGGGAGTGCTGTGTCCTGGTCCCCAAGGATGGCCAAGCAGACTTGACAGTCAGGCAAGACTCTGCTTTGAACCAAAGGAAATCAATGCTTCTCAGGGAAGTCAGCCTTTCTGAGACAGGCCAGCGGCAGACGTGGTGGGGGGTGGGGGTGGTGGGGGTGGGGCTGCAGCTTCTTGAAGCTGGCCCCAGAGTGCTGGGCATCTGTTCTCCTCGATACTTTCCCATAGGCCCTAAAGTGATGTATGGTCACTGTAGAAAATGGGGCGGTGAGACGCAAGCTCAAAGAACTGGGTCCTACTGTATAGCCATGGACTCTGTTTGCGAGGGCTCCGTTTCTGTTCCTTCATGTTTGCAGCTTTTACAAGATAGGCAGTCACTTCTATTGGAGTTAACCTTACAGCATAAATACTTTGATATTCACTATGTGTGTGTGTGTGTGTGTGTGTGTGTGTGTGTGTGTGTGTGTGTGTGTGTGTGTGTATTTTTTTTTTCCAGGCAGTTTCATTGAGCTCTTCAACAATTTTCAAGAAAGTGTTTTGGCCGTTGTATAATATGCAGCATCTGTCCTATCATAGGTATTGACCAGTCTCTTCCTGTTAGAGCTCATTTCTACTATTAATCATAATGGCAAGCATTTGTCAGGCTCCGTCTCCGTGCCAAGTTCCTTGCAGAGTAATGTACGAGGGTCCTCCCAGTGAGTGTCACCGCAGCCCTGTGACATATGTTCTCTCTGGCTGAGAGACGTAGCTTAAAACCATAGAGTTAGCCAGTGTGGCTTCCAGATGGGACAGATGTTGGCCAGCATCGTTTGTGCATCTTTATCGTTTATGTTAGGATCGATTTGTGGATGGCTTACAGCCAAAGTGAGATTCATTGTTGCTTGCCTGCCTTTCTTTTCCTTTCTTTCTGTTCTAGGGATCGAACCTAGGCCCTCACTCATGCTAGGCAAGCATGCTAAGCTATGTCCCCAACCCTTTGTGTGTCCTTTTAAGCAGGACAGCATATTACCTGAGGACCAAGTATAACAGAAATGGTTACATAGTGTCACTGAGGGGATGAGGGAGATGGGGGGCTCTGTCTGCTGCTTTGCTGTTCTAGCCCCTGACGCTGCGGAAGGCTTTGAATATGCCCACTCTGGGCGGTTCATGCCCTAGGGCTACACATGGTACAGGGCACCCAGTGAGTTCCAGGTATTCCAGACCTCTGGTTGGCAAGCACCACACTTTAGCCAGTTGCCTGCATAGTCATTGGTGTTTTGTTTTTATTTTTTACAATTTAACCTAGTGTGTGTACACACACGCACATGTCATGGGATGTGTGTAGAGGTCAGAGGACAGCTTGTGGGAGTTGCTCCTCCCACCCTGTGGGCCCAGAGATGAAGCACCAGTTGTCAGGTTTGGCTGCATCTGGCTCTACCCACTGAACCATCTAGCTGGCCCCTGAGTTTTGTTGTGTTTTGCTTAAGATTTATTTTACTTTTTTGGTTACATGGATATGTGTGGTGTGTGTGGAAGGCATATGTACATATCTGTGAGTACATGCATGTGTGAGTGAAGGACCTGTGGAATTCTGAGGGGGATGTTAGAATTCCTGGAACTGGAGTCACAGGTGAGTCACTCAGCGTGAGTGCTGGGAACTGGACTTGGGTTCTTTGCAAGGACCTTAACCACATGGGTGCTTTTTTTTTTTTTTTTTTTTTTTTTTTGGTTTTTCGAGACAGGGTTTCTTTGTGTACCCCTGGCTGTCCTGGAACTCACTCTGTAGACCATGCTGGCCTCGAACTCAGAAATCCACCTGCCTCTGCCTCCCAAGTGCTAAGATTAAAGGCGTGCGCCACCACCGCCCGGCCACATGGGTGCTCTTAATTGCTGAGCCATCTCTCCAGTCCCCACAACTCATGGGGTTTTTTTCATTATTATTTCCTGTGTGTTGGTGTTTTGCCTGCATGTATGTTTGTGTACCATATGAGTGCCTAATTCCTTCAGAGGCAAGAAGAGGGTATTTGATCTCTTGGAACTGGAGTTACAGTTGAGCTGCCATGTGGGTGCTGGGACTTGAACCCAGGTCGTCTAGAAGAGCAGGCAGTATACCTAACCACTGTGCCATCTCTCCAGCCTCCTAGAGATGTTTTTACATGGCTAGGTTTGTTTCTTGAGATTCGTAGCCCACATTGGCCTTGAACTTATGATTTGCCTCAGCCTCTCAAGTGCTGATTGCCCATAAATGCCACCACACCTGGTGGAATTGTTACTCTTGGGTGGGCCCTTGTCCATTTCCCAGGGCTGGCATGACTCATTTGGACCTCCTTGTTCTTTTTTAGCCTAGGGAATTCTAGGAGACATGCCTGGTCTGCCTTTGAGAGCTACTGGTTGTCACAGTGGCTCCCCAGGCCTGGCACAGCCCTTGTCAGAGTCCACTTTCTCCAAGGGATTTCCAGGAAAGGACTGTGAGCTGCTGGCTTTCCCCTGCAGAAACAGGCACCTGGTTAGTTGCTCATGGAGAGCCTAAAATAGTTCCCTTGGTCTCATGGTTAAACTGACTTATTGTTTAGCCTGTCATATAGATGTATTATGATAGTATGCTGGAGGGAGAACAGCAGGGCTGGGCGCTTCGGAGGTAACCCCGGTCTGCAATTACTCCTCTGGGCCTTGTGCTGCCCTGGGACTGAGGAGGGCAGAATGAGTGGCTCCATTTCCCACCCGGTGCCTTAAGTTCTGTGGAATCCTCTTCCCTAGCAGCATCTGCCTCTGCTCTTTCTCTTCCTTCATGTGCCCTCTCACACCCTCCCAGAGTCAGCTTGTACCCAGCTCTGCCTTCCAGAGCCCCATGCCAGTGTCTGCTCTCTGAACGTGTGGTCACAGTGTCAGGAATCTGTGGGAAAGGCCCTCCATCGTGGTTTCTGGCTCTCCTCTCCCCAGGCCTGGTTCCTTCTAGAGGCCCCGGGTGAAATCAGTCAGTGCTGAAATTAGAGTCAGCCCAGGGAGAATTCACTGTGGGACAGGAAGCTCAGTCTCTTAACTTTAATCAACACTTCTGTGAGAATTACCTGTAACCCAGTAACAAAGTTGAGCCAGAAGTCAGATGATGGTACAGAAATCCGTTGGGATCTGATTCCTAACTCCTGTCCCTGAGAAGAAAAGGAAGAGTAACGCATGTGCAGAGATGCAGGCCGGCTGCTCCCTCAGCATCCCAGTTCAGCTCACGTTAGCCCAGCGTGGTGGGTTCTGTTCCTTAAAGCGAGAACCAATGCTTGGAAGGCATTCAGCCCCTGGCATGCCTCAGACTTCCTACGCAGTGGGTCTCGGTCCTGGGAGGGGAGCTGAGGGCTTCTCTGCAGCAGCTGGACAGTTCCAGTCACAATAGCCTCTCGTTACTATAAACTCCGCGTAGTGTCTGATGACAGCCCTGTCCTCCATGAAGGGCAGACAGTAGGGTATCTGTACAAATGCAGAAGAGCTCTGAGTGTTAGATTTCCACGTGTGACTGACTGGGAGTGGAGCCCACCCAGGAAGTTAGAATACAGGCCCCAGGCCTTTCCTCAGCCCCCGTGAATCACAGTACCTGCCAGGAGAGCCTGGTAATCTGCATTTTAAACAAAGCAGGGCACGGTGTTGCACACCTGCAATTCTAGCGCTCAGGAGTTGGTTCGAGCCAGCGCTACACAGAGGGACCCCATAAAGTGCAGGCCCCGTGCTCTTCCCTGGGCTCAGTGAATCATAGGGACTGCCATATATACCTAGGAAACAAAGCCAACTCTGATAAAGTGGGTCTGCCGTCTAGCTGCTATGGAAGCTGAGGTAGTAGGGTCACCTGAGCTTCGGGATTCCAGGCTAGCCTCAGGCAAGAAGTCAAAACTCTGTCTTGGGGATGAGTGGAAGGGGAACAAAAAACAAGCAACACAAGGAAAGACCTCAGGCTGGCCCTGGTGCTCAGAGCCTGAGGCAGGGCCTTTAGACCTCCAGGTGGCCCTGGTGCTCAGAGCCTGAGGCAGGGCCTTTAGCCCTCCAGGTGGCCCTGGTGCTCAGAGCCTGAGGCAGGGCCTTTAGTGCACCCCTTCGGAGACAGGCCCGTGTCGCTCCCACACTCTGTCCCGTTCCGGTTGCTTGCTTGTGTTTGTTTGGTTTTCTGTTGCCCAAAAGCCACTTAGGAGAGGAAAGGATTTATTTCATCTTACAGATCACAGGCCATTATTGAGGGTGGGAAGCAGGCACTCAAAGCAGGCCTGCTTGCTACTCCACACGGCATTACTTCTGACCAGAGAACACGCACCAACGAGGCACAGCGGAGACCGTCTTGCTGACTCGTCCCACCCCCACCAGGCACCTGCCCAGAGAGTGATGCCTTCTGTAGTGGGCTGGCCCTCCTAGATCAATTAGCAATAAAAACAATCCCCCACAGCAGGTCTGATCTGGGCAATCCTTCTGTTGAGGCTCCCTTCTGAGGTGATCGTAAGCTATGTCAGGTTGACAGTTGAAGCTAACTAGTATTTATGACATACTCAAATTCTCTGGTCTGGAAGGGCTTATATTTGGGGGAAGACATTGGAAAATTTAAGTGAGGAGAATGAGCACCTCACCTAGGAAAAGAAGATGTAAAGGTCGTGTGTGTATGTGTGTGTGTGTCTCTGTGTGTCTGTGTCTGTGCGTGTGTGTGTTGTATCTCACTAGGGTGGAGGGTGGGATTGGGTGCAGGGACCTCAGGGAACACAGCTGAATTTGACCCTACAGTTGTCCTTACACACTGTTCCTAGTGTGTTAGAGCAATGGGACAGGTGCTCTTTAGCATACTTTGTAAACGAGTAAACTGAGGCTGGGTGAGCAGGGATTTCCCTTGGATACACAGGTAGTCAGGGTCAGCCCAGGTCCTAGATGCCAGGTCTTGCTACTGGTGATGTGTTTATAAAAAATGTATAGAGATATATATGTTCTATGGGTGTATGGGGAGGTAGGTGTGGGGGAAGGGTGTGCCTCAGCAGGCCCATGGAGACATCCCTTCCCCCAGAGGGACCAGACACACTCGAAGGTATAGTGTAGAGTAGAGTTTATTTAGGGCATGGGGAGGGGAGTTAAGAGGGTAGTAGAGGCAGAGAAAGGCAGAGAGAAGAAGAGAGTAGAGAAGTAGAGAGGTGGAGGCCGGCCATGACCACGTGGAGAGAGGGGGGAAGGGAATGGGGAGAGGTAAGAGATATAAGAGATATAAGAGAGAGGCAAGAGAAAGAGATAAGAGAGAGAGAGGAGGGCAAGCAGCCCCTTTTATAGTGGGCCAGGCCCACCTGGCGGTTGCCAGGCAACGATGGGGAGGAGCATACCTGGCTGTTGCCAGGTAACTGTGGGGTGGAGTTTAGACAGAATGCTAACAACTGGGGTACACTGAGGCAGCTGAAACCTGGGAAGGGCCTGTAGTTGTCTCCTGTGCCTTCATTAGCCTGTGCTAGGAATCCACCTCTGGCAGCTCTGGGTGCTAGAGCCCAGTAGGCGCCACTGAGCCTCCTGATGCTCCTGCTTCTAAGTCCTTGGTGAATCAGAGCCCACTGTTCCCATAGCAACCCAAGTGTGGTGCTACCTTGGGTAAAACGCATCCACTGGGAGCTTTGGGGTATCAAAGCGGAGGTGTATAGAACACCTGGCACATAGCCTTGGGCTGCTAAAAACAGCACATGCTGCCCAGTGGGTGTTGGTTTATGTGGAAGAAAGCCCAGTACAGGGTGAGCACCAGCCTCACTCTCCTCAGAAGTTCTTCCCTTTGCTGGGCCTCTGGGACCTGCTTTTCCAGGCAGCCATTCCCCAGAGCTGGAAGCTGAGGCATCTCAGTTGAGTAGTAAGATAACAAGCACTTGGTAATACTCTAGATAATGAGCTTTCAGCATGAGGAAGTGCTCCCAACCCAGGTAGTCAGGGAAGGGGCCAGAGCACCCAGAGTGAGTGCTCCCAACCCAGGTAGTCAGGGAAGTGGCCAGAGCACCCAGAGTGAGTGCTCCCAACCCAGGTAGTCAGGGAAGGGGCCAGACCACCCAGAGTGAGTGCTCCCAACCCAGGTAGTCAGGAAAGGGGCAGAGTGAGTGCTCCCAACCCAGGTAGTCAGGGAAGGGGCCAGACCACCCAGAGTGAGTGCTCCCAACCCAGGTAGTCAGGAAAGGGGCAGAGTGAGTGCTCCCAACCCAGGTAGTCAGGAAAGGGGCCAGAGCACCCAGAGTGAGTGCTCCCAACCCAGGTAGTCAGGGAAGGGACCAGAGCACCCAGAGTGAGTGCTCCCAACCCAGGTAGTCAGGGAAGGGGCCAGAGTACCCAGAGTGGGAACCATTGGACCCCTGACATCCTTTACTCCAGCATGAGCTGGTGCCATGTGTGCTGGAGATGTCTTGCTGAGCCTGGAACTCACAGGCTCAGAAGGGATGCTCCCTGGAGATGTGGAAGCACTTAACCAAAGTGCCCGACATTGGTAATGACTCACCAAGGGGGTTCCCTCTCTCCCCCTTGGGAATGTGGAGTCTCTGCAGCCTTAGGGTTGTAGTTCTTTAGCTTTTCAGGCTGCTAATTTTATTTTTAAAGACTTATTTTATTTTATGTTTATGGATGTTATATCTCTGTCTGCTCACCACATGAATGGTTGGTGCCTACACAGGTCAGAAGAGGCCATTGGGTTTCCTGGAACTGGAATTACAAATGGTTGTGAGCCACCAAGTGGGTGCTGGGAACCAAACAGAGGTCTTCTGCAAGAGCAACAAGTATTAACTCCCGAGCCATCTCTCCAGCCCCAACAGGCTGCTACGTGTGTGTGTGCATGTGCGTGTGTGTGTGTGCGTGCGTGTGTGTGAAGGGCTCTCTGGTTGTTTCTGCTGGGCTTCACATTCTAGGCAAGCTGGCCCCCAAGCTTGTGGGCAGTTTTCCTGTCTCTGCCTTCCATCTCACATAGGCATGCTGGGACTCCAGAGCCACATACCACATTCCGCTCCTTTACAAGGCTCAGGGGTTCAACTTAAGTTGCCATATTGCCAGGTTTCCACCTTATTTTTGAGATAGGATCTCTAGCTGAGTCTGGAGTTTACCAGTTGGCAAAACTAGCTGGTCAGTGAGCCCCAAGGATGTTCACGTCTCTGTATAGCCTAGCATGAAGGTTCAGACACACCCTGCTGTACGCCATGTTTGCATGGGTGCTGAGGATCTGAATGCACACCCTGCTTGCATAGCAAGCACTTGCCCAACTGAACCATCTTCCCAGGCACTAATCTTGGATTTTGGTTGGCTGGGTATCAGGGTCCATGGGAGTACAAGAGATACGGGGTATCTAACCCCAGAATGTCTGAAGCTAGAGTAGTCCTAGGACACCAGTGCCAGGAAGGGGTGCCATGACCTTAAGGGTGGCAGAGCCAAGGCCCCCGTCCCCGTTCCATCTTACCATGGAAGTTGGTATCCAGCTGTGGCTAGTGCTGCTCCTATGAGTCCCCCTTTTCCACAATGCCATCTACATAGGGCTGTGCCCATCCTGGTTTGAGGTCTTTGGGGTTGCAAGAGACAAGTTCAAGGTCAACCTGGACTACATATGGTGAACCTGTCTGAGGTTGCAACAAAAAATAGCAAGAATGATTCTCATCCACCTTGAGGAACCCTTCTCTGAATCTCTGTCACTGACGTGATCTGGTTTGGGCGTGAGTGCGGGCTTGAGACAGCCTGGCTTCCAACACCGCTGGTGTGAACTCATCCGCTGCTCACAAACAGACCAGTGACCCCATTGTCTGCCTCCCGCCCCAGCCAGGGGCCAGCTTCCCTGTTTCTATGCTTCTGCATATTTGTCATTTTTCTCTCCCCAGTCACTTGACTAGCTCCACTAAAGGGCCAAAGCCGGCACTGGGCGTGGGACGGGCCAGTGGGCGCCTGCCCCACCCTGTTTCGAGAGCTGAGCCTCAGCCCTGCTTTTGGATGAGCCACAGTAGTGCAGGGAGGACAGTTGACGCGACTCCATGTTGACTTTCCCCCAGGCATCTAGGGCTGTGATGGAGGGGTGTTTTAGTCCTGGGCCTTGGTTCCATGCTCGCAGTGACACAGAGATCGTCCAGGCTTTGACTGAGGCACGGCATTCCTCCATGCTCCGGGTGACCACAGACAGGCGCTTGCGTCCCTTCTCCTGGGAAAAGTAACAAGGTGCTCTGTGTAGCTAAAGCAGGGGCTCCAGGCCTGGGCCTCCGAGCAAGTGCTCTGAATATGACCAAGAGCAAGGCTAGGCCCTGATCACATCGCATGTGTACCAGATAAGATCCGACTAATGCGGGTGTAAGTCAGTGGTAGACTGCTTACCCAGCATTCCTGAGGCCTTGGCTTGATCCCCAGTACTACACAAAACTGGGTGTGGGGTACACACCTGTAATCTCAGCACGTAAGAATGGGAGGTAGGAAGGCCGGAGATGAAAGTCATCCTTAACTACCCCGTGAGTTCAAGGCTAGCCTGGGCTTCATTAAGGCTAGCCTGGGTTTCATGAGATCATGTTTTCTACCCTCACCCCCAACTCCCACCACTATGGTGCTGAGAATACTGAAGACTGCAGCTGCCTGGGGGCACTGTTTCAGAGCAGCCATCAGAAAGGGTGTGGGGTTTGTGCAGGGAAGGCTCTGATTGCGCCACTTCCTTCTCAGCACTTGCTACTGCCTGGGTCTTATCCTGCCTACCCTGTTCATGTGTGTGAAGCTGCGCCTCCTGGGAACTGGGACTTGGGTTTCCTGAATGATGCAGAGCTGCTCTCAGGAGCTTGCTGACCACACCTGTAATCCCAGCACTCAGGAGGCAGAGGTGGAAGGATCCAGAGTTCGAGGCCAGCCTGGGTTACATAGTGAGACCCTGTCTCTAAAAAGACTGAGTCCAGCTGGGGGTGTGGCTCAGCGGGGATCTAGCCTCTTGCTTCTTGCGTCCTGGATTTATTTATTTAATCCATCACTGAAAAGGGCCAGTGGTGCGTGGGTGGTAGACTGTTGGTTATTTTTTGGAGTGGTAAGAGTGAAAGGCCTAGCCTGTCGGGGCTGGCGCATGCCAACAACAAAGCCAACCAGCCAAACAGTGCCTGAGTTCCCGGAAGGAGAGAGCAGACTGCTGCAGGTGACCTCTGACCTCCACGTGCTGTGGCGCACACGCGTTCTCACCCACACAGTAAATGAACAAGTGTGAAAGCGATTGTGTCTAAATGCTGTAGTATTGTATGAATGATACCATCAGTTATCTTCTTATCTTCATCTTCAGATCACTCATTGCCAGCATATGCAGGTAGACTTGCATATTGGTGCTGGGCCCCACGAGTTTATCAGAGTCACTACTTCTGAGAGCTGTTTAGTACGGAAGTCACAGAGCATTCGCCACTTACGAGGTTATGACATCCACAGATAGACATTGTTCCTTCTTTCTAATGCGTCTACTGTGTAATTTTTGCCCAATTGCCCAGGAATGAGCCTTTAGAACAATCTAGAGAAGCCAGGTGTGGTGGCAGAGCCCTGAAATGTCAGCATCAGACCAACGAAGGAAGAGGCTTGTCGGTCAGAGGCGGGGCACGAGACCTGTCTCTAGTGTCCAGAGCCAAATAAAAATCAGAGTAGAAATGGTGAGAGCAGACAGACCTTTTCTGTTCCCACCTTGCTGGGGTTGATTTTAGCCCTCCACTGTGGTGGCGGCTGTGGCGTTCTCGTCCGTGACTTTTATCAGGGTGGAACAATTCCGTGTTTCCTCTCTGATGCATCTTCTGTCATGAGGGATGTTGGATTCTGTTAGATCCCCCGTCTGTTAAGGGGATTGCACGTGGCCTGCCCTTTGCTGTGTTGGTAGACTGCGTTGCACCACCTGATTTTCAGATGCTAAGCCAACCTTGCATTCCTAGAATAAATCCCATTTGGTCTGGAAATATGCTCCCATTTTATATGTTGTTCTGCGTGATTTGTTAACATTCTGTTAAACATCTTTGTCTATATTCACAGGAGGTCCACATCTGTGGTGTGTGTGTGTGACAGAGAGAGAGACAGAGACAGAGACAGATGTACTATCTGGTCAGTAGTCTTACTGCTCAGTTTGTTAGAGAAGATGCTCAGGAGCATCTGAGTAGCTCCTGTCTGCCTGGGCTAACCTGCATCTGCCTGGGCTAACCTGCATCTGGTGGGAATCAATGAGCAGATACTCTGAGCACAAGAGCTGCCGGTGGATACCACTGGGGAAGACAGAGCCTTACCTAGAGAATGGGTTGCTGGCCACCTACAGGACGGCAGAGAGGGCACCTGAGGGGTCTGCTGTGCCCCTTTGTCTCAGGAACTGAATTTTAGGGCTGCAGCCACGATGACCAGCTGAGTAGGAATCCCGTTTTTTTTTTTGTTTGCTGATCCAAAATCCAGAGACGTGGGACCACCATCATCGTCCAGCTCTGACTGACTACCTTGTCTGCTCCTGATAGGGACAGGTCAGAGTATGCTCTGCTTTCTCTGCTTCACAGGAAGGAAGTTCTGGTAGTCAGCAAGTCCCTTAGGAGTGGGTGTGGGGTGGGCAGCACCTCTGAGGACTCCTTCTGCAGCCCCAACAGCAGAACACATGCTCTGAAATGATGCCCGTGGGTTCCCAGTCAGGGAGGATCTAGCCAGCTGGCAGTGTGGGAGGGTAAAATTCTTACAAAGCTTTTGCGCTAGGTGTCCTGTTACATACTCACCAGAGTAAATGTGTGACCTTGACAAGGTCATTATTCTAGTTAGGGTTTCTATTGCTGTTCTGAAACACCATGGCAGAAGGCACCTTGGGAGGAAAGGTCTTATTTCACTCAACTTCCATATCACAGTTCATCATCAACAGCAGTGAGGGCAGGAACTCAGGCAGGGCAGGAGCCTGGAGGCCGGAGCTGATGCAGAGGCCATGGAGGGATGCTGCTCACTGGCTTGCTCCCCATGGCTTGCTCAGCCTGCTTTCTTATAGAACCCAGGACCATTAGCCCAGGGGTGGCACCGCCCACAGTGGGCTGGACCCTCCCATATCAATCACTAATTAATCAAAGGCTCTCCAGTCTTGCCTACAGCCCAGTCTCTTTTTTTTTTTTTTTCCCGAGACAGGGTTTCTCTGTGTAGCCCTGACTGTCCCGGAACTCACTCTGTAGACCAGGCTGGCCTCAAACTCAGAAATCCGCCTGCCTCTGCCTCCCAAGTGCTGGGATTAAAGGTGTGCTCCACCACGGCCCGGCTCTACGGCCCAGTCTTATAGAAGCATTTTCTCACTTGAGGTTCCCTCCTTTCAGATGACCTCACCGTGTGTCAGGTTGACATAAAAAACAGCCAGCACAATTACTGTCTTCATAGTACAGGACATGTACCCACGAGCAGTTTGCAGAACCCAGTGATGGGGATTTGAGCTTTTCTCTAAGGAGCCAGGGGCCAATTCCCTCCTGGGGACCTAGTGCTATTTTTGTGTATGTAGCTCTCTGCAGAGACCCACGATCCCTTCGAGAAAGCCCACGAGGCAGACGAGGAAGGAAGGGAGTGGGTTGTCACCATTCATTGCCACAGAAGCATCTTCTGCTGACGCCTCCCTAGCAGTCTTGCTTCGACCCCCTCATGCCTAGCAAGCTGGAGGCAGCCCTCAGAGAAGCCAGCATCTGTTAGGTACCCAGCTCAGCTGCCACGCAGGCATGACGTAATCCTGGCGACAGTCCTGCCTGCAGTGATAGGGCATGGCCCCAAGATTGGAGTGAGGACAGAGAAAGACTCTGCAGGGCTTCTCAAGCCAGAAGCCAGAGGCCTGCACTCCTTTCTGGGGGCTTGTCTGTTTTCCCAAGAATGCAGATGAGGCAGGAACAGGCTGGGTGGATGATAGAGTCCGTTCCCTTAGCACCCCTGTGCTGATGTGAAGGCAAGACTTCCACATGTCACGTGTTCACTGCCTGAGGTTCACACAGGAAGCTCCTCTTCGTGGTGTGGACAAGGATGGCCAACACTGTGCTGACTCTGGTCCAAGTGCCAGAGGCCCTGTTGCACCCCACCCCCACCTAACCCAACCCAACCCTTGGAGGCTCTTCCTTCCCCCGCTGTT
Organism: Uromys caudimaculatus; assembly: GCA_028551405.1. NCBI lineage: Eukaryota > Metazoa > Chordata > Mammalia > Rodentia > Muridae > Uromys > Uromys caudimaculatus. The sequence continues at coordinate 133,604,766 of CM052702.1, forward strand.
CCCATCTGCCTCTTCCAGGGAGATTACCTCCAGTAACACAGCAGGGGAGTGTGCCGGAGGGCCACAGGCAGCCTTGCTGCTACTGCTTAGGGCACGATGCTGGCCCACCACCCTTTAGAAGAGGCTGACAGAGAGTGCAGCACACCCGGGACAAGGAGGTTCCGCCAGCTTGGGTAGGCTAGCGTTCCCAGCTCCTCCCCTCCTCCCCTTGCCTCTCCTGGCTGCCTGTCAGAGCCTGTCTCAGGGAAAACAAGACAAGGGGAGCAATTCCATGAGTGGCTGGACTAGGATCTCAAATTCAGGATTAAGAAAAACCATAAGGGATGGGGGTCATGCATTCCCGTCAAGCCTGGCAGGCAGCAAGCTGGAAGCGGGCTTGGCCAGGTTCCTCGGAACAAGGACTGCACTTGAGCAAAGGGAAGCCATGGCAAAGACGAGTTGTTTTTGGATTCATATGGGAGGACTGGCAAGATGGCTCAGTGTGTAGGGTGCTGGCCACCAAGCTTGACCACCTGAGTTTGACCCCCCAAACCCATGTAAAGGTGGAAGGAAAGAACCAGGTTTATAGGGTTGTCATCTGATCTTTACACACATGCAGGGGTGTGCTGCCCCACCATACAACAATGATAAATAAGCATTTTTCAGTTATTTGATTTTCAATCACAAATGACTGTGGGCATCAGACATAATGGCACATGACTTTAATCCCAGCACTTGGGAGTCAGAGTCTGACAGATCTCTGTGAGTTCCAGGCCAGCCTGGTCTACAGAGTGAGTTCCAGAATAGCCAGGGCTGTTACACAAGAAAAGCCTGAAAAATCGGTGTGTGTGTGTGTGTGTGTGTGTGTGTGTGTGTGTGTGTGTACTTTATCAGCATTTTGCCTGGGTGTATGTACGTGGTGTCCATGGAGGTCAGAGGAGAGTTTTCGATTCCCTGGTTCCAGAGTTACAGATGGTTGTGAGCCAGTGTGTAGGTGCTGGGGACTGATGGTGGGTCCTCTGCAAGAGCAATGAGTACTCTTCTCTGCCGTCTCTCCAGTACCAAGATCTGCACTTGAGAAGAGAGAGATTCCCAAGAAACCTTACCTCCCACCCTGATGTGCTTCCCTAGCCTGCAGCTTTGAACAAGCCTCTGACCTTACCCTGAAGCTTTGCAGCAGGGTGGGATCACTGCCATGTCTCCGGCTTGGCTACAGGAAGTCAAATGAGAGGTGGCTTACTTAGAAACACTTTGTCCCCTTCCCTGTTGTTTTTAGTAGGTTGCTGTATGCCCCAGGCTGGCCCTGAACTCATCCTAGCCCTGTGTAGCCAAGGATGACCATATACTTGTGATGCCCTTGCCTTCATCTCTTGAGTACAGGAATCGGGGACTTGCCACATCACCCAGTTCATGTGCTGCTGGGATCCAGCCCAGGGGTTTTTGCATGCAAGACAAGTCGTCTATCAACTGAATTACATCCCAGACCCATTGAAGCACTCTGAGCTCAGCACTGTTTTGCCAGGGGTGGGAAAATAAAGGAGGGGTGCTCCCTAGTGAGTCCAACCTTTCTTCCTTGTCCTGATACCAGAAGCCATCAGCAGTTCTTGTCCCCTGGTCTGCAGGTGCAGAGGATGTGGTGATGGCGTTTTCCAGATCGGAGACGGAAGACCGGAGGCAGTAGCTCAGAGCCCCTCGGAACTCCCTGGAAGCTGCCGATGGCCAAGAGATAGATCCATGTGGCTCCTCTGCCTGTTGAGTGGTAGCAACTCACCATCTTCTCACCCTTTGCTCCCCTTACCCCATCCGACCCTCCCCACCCAGCCACTCAGCAGGGCTGGCATCAAGGTGGCTTGTTTGGCTTGAAGGGATGGACTTGAGATTGGCTGCAGGAAGAAACCTTTTTATTTTTAAATCTTGACCAACGGAAACCTTTTATTTTTATTTCTGACTCTTTATTTTTTTAAAAATTTGCGCCTCGGTATCTGGCTTCCCCGGAAGCTCTCCGAGCTCTGGTGCTTTATTTAGGTCATTTTTAGGAATGTGAAGAGGCCCGATTGGCTGCTTAAACTGGAAAAAGGTTGTGATTGGCTAGTGGGACGTGGTCTTTTCTTTGATTGGCTGCAGGTGTTCTGCTCACATCATCAACTTCCTCTGTTCTGAATGCAGAAAACAGGGTTTGGGATATTGATTGTTATATTTGACTTGAAAAAAAAAAAAAGAAGAAAAGAAAGAAATGAAACGAGCTTTGCAATATTTATTACACAAAGAGTTGGCCGCTGCTTTCACAGAGTGGGTTTGTATTTGAATTTGATTGGCATTAAGTCTGGGGGTTTGGTCTCCCATTGGCTCACCCCTAACTTCCGTTGCCATGGGCTTTTCCACTCTGCTGCTTATGTGAGGCCTGAGGGTACACCTGGAGATTGCATGTGCTTTAATGACTACACCTGCTTGCCTCCACCAGCACAGGGTCCACAGCTGGAGAACAGGGCCCCCAAGGAGCTTTGTGTTGTCCTGAGCCAGCAGCCCAGAGCTCAGGGGTGACCAGGAGGCAGGATTGATGTACTCAATTCTAAGAGTTGGCAGCCAGCCAGTTTCCTGGAGCAAATGGATTGTGCAGAGCTCTGCAGGCCTCCCTGGCCAGCCCATGCTAATAAAGGAGTGCTGACCGGCAGCTCTCCTCTCTGCTGCCCATGTGTCCCTCTTCCCTGGACCTTGGCATCCCCAGATCCTGAAGATTATGAGGAGTCTTTACCCAAGCAGATACCCCAGTTTCACTTCCAGAATCTCAGAGGCTCCAAGCTTGGCTCCGGGCACACCCTGGCCAGGCTTCCCAGGGGCCATTGCGAGTGGCAGTAGGTCCTGGATTGCAGATGTGTTCTACCTGAGCCCAAGCCCCCATTACGTTGTATCTCACCATGTCAGCATAGAAGGGAGACTAACATGGCTTATTTATGAAGCACCCACTTGGAAGACCAGCTAGACTTTCACACAGTAGGCCCCACAGGCTACTCAGATCCAGCCCCAGGGTCACATTTTAGAGCAGCTCCCGAGAAGAAGGATCTGGGTTGTCATCCCACTCCCACCAAGCCTTCCCTGGGATGGAGAGAAATGGCGAATAACTGACAGCTCTTTCTGGTCCTGGGTACCACGATCCAGAAAACTCTTGGAGTATCTTTTTCCCTTCTCGGGGCTTAGGCCTCCCATGTGTCAGGGAGTGTGCAGGAGCCCAGTGCCAGCATGTCTTGAGACCAAGCCCTGGGGCACCTCACTGTTGGTGGATGTTTCAGGCTTACCGGCCTTGTTCCAGGAGGAGGATGTGAACGCCATGTCCTTCAGCACATCGGCCCTGTTAGCTGACAGTAACACGCTGAGCTCCAGGGAGCAAGGACAGTGGAGAATCAGCTCCGCCAACCCCCGCCTGACCAGCAAGAGCCCGAGAGGAGAGCATCATTCCTGGAGAGGAGCAACATGTGTGTGCAGGCACAGTATGAGCTCATACTGACAGACATGTGCCTGCTCTGCTGGCTCAGTGTGGCCTGGAGATGTGGCTGGGCCCCTGGGGCAGAGAGAGACGGGGTTGTTCAGTCTCCCCCCACTTGTGTGATTATATCTAAAGTTGGGTGTTGCCAGCTTCTGTTGGTTCCTGTGACTGTCTCAAGGCCAAACCTTGATGATGGTGTATGCTCTATTTTAGCAGTGGTTCTCAGATCGGTCTCTGAGGAAGAAAGACACAAGTGTCGCTGTGGCTTCTTATTCTAACTGAAAGTCTATCTAATGGAGAAAAAAATAACAATAAAGATTTTTCACAGATTGGTGGGTGAGCTGAGCTGGTTTCTCTCTCAAAGCTGACACTACTGGGCCCCTACCCAGGAGACATGTGGAGGAAGGAGGACAGCATCAAATTTGATAAGTGGATATGGCATGGGCTGGGGGTGTGGCTCAATGGGTAGTGCATACTTAGCATGCCTGAAGCCCTGTGCTGATCCCCACCGTCACATAAACCAATTGTGGTGACTCAGACCTGTAATCCCAGTAATTGGGAGGTTGTGAGGCTGAGGCAGGAGGATTGAGGTGAGTTTCCGGTCAGCCTGGGCTACGATGATACTGTCTTGAAAAGGAAAAAAAAAAGCTGGGCATATTCTCACGTATATGTAGTCTCAGCTCTTGTAAGGTGGAAGTGGGAGAAGCAGGAGTTCATGGTCATCTTTGGCTGTAGAGTCAGTTCCAGGCCAGTCCGAACTACATGAGACCTTACCTCAAAAGAGGAGGGAGGTGTGGAGCTGGAGCACACCTTTAATCCCAGCACTCAGGAGGCGGGGGTGGGTGGATCTCTGGGAGTGTGCGGCCAGTCTGGTTTACTTAGACAGTTCCAGGACAGCCAGGGCCACGTAGTAAGACCCTGCCTCAGAAGGGGGGGAAGGGCCCTGAAGAAGCAGCTCAATTAATTCTGTGCTTGCCTATTCAGGGGCTCAGGCTTAAAAAAAAATGTGTACAGAATCTACCCTGTCCCTGCAGTTCTAAGCTCCTGGGACCAACCTTGTAGTTTATCTAGCTAATCGCTCAGAGGGAGGAGGAGGGGCGGGCTGGCTCTGGTCCAGCCTCCTGCAGAGCTTGGGTGGAGCTGTCAGTCACTCATCTTGAACTGTCTAACTCAGGAGTCTGTAAACGGAAGTAGGTCACTTAAAAAGAGCCAGGACACTTGAGCAGGTGAAGCAAAAGGGTCTCCCAGGGTCTCTGGCCTCGCAGCAGGCCCCCTCAGGGCTCCGCCTTCCTAGGCACAGGTGCATGCTGACTGATAATGAGCTCAGACGCTTGATTGGGATGAAGCCACACAGTCTGGAGGGGGCCTAGGGACCTGGAGGGCAGGGAGGCAGAACACCCTGTCCTTTGTTGGTGTCTCCCATTCCCAGAGTAGGATGAAATTGAGAATGAATTAAATGGGTCTCCGTCCTGTAGGTAAGTAGCAGCTGCAAGCATCCAGGCTGCCCTCAGCCTTTGAACAGGGTCCTTTGTCTCAGAGAAATCATTCCCTTCTGTGGCACCTGATCTAGTGGATGGAGTCAGGAGCCAGTTTCCTGAATGGGGCAGCTCTGAACCCAGGAGACCTCAATACCACCCTACCCCACCCCCACCCCCCAGCAGTCCTATGAGCAGGGTTCCCGAACCTGGACAACCTCACCTTTCCCACAAAATGAACTAGACCCCAACTATGGGGGCCCCATTTACCTCTCATGCTGTCCTTTGAAATAATTTGATATTCTGGGAGACAGCTGGGTGTTTAGGAGGTGAAGTCAGTGATATAAATTACTTAAAAGGGGGTGAGGGGGGCTCGAGAGATGGCTCGGCAGTTAAGAGCACTGGCGGCTCCTTTAGAGGACCCAGGTTCAATTCCCAGCACCTACACGGCAGCTCACAAAGTCTGTAACTCCAGTTCTTGGGATCCAGCGCACCAGGCACGAATGTGGCGCACATATCCGGGCATGCAGGGAAAAGGTCCATACACATAAAATCAGAACAAAACAGGGTCTCGTGTATCCCAGGCTGGCTTCACAATATGTATGCAAGGATGGCCTTGAATTTCCGATCCTCCTGCCTCAACTTCTTGTGTATCGGAATTACAAGTATGGGCAGGGTATATGCAGTGCTGGGGATAAAACCAGTGTTCTGCATGCTGATCAAGCACTCTGCTAATTAAGCTTTATTCTCAGGCTGCACGAGTGTCTTTTGATATTAGCTAGGGTCTTGCCTCCACCTGGACAACCTGGATACTTTCCAGAAGGCCACCAGTGCTCATTCTTCAGAGAAGGGTGGTCAGGAGAGTTGACTGTCTACTTGTTGCTAAGCTCCACCCTCCCAGCCTCTGCCTGGGCTTCTTCCCAAGGCTCCCGGAAGGAGGTCTGTTTACACACCTGTGGGAGCTCCACCCACTCTGCATAGCCCTAGGAGGTAAAGTCAGACCCAGAAATCTCCCAGACTTTCCACTTCCTCGCCTTGCTTCCAGCCGAAGGTGAACATTCACAAATATCTTGTATTCCCTTATACGTGTATTGCAACTTCAGTGTGGCCCCTAAAGTTCATGGGTCGAAAACTTAATCCCTAAATTCATGTGTCCGTGATATCTGTATGGGGCTTTTCAGAGGTCATTAGGATTGGATGATGTCATAGGATGGGACCCCATGATGACACTGGTGCCTTTATCAGAGGAAGAGACCTGTGCCTGGCTTACCCTGCATCACCAAGTGATGTCATTTGCCATGTCCCAGTGCAGCAAGACACCCACGCCATGCCCTTCACAGACCTCCAAATCCATGAGCCAAATACACTTTATGACTTGCCGAGTCTTAGGTGTCTTGATATAGCAACAGAAAACAGACCAAGATATTGGGTATCTTGAATGGCCCGGTCTTGGTAACACAGCTGGTAGGCATTAGATGCGAATGGTCTATGTGTAGCCCTCTGCACACGCCAGCCTCAGGAAGGGGTAATGTCAGTGTATTCCTTGTTTGTCCCTGAGCTCTGTTTTCTTAGCTATCACACGGAGCAGACATGGCAGTTCACTGCTAAGCTAAACTGGTTTTTCTAGAAATTTCGATTCCACTTTAAGCCTCTTGGACTTAGAACATTGTTTGCTCCCACAAGATAAATCTTTAGGTCCACATAGCCATAGCCAGGGTCCAGGGAGTCATGGCTTAAAGTGTGTGCTCTGGGGACCAAGGGAAACGTTTCTCTATCCCATGAGGTTGCTTCGGAGGAATCATGACAATTCGTAGGACATGCTCAGCAGTGTGACCTACGTACCATCGGTGCTCAGGACATATGGTCACCATGAAGTCACCCTGGCAGGTGTCCCTCCACCCCCACCTGCTCATATGTCACACAGAATACAGACTTATCTGCAGTACTTGGGGAGGAGCCCAGCCCCAAGTCCAATTAGGTGCCTCCTAAATGCTTTCTGAGGAGGAGAGACAAGCTGGGATGATCCCTGAGAAGAAGCCAAGGCCAACTGCCTTCCCCCCACCACGGAGCCTCTGTCTCACTTGAGAGGCTTCTTGTCTGTGGGGGAAGGGTGCTAACTGCTTTAACATCCCCTGGACTTTCCCAACCAGTGGAGCTGACAGGGGTCCCCAGATGGCGAGGCAAGTGGAGCCTGGGCACAGCCACTCTGCCTTCTGGGGACCTTCCTTCCCGCCTGTACTTTAAACTCTAAACACAATCTCAGCCAGGCAGGGAAGGGGATAAAATTAAATCCTTGATCATGATCAAGTGGTTAAAATAAGCCATGGCAGCCAGAGGCTTCCTCCCACTCCCCACTGTAGCCAGCTCTGCTCTCAGCAAGCAGGAGGAGGAGGAAGAGGAGGCGAGCACCCTGTGTGCCCAGCACCCTCCTGCCTTCTTCTGTCACCCAACGGGACCCAGTGCCCAGGCTGCCACCCTGTTCCTAGATGGGGAGCCCCAGGCTTACTGAAGATGGGAACTCACATTAAGGGTAGCGTAGCCCCAAGGAGACAGGTCCTGAGCTTGGGGTTCCCGCACTGTAGGTCAGGGTTCAAATTCCAACTCTGCCAGTTACCGGTGTGTATTAGGAGCAGATCACAGAAGGTCTCTGAGTCCATGTTTCTTAATCTGGAATGTAAGAACAACAATGACACTTACCTCAGCAGCTGTTACCTGCACTTATCAGCCATGGTGTGGGGAGCAGCCTGCCTGGGGCTCGGGCCATGATGACTGGAGAGATTTTCAAGATGATAATAAGTAAAGGTTGGGGCTGGAGAGATGGCTCAGTGGTTAAGAGCACTGACTGCTCTCCCAGAGGTCCTGAGTTCAATTCCCAGCACCCACATGGTGGTTCACAACCATCTGTGATGGGATCTGGCGCCCTCTTCTGGTGTATCTGCAGACAGCATACTCATATACATTAAATAAACAAATAATAAATTAATCTTCTCCCCAATTCCCTTCACTCCCACCTCTGCTCCATGAAGGGGCTGCTCTGACTCTGAGTCTGAGAGATCCAGCCCCAACCTTTACCTCCCCCTTGTCCTCTTTAGTGGGACAACCCTGGAGGCTGGCTCTGCTCATCCAGCCTCTTCCATGAATCCAGGCGATCTGGGGCTCAGGACAGCTTGGTGAAACTTCCCTCCAAGGTGGGCAATGCTCCAAGCCCAGGCACCTCTAATTTCCGCACGCAGTCTCAGAACATCAGACAGATGCATCATCTTCACTCGGTGGAACCCTGTCAGCCTGTCGGCCGCACCTGATAGTAGTGGCTGGTGTTGGCTCTAACCTGGCGGGGCAGAGCTGGCAGTGCCGGAAGATCTGTGATACACGTGGCATGTCCCAGGCAGCACTAGGGTGTACCTTGGCTCAGGAGCTAGGAAGCTGAGTGAGAAAACAATGAAGTAGTAAAAATAGTCCTTTGTTTACGTAGCCCACATCCTTGTGTGTCCTTGTATGAAACAGAAACCACAGCCTCAAGACTCGGGATGAAGTCTTGGTGGAGGGAGTTCAGACTTCGGTGGTGGAGGGCCTGGCTGGGCAGAAGTGGGTGCATACACCCTTGCAGGTCCCAAGTAGCCTCCTAGGTTACCTTCATGGCAAAAGCCTTTTGTGTGGTTTCTGCTGAGGTCTCTTAGAAAGGCCTTGCTTTCTGCCCAAGCTCTGGACTCTTGAGGGGCCCAGTAGGTCCTGACTGCTCCCCCCCACTCCTCCCTCGAGTTTGTTCCCAGGGATATTGCATTATCCTAGGGGACTGTGTGATCTGTGAGCTCATTTCAAGCTGACCCACCTGCCCACCGGAAGTGCTGAAGCTCTCTGCCAAGAAGCGTTGACCTGGTAGGGGCAGCCTGGAGTCTGTCTCTTAGGGCTTCGGTCTAGAACCTTCCTCCGGATCTTTCGGGAAATTCCCCAAAGCATGAAGCTCCTTACTGAGGTGAGCCCCAAGCCTTTGGCAGGCACCCAGGACTCCCCTGGGAACCTAGAGAGTTAACCCAACCCACTCTGAGCTAACTGGGCTCCTGCCAGATCAGAGCTGGTCAGGACCTGCTGGGCTAGACTGAAAGGGCAGAAATGTAAGATCCAGCCCTGCCCTTGGAGTTGCTGGAGACAGACTTAGAAAAATCCTCGTCTCCTGGAGGATGACACGTCCTAACAAGCAGACCCAGGCTTGCCAGCAGGGAGGGACACTGTTCCTTTGGAACCTCTGCACATGCCCAAGGGGACTTTCTCTCTACTTTCCCCATGGCTGATTGGGAAAGTCAGGGAAGGTACAGAGACCTGCGAGTCTGATGGTCCCTGGCCCAGAATGCTCCAAGAGTGGAAAACCACCGGGCAGTGGTGGCGCACACCTTTAATCCCAGCACTTGGGAGGCAAAGGCAGGTGGATTTCTGAGTTCGAGACCAGCCTGGTCTACAGAGTGAGTTCCAGGACAGCCAGGGCTACACAGAGAAACCCTGTCTCGAAAAACCAAAAAAAAAAAAAAAAAAAAAAAAAGGAAAATCCACAGACAGTAATTTGTCCAGACTAGCCCAGAAGCTTTGTGGAAGAGCCAGCTCTGTCCCACCACTATCCCAGCCCCAGTCGGGGGTTCCCCAATATGCTGGAGAGCAGCAGCCAGCACCAGTTCTGACTTGATTTTTTCCACACACACACACACACCCCCGTGCACCCCAAACTGTGTTACTCTAGGCCCCTAGGGAGGAGGAGGAGGCTGAGAAGAGCTGTCCCACCCAGTTGTATCCGACTGGCAATGAGGATTTACCTAGTCCTCCTGAGGAGCTGAGCTTATGTGCCAGGAGGCAGAAAGGTTTAGGGGATTACTGTCTGGAGGTCAACAGGAGGCCACTTGGGGAAGGATAGAGCACCAAGGAGCTCATCGGACTCACCTGGAGCTAAAGCTGGGTTTGTCCCTCCCACTGCCCCCGGCACCTTGGTAACTCTGTTTCCTGTGGCTGAGCCTCAGGGAGCCTGTGGGATGCATTGTTGCCAATTCCTAAACATTCCCATTTAAGTAGCTTCCAGATAGACTAGTTGTATTCTCTGTTCCCTTTAAGCGAGGCCCTAACTTGCCTTATCAAGATAATAAAACGTATGCAGTACAATGAAGGGCCATTTTGGGTGGCGGCTTTTCTTTTCTTTTTTCTTTTTTTCTTTTTTTTTTTTTGGTTTTTCGAGACAGGGTTTCTCTGCGTAGCCCTGGCTGTCCTGGAACTCACTCTGTAGACCAGGCTGGCCTCGAACTCAGAAATCCGCCTGCCTCTGCCTCCCAAGTGCTGGGATTAAAGGCGTGTGCCACCACTGCCCGGCTAAGGGGTGGCAGCTTTGCAAGCCACTCTGTAGCATCCAGAGGTGGCTGCCCAGTCAGCCTGTGTCCCAGCAGAGTTCCCTCCTTCTCCAGGTATGAGGAAGGAACCATGGTGCCTCAGGCTCTCGGTGTCTTGGTCTTGTTTCTGCAGCACACCCTTGGCTCTCCTGGCTGCTTGAATTGCATCTGACATCTTTCAAGCTGCTGAAGTCTAGGAGGCAGACCTACGCTTTAACGAAGAGTAAACTAGTCTCCAATTCCAGTGATTCCCCAAGGCTGCATGACAGCTGTTTGTTTTTGCTGGTGCCGGTAGCTACACAAGTAAGGCCATGCAGGTTTCCGTCGGTACCCTGTGGGCAATTAGAACTGAACACTCCCTTCTTGCCCTGTGCTGCCTTTGGCAGTCAGCTCTTTTGAACCTCTGACCCTCTTCCCATTGCCCCTGCTTGTCCCCTCCAGCCACTGGCCTCTCTTTTCCAGACACTCTGAGCGCGCTCGCTCTCTGTCTCTGTCTCTCTGTCTCTCTCTAAGAATGTTCTCCCCACATGGCTAAATGAACCTTAATCCTCTCTTGTTAGGGCTGGGGATGGAGCTCCGTTGGTAGAGTCGTCCCCGCCCCACTCCCCCACCCCATGAGGTGGGCAGGAAGCCCTGGGTCTGATTTCCTGCATCATGGTGCATCCCACAGTCCCAGCACTTGAGGACTGGAAGCAAAAGGATCAGAAATCAAGGTTGGTTCCGTGGTAGCACGCGACTTTAATCCCAGCACTCAGGAGGCAGACACGCATGGACCTTTGTGAGTTCAAGGCCACCTTGATCTACAGAGTTCCAGGATGACCTGGAGAAACCTTGTCTAGAAGGAAAAAAAAAAAAAGTTCAGGGTCATCCTTGGCTACATGGCAAGTTTGAGGTTAGTCTGGGTTACAGGAGACTGTCTCCCAGCTTCAGTGGTCTCCCTCACGTTGGGGTTCACCGATCACCCTTTTTTGTTTTTCTTTCTACAAATACCTTTGGCTTTTTAAATTTATGGATTTCTTTGTCTACTCACTTACTTCTTCCTATTAAGGGACTTGGTGTGTCCCTTATGTCCCCAGTACTGGCAAGACATGGCCTCTCCATAAAGTTTTTTTTTGTTGTTGTTGTTTTGTTTTAGTTTTTTGAGATAGCCCTGGCTGTCCTGTAACTCTCACTGTAGGCCAGACTGGCCTCAAACTTACAGAGAGATCCATCTGCCTCTGACTCCTGAGTGCTGGGATTAAAGGAGTGTACCACCATGATCTGCATTCTCCATAAAGTCTTAAGTGACTGGATAACCTTGGCTTTGGAATGGCTCTCTGCTGAGTCCCCTGTGGCCCAAAGGTACAGTGACTATTTTCTAATCTTAAAGGCAACGTGCAGTGAGGAAGATGCTCTGTCTGCAGCACTGGCTCGAATTCCCAAGAGATAGATATCTAGGGGAGGCTGACCTTGACCCCAAATGGCTCTCCATGCCTTCTGGTCCCGTTGGACTTGTCTTGTTGATGAATTTTGGGCTACCAAAGAGATGGGGGTTAGAGAGCATGCGCAAGCCCAGCAGCGGACTAAGACAATGATTGTAGGAACCATAGCCTCGCAGATGAGTCCTGGAGCCTTGGTGCTTCCTCAATGGGCGTGTTCAACGGTTGGTCCTAGGAACCACACGGCCCAGGGGACCGGTCCTGGAGCCCTGGCGATTCCTCGATGCGATTGTGCTTTGGGGTTCTCTGCTTCCTGTTCTCATCTGTTCCCACACAAAATGACCTTCTCTCCCTGCCACAGTGACACAGCTCCTGGCAGTGCTACTGGAAAGGAAGCTGCTTCCTCCAGGTCCCAAAGGATTCCCAAGGCTGACTGACAGAGCGAGCTCCGGTCATGTGACACCTGCTGGACCAATCACGATGGCTACAGATTTAGTTCTCTTTCCATTGTCTAAACGACTGGGGAGGAGCATCCTATTGAAAAGGGACATCACCCCTAGAGACACACGGAGGGGAAAGGCCATGTTGGTCCCTAAAAAGGATGTTGAGTGCTTCGACTAGGAATGTCTGCTACAGATCTCTGAAGCTGGCTGGGTCCCCAGGATGAGAAAATCGTGACTCAGTCAGCCTGTCACAGAGATGAGAACCACTGAGATCATGACCAAAGTCGTCCATGCTTTCAAAACGCCTTCTAAGTATTTATGTGTACACCCATAGGCTGGGCCGCTCCCAGCCTTGGCCAGACAGGCTTCTTCTGCAGTGGGCAGCAGATATTTCAAGTCCTCAGAACAAGCCACCATTAAGTGCTCAGCCCCAAATAGGAGCTCTATCCTAGCACCTCCAACACTCAGGGGACATCATGGAAGAAAGGGAGGGAAGGAGGGAAGACAAGGACAGGGAGGGGTGTGTGAAACGCATCTTCCGACAGATGTAATCATTTTAATCATGAACCTATTGCCACTATGGTTACCTGCACAAGACCTGCACAAGACCAAGCCGGCAGGTTCAGTGAGCTTCCAGCAGGCAGCACTAACTGGAATCAATGGGTTATTAAATAAAGGTGAGGATCTGAAGGTGGGAAGTTGGGTGTGGATACATTGTATACATGTAAGAAATTGTCTTGTCGAAGGTTCTGGTGGTGCAGGCCGGGAGGGTTTGCTGAAGGAGGTAGATGCAGGAGGATCTGGAGTTCAAGGCCAGTCTGGGATACACACCTTTTGCCAGGCAGTGGTGGCGCACGCCTTTAATCCCAGCACTTGGGAGGCAGAGGCAGGTGGATTTCTGAGTTTGAGGCCAGCCTGGTCTACAGAGAGAAACCCTGTCTCGGAAAAAAAGAAAAAGAAAAAGAAAAAGAAAACCCCCCCCCCAAAAAAAAAAAAAAAGAAAAAGAAAGAAAGAAAGAAAGAAAAGAAATTGTTAAAGAATAAATAAAAGGAAAAAATGCCCCCTTTTACAAGTAGATCTGCTGTGTCATCAGAGTGGTACTGTAGTGACATGTGGCCTTGCCTGCCCAACACTGACTGTATGGACTTACTGTGCTTTGAGAAGCCCTGCAGCAAAGACATCTAAAACAGAAACTACAATCCTTTCCTACTTTCCTGTGTTTTGTTTGTTTATTTGCTTGTAGCCCAGGATGGCCTCAAACTCACTATGTAGCTGGAGCTGGCTGTGGGCACCAGAACCTCTTGTCACTGTGTCACCTGGGATCACACATATGTGCCACCACATATGGCTTTAAGCCCGCCCCTGTCCCTCCTCTGCCTTCTTGGTTTGACCTTCTAGTTTAGAGACAGAATCGTGCTAAATCTGCCGAGGCTGGCCTTGAACTCACTCTATAACCTGTCAGGTCTTGGATTACCATCTTCTCTTTAGGCGTTGGACATACAGAATTAGGCCTTACCCTGATGACCTCATTTTAATTTGATGACTGCTGTGCAGACCCAGTTAAGGTCATATCTGGAGACTGGGAACTCAACATACACATTTTGGGGGGAACATGATTCAACCCACAGCTGTGGCTATTCTCTGCGGCGCGAGTCCCCTCCCTCCATCTCAGTAGCGTAACACCGTAGCCAGAAGCTCCTGACTTGTGGTCTGCTGGAAGAGAAAGTGAACCCATAATTGTGTTAATTGCCAGAAAACCACATCTGCAATTAATATGCCTTTAGAACAAAGAGCAAATGCACTAATGACTCGTAATTGGACTTGAGCTACACCCTCGGCAGAGCCTCTCTGCCGAGCCCCGGTGTTTATGCTCCGTTGCGAATTAGCAAAGATGAACAAATTAACATCCATTTCCTCTTCATTCTGTTCTTGAGGGGTGGGGGAGCTTGAGGGACCCCTCAGGGGTAGAGATGGCTGATTGGTACCCTAGTTGGATTCTATGCCAGGCACCTAGGCCCAGCCTTTGGTTCAGTGGGCAAGGTGAGAATGTCAGAGTATTGCTCAGCATGCTGACACAGAAGGAATGTATCCAGACCCCTCCATGAATCCTGAAGCCATCACAGACCTAAACAGGGCTTTGGCAGGCACCTGCTGGTGCTGGGGGCTGGAGTGTCAGGTGACTGGGAAAGTGTGATTTATACTCTGCTGTACTGGGGGAACTCACACACAGGGAGGGCAGTTGGGGCCCTGAGACAGACAGGTCTGAGTGGAGTGTGGAAATCCGAAGTTCAGGGCTACATCAGCCTCTCCATCTCTGGAGTCAAAGTCAAGTCCAGGAGAAGATGGCTGACTGCGGAAGAGGAGTGGTAAGCCCCACTCAGAGACAGGGGTCAGGACTCCTATTTCTTCCTCCTTTCCCCCCTCCCCCAGCATACCCCTCCTCTGCTTGTCTCCAGGACTGCTCACCCTGCCTCCTCCCTTCAGGAAGGTACCCTACTCAGACCTGGATGCTGGAAGGCTTGTCAGTCTTGACAAGAGGCAGCACCTGCACAGCTCTGGGGCCAGCCACAGCCTCTTACCTGTGCCTTCACATGTCTGGAACTCTTTGCTCTGGCCTCCCATCTTCCTCTTCCTCTAACTCCCTGGCCCCATCAAAAGCACACCAGGTAGCCGGGCAGTGGTGTCGCACGCCTTTAATCCCAGCACTTGGGAGGCAGAGGCAGAGGCAGGTGGATTTCTGAGTTCGAGGCCAGCCTGGTCTACAGAGTGAGTTCTAGGACAGCCAGGGCTACACAGAGAAACCCTGTCTCGAAAAAAAAAAAAAAAAAAAAAATCACACCGCGGAAGGACTGTGCATCCAGCATCCAGCCTCTGGCTCAGGCCGTCTTAGCGCTTCCATCCATCACAGCTCCTGGCTGGGCCAGTGCTGTCAGGGAGAATCATTTACAGACTCCTCAGTGCTCCCCCCCTTTTGTGGGCCCCTAGTTTGTCTTTCCCCACCTCCAACTTAAAGGCAGCAAGGACCTGCCGTGCTAGCTGGCCTTCTTGCCTTTTCTCAGGTCTCTGTGGGCCTCCTCCTGGCTTCTCCTGCTCCAGGAGGCTCATTGAGAATTCTCTGAGCCAGATCTGTAGCTGGCGGCTGGAGACTGCCATCCCCAGACAGGCGCTTCTCATTTGCACCATGTAAATCAGTGACCAAAGGCCCAGCATGGCAACCTGGCTAAGGTGGGTGGGACACTGGGTGAACAGGGCCAGGGAGACAGAAGAGAGGGGAAGGGATGGCCCTCCTTCTGGCTGCCCATGGCCTATGGGGAATCTAGAAACTGGAAGCTCTTGGGAGCCACCAGGGGAAGGGAGGGGCAGGTGCAGGTGCTGAGAAGTCCCTCCAGACAGTTGCTCCCTTTCCATGGCTTTACTCACAGGCTGTACAGGAAGCAAGGACAAGCAGTACTGAGCTTTATGGACAGGGCTCACAGTGATGTCCTAAGCCCCTGGTTCCAGTACCCAAAGATGTCAGGACCATGGAGTCTGAGGCACTGGAAGAAGGCACTTGGCTTAGACTCCACTCGTTTGCATGGCCTTTTTTTGTTGTTGTTTTGTTTTTTGTTTTGACTGGGTCTTATTATGTAATTAGCCCTGATTGGACTGAAATCAGTATGTAGACCAGGCTGGGCTTGAACTCACAGAGATCTGCCTGCGTCTGGCTTGTCAGTGCTGAGATTAAAGACAAGCATCACCATACCCAGAACTTAAGGGACCAGCAGAGCCAGGCATGGTCAATCATGCCTGTAATGCCAGCATTCAGGAGACTAAGACAAGAGGATCGTGCATTTAGGCTAGCCGAGGCTAGATAGCAAGGCTCTCTCACAAACAATACACCCAAGAACCAGTAGAAATTAGCCATACAGAGAGTGGAGGTGTCATGTACCCCCAGCTTGTTCAAACCTGGGGGCGTGCGATGAAGGATTAGAAACCTGCCCAACCTGACCCTCCCCCTGGTCGTCCTGGAGTTCAGACCACTAACCAAAGAATACACATCTATTGACATGGTTTGGACTACATATGAGGCAGAGGAATCACCTCGATGGCCATCAGGGAGAAAGGAGAGGACTTTGGGCCTGAGGGTGCTAGAGGCCCCAGTAAAGGGGAATGTCAAGGTGGGAATATGGGAATGGGTGGGCCGGTAGGTGGGAGGAGGAATTCCCTCACAGAGGCGGGGAGGGGGAAGGGATAGGGGGTTTCCAAAGAGGAGACCCAGAAAAGGGGAAACATTGGAAATGTAAATAAAGTATCAAAAATAAAAAAATTAAAAAAAACAAACAAACAAAAAAAAGAAACCTGCCCAAAATGATGAGCGTCATTTACAGAGTCCTCTCAAGGGCCACGATTCCACAGCGTCCCTGGAGAGGCACACACATCATTACCTCCCTACTTCTGTAGAAGAGCAAATGGAGGGCAGACATCACAGAACTAAAGGACGTGGCAGAGCTAGGGTTACACAAGAAGAGACCCCAGAAGTGTTTGGAAACCTGCGAGGGGCCGTGTGCCAACGACGAGTCTGCAGCCTGTGAGGTCCTGATCTGGAATGGCGCAGTCAGACCTCTCTCATTGCTCTAGCCCAGCGTTTGGCTCCATCCTGACATCATAGCACGGGCCCTCGGAGCTGGGGTGGGAAGTGTACAAGCCAGACCGTAGTAGGCAGATAGATCTTCATGACCTTGCAGACTTTTCATTGCCAGGGCATTGGTAGGGGTAGCAGCTCTAGCTGATTGGTGAAGGGAGGTGGCAAACCCCCTTTAGACTCCTGACCTTTCCTTCTCTGCCCCTCTCAGCACACATGTATGACTCTCCATAGCTGCAAGAACAGGCTGTCAGACTTAGCTATGTAATTTTGGGCAAACCACTTAATGTCTCTGAATACCGGTGTCCTCCTCTGTGTGAGAGGGATCATAATTATATTAATTGTGTGGGCTCACTGCCAGCGTGGACTCAGACAAGGCACACAGCATCCTTTGTGGAAGACTGTCCCACCGCTAACGACGTGGGCGCAGAGCTGGTTATGTCTCCATCTCTAGAGGCGTGATTAATCCGGGCGACGTAGGAGAGGAAGGAGGGAGGAGGTAGCCCCAAGCAACATGGTGAGCTGGGGGCTTGGGAAGTTCAGGGTAGCCCCCCTTCCCTAACCCTTATGCTTGGAAATTGATGGCTGAGCTTCAAGGCCAAAGGAAAAAAAAAATCACTGGGGGTGGGGGTGGGGAATAAAAGACCAAAGAGGAACAACTGGGGACTTAGCTCAGTGGTAAATGCACTTGATGAGCAAGCTGACAACTTGAGTCCAGATCTAAAGGCTTTTAAAACAGTAAGAACTGTGACAGCACCTTCCCCAGCTGCCCATCCAAGGGCGGGATCGGATAGACTGCCCACTGCCTTTGGTTCCTGGTGAGAGGGACGAAGCACACTACAGAAGAGATTATAAAAGGTGACTTTTTCCTGTCTGACACATTTGATCACCGAAGGGACAGTTGCTGCATCCTACCTGGGGCCTTTCTTATCCCGAACAGATGCAGAGCCATGGGAAGTACTAGAAAGAGTCAGAAACAAAAAGCAAGATACAGTGGCTTATGCCGGTCAATCTTAGCACTGAAGTGAAGAGGTGAGGATCCCGGATTCAAGGTTCTCTTCTGTTCTGTTTATATTATACATACAAATTACACAGTATGTACAAGAAGGCCTTGGGTTCAGTTTCCCAGGGTAGGTGGCATATGCTTGTAATCTCAGAACTCTGGAGGCCAAGGCAAGAGAATCAGGAGTTCACGGTCATCTTTTGTTTTGAATTCCAGGCCAGCCTAGGCTAGGAGACCCCATCTCAGAAAACAAACCAACCAAATCAAACCAACCAACCAAAAAACTCTTAGGCTGTGGTTGAGCACTCTCAACACTCAGGAGGCAGAGAAGGCAGGTGGATCTCTGTGAGTTCAAGGCCAGCCAGGTCCACAGAGCAAGCTCCAGAACAACCAGGGCTACAGAGAAAAACCCTGTCTCAAAAAAACAAAACAAAAAAGTCAAAGCATGAACAAAATAAATAATGCACCAGTGTCTCGCACTGCAGCAGCAATGGTAGCACCATGCCCTGTGTCTGTTGGGTCAGCAGTTCTCATGACAACACAGTAATCTCCCATGAGGGCTGCTAACTAAGGACCTCACCCAAGATCAGAGGCTTTAGGGGTAGAAAGGGCCGCTCATCGCTAACACAGAAGACTAGAAACAATCCTTTAATAAGGAGGAGTCCTCGAAAACAAACAAACAAACAAACAAACAAACAAACAAACAAAGGAGTCTTTATTAGGGGCCTGATTAAGAAGCTCCTGCACATTCACTTATTCACGTAACTGAGTACTATGCAGCTGGGACAATGAATGAGTATGTCCAAGTACCATGGAAATCTCAGCCTCTGTCTCTCCGTTCATCCATCTGTCTGTCCATCTGTCTGTCCGTCTGTCTGTTTCCCTCCTTCCTCAGGGCTTCATAATGCTCCTTCATTGAGCTATACCCTACCCTGGGATATTTTCTTTTTTTCTTTTTTTTTTGTTTTGGTTTTTCGAGACAGGGTTTCTCTGTGTAGCCCTGGCTGTCCTGGAACTCACTCTGTAGACCAGGCTGGCCTCGAACTCAGAAATCCACCTGCCTCTGCCTCCCAAGCGCTGGGATTAAAGGCGTGCGCCACCACTGTCCGGCTAATTTGAAGTTTTACAGAAGAGATGAGTAGAAATGTGTTTGAACCTAAGTGTATCCAGCCTCAAACCTTTATGATACATAGTATCTGAGAATGTAGCTCAGAGGTAGAATGCTTGCCGGGAAACGCCCAAAGCCATGAGCTGTATGCATGGCACCACCAATAAACAGACAAACAAATAGGAGAGGGAAAAGGTTAAAACAACATTGAAAGACTTCTCACCAGGGCTTGCTAGTGTGTACCTGAAGGTACATGTTCATGGAGGGTGGGGCAGGAGCTGGAGAGATGGCTCAGCTGGGCTCTTTCAAAGGATTTTACCAGCACCATGTCAGGCGGCTTGCAACCATCTGTAATTTCAGTTACAGGGGATCCAACAAACACTCTCTTCTGCCCCCCCCCCCCCCCCCCCGCCCTGTGCGAGAGAACCTGCACACATACAATGTATCTTACAGAAAGAAAGAAAGTTCAAGGCCAGCCTGAGAAACACATACAGACCTCACATCATCAAAGGAGGGAATCTTTTAACAACAATAAAGTGACCTGCTGAGGCTACCCAAGGGCAGAGATCAGGCTAGACCTTGTACTCTGGGTTCTGAGGGTTCCTGGTGGTTTCTTGGCTGAGGCTTCAGGACTTGCAGGAGTTATAGTCAGCATGGAGACTTGTCTAACATTCTCTGGCTGCAGCCCCTGAGTGGCTTTGTTTCCCTGGTATATGGTTAGGCAA
This sequence comes from Uromys caudimaculatus, assembly GCA_028551405.1. Taxonomy (NCBI): domain Eukaryota; kingdom Metazoa; phylum Chordata; class Mammalia; order Rodentia; family Muridae; genus Uromys; species Uromys caudimaculatus. The sequence continues at coordinate 133,624,383 of CM052702.1, forward strand.
GTCTCATAATAACTGCTTACTGGTCCAGACTCCTTTCTGCAGACACTTGCCAAGCATATGCTGGGCAAACCAGTAATAATGTGCATACCTGTGAGCCGGCTCTGCATTGCTGGCGAAGGGCCATCCTGCAGGCAACCTCAGTTCACCCTCACTACCATTCTGGATTTTGGATTCACACACCCAGTCAGGAAGTCCAGAATCCCTGAGATCTGACCTTCAGTGCCTTCTACAACTGGAGGGTGGGGCTCTACAGCTGGAGTCTCCTCTCTCTCTCTCTCTCTCTCTCTCTCTCTCTCTCTCTCTTTATTTATTTATTTATTTTGAGACAGGGTCTTAACCTTGAATCTGAAATGTAGACCTGGCTGGCCTTGAACTCACAGACAACTGCTTGTCTAAAGTTCTGGGTTTAAAGGCATGCCTTACTATGCTAGCTCCTATGCTGTACCTTCTGAGGCAATGGAGTCAGCTGTGGGATCCTGGAGTGAGTGTGTGTGTGTGTGTGTGTGTGTGTGTGTGTGTGTGTGTGTATGTGTGTGTGTGTGTGTGCGCGCTTCATATATAGGCTGCTTTAGAGTTGGTCACGAAATTGAGTTCTAGGAGTCCTATGCTCTAGCAATCTACCTTTAAGCGAATTTGACATTTTCCTCCTCCGTGAAACAGAGACAACAGAAGCACCTTCTTGGAAGAGTTGCTGGAGACCATGTAAGTGTCACTGCAGGTTAGAACATGGCCCAGAGGCTCCTATTGTCACCAAGAACTTTCCCAGAACTCAGTGGTTTGGGAACTTTGTCTTCACCACGCACTGCCTCACATTTAGAGTTCAAGTCTTCCTTGACCAATTAACAAAGCCCCTGCCTTTTCTCCATCCTGCAGGCAGGCCTGGGAGATGGCTCCCACTGTTTCCCCAGTTCCTCCCAGAACCCCAGACTCTGCTGGCCTCCTAATCCCCGATCGATCAAACCATTTGCACACTAACAATCCCTTTGAAAAGCGCCATTATGGTGGAAGCTCTTGTCAGGCAGACCAGAAATCAAGTTTCCTGGCTCCCAAGCCTTTGATACTGACTTCTGCGGCCGGACAGACTGTGCTATGGGCAGAGTCTCTCGGCATGGGCAGGCTGCCCAGCTCACCAGCTCACACCACCCGCTGCCAGCCTTTTCCCATCTACCACTTTGTTTCCAAGGGACAGCGAGGGGGAGAGATAAGAGGCTTGGGTTTCCACCCAGGGAAGATCTTTGTTTCTGTCTTTACTAGAACTGAATAACATTAAAATTTCCCTTTGGCACCGGACTGTTGACACCAGCCAGTTCTGAGATGAGACCTTGGTTTCATGTTCTGCAAATCTCAAAGGTTTCTGAGAAACCTGCAGAGTCTTTTTTTTTTTTTTTTTTTTTAAATTGGTGAGTCCCAGACTAACACTACTACTACCAATAAAACGGACACAGAAATTCACTCAATTCACCAGTAGGATATTTACTAAGTACCTACTATGTGCTTGACAGTGTACCAGGGCTCAGAAGCCTTCTACTCCTAAGGGAAAATGCATGTGCCATCTGTTCACATGCATTGCATGCCAGACTCTATGAAGCATGCTAATTTTTTTCGTGGCTGGATCAGTGGAAACACTGGCTACTCTTGCAGAGGACCTGGGTTTGATTCCCAGGGCCCACCCACATGGCTGCTGACGGTCATCTATAATTCCAGCTCTAGGAGATACTATGCCTTCTTCTGGCCTCCTTGGGTATGTAGGCAAATGCCCATGCACATAAGATAATAAAATAATTTAATAAAAATTTAACTTACATTTCATTTAATTATTTGTGTGTGTGTGTGTGTGTGTGTGTGTGTATGTGTGTGTACAGCACACATCTAGAAGTCAGAAAACAACTTGCAGGAATTCGACCTCTCCTAGCATGTGGGTTCTGGGGATTGAACTCAGTCATTAGGTTTGGTGGCAAGAGCCTTTAGGGCCTTTGTCCCCTGAGCCATCTCTCTCCAGCTAAGGTCTGTTTATTTGTTTGTTTGAGACAGGAGCTTCTGTATCCCAGGCTGGCCTCAAATTCTCTACGTAGCTGAGGATGATGTAAATTTCTTCTCTTCGAGCTTCCGCCTCCGGAGTACTGGCAGTAGAAGCATGTGCCATCCTGCCCAGTTTATGGAGCGCTGAAAAAAATGGAGCCCAGGCTCTCAAGGATGCTAGGCAAGCACCCTGCTGTCTGAGCGACACCCCCAGTCCCCTGTGAGACACTGTGATTTCATCATGTGGCATAGATTTCCTGACTCTTGTGGGTATTGCTATTGAATTTCACGGGGGTGAGGGGGAGATTCGGAAAGTCTCGCGATCTGCACTCGGTCACTTGCAGAGGGAGAGGAGAATTCCAGTCCAGTCCTGCTGGCTTGTACTATCTAGTTCGGTCCTTCCCACTAGGTTGCAGTGGGAGAAAGAAAAGGACCCACTCTGTTGGATTAGTGACTGAGGAGTTTGTGGTGGCAGCAGCTTGACTGGGACCATATGGTTACAGCGGGTGGGGCAAGGACTGCTCAGAGGACTTCTTGAGGGAGGTGGCCCTGACATTCCCAGGGTGAAGGAGGCTGGGTCAGGGGATGCTGGCCCTGGGTAGGAATGATGACATTTGAGTGATGACATCAACAGCATACTTTTAGCTGTCTAGGGCCCAGGCCGAGGTAGGTAGCCTTCCCAGAACTTCCTAGAGCAGCTGAGGTGGCAATAGGAAGTCTCAAGTGTCAACAACAATGTTGGCAGTTGCAGCCGCAGTCAGAGGATGACATCTTTGGCTGGAAGGAGCGCTGGGGCATGGTCTAGAGGTGGGGATGGGTCAGGAAACAAAGGACAGGGGGAGAGTTTCCATTGCAGTTTGCTTTGACCCTCTCTCTGGTTGGTCACCGCAACCCCCCTCACAGCTGTTGAAGGGCTTCCTGTAGCATCAAGTCCAAATCCTTTATCCTGTCCAGGCACCTCAGTCTACCTCTGTGGGCTTCTTGCCCAAACTCTCCTAAACAATCCTCTCTCCCCACCGGTCATACTCCACCCAACCTGGAGGGCTGCCCGACTCCCTCATCCTCTCCCCAAGCTGGCCCACCAGCCCCCATCGTCTCTCAAACCCGCCTTGACATTGTTGATGACTCTTCCAACTTTGGCTGAATATCTGTTGCAGGGCTGTTGAGGTTTTTGTAGTGGGTGTCTCCCTCATAAGGCCACCCTGCCTGCCACCTGAGAAGGCAAAATGGAACCAATTAAGTCTCCAAAGGCACAGTGCTCTCACTGAAGCTCACAGTGACTGTCAGCCCTCTCCTCTAGAATGGGTCTCTCTCTCTCTCTCTCTCTCTCTCTCTCTCTCTCTCTCTCTCTCTCTCCATCCAGATTACAGGAGGCCTACAAGAAAAAGGGACAGATTTCAGAGAACCCTGTGGAGAACCCTAGAGAGGGCCCTTCTTTTGAATCTCCATATTCCTAAAGGGTACTTAGCATCTTATTTATCGTGCGACAAGCCTATAAGCTGCAAAAGGTTTCTACAGTAAATTAAGAGTCCCTGGAAACAAAAGTTCCTTTTCAAACCCTGGAAAGGGAGTTGGAGAACAAGTACAGCCACCCTAGGCTGTTTACCAAACTCATAGAGATGAGCTGTGTCCCTGAAACTTTTCCCGACCCCACAAGCTCCGCTCATCACCTCCACTCGGCAGAGGAGGTCACTGAGGTGCTAGGAGGAGACACCGCTTGGATGAAGTGACCCGGGGCTGGCGCTCTGAGGCCCTAGGATCTGCAGTCCTGGGGGGGGGGGGGGGGGACGACAAGTCCTTAGGTTCGGAAACCGAGGCGCGGATCCCCAGGAGCTTTGGGGGCCTTCCAGGTGCACCGTCCGGGGACGCGCGCGAGGAGGAGGAGTGGATGCTCTGGGGCGGCCGCGGGCAGGGGGCGCATTCTGCCGGTCCCTCCGGGCTGCTCCCGGGCCAACCCTCCCCGGCGCGTCCCCGCAGGCGCGCACCGAGAGCTCAGCCTGTGGGCTCGCGCACCCGCGGAGCGGGGAGCGTGCGCGCGCGCTCTCCCTCCCCGCCCCGCCCGCCGCCACCCCGCCCCCGGCCGGGTACCCTTGCCGGACCCGAGAGAGAGCGCCGCCGCCATCTTAGCCGCCGCCGCCGCCTCCAGCGCAGCGCTGCCGACGAGGGGAGGGCGCGCGCGGCCCAGCAGCACGGCGGTTGCCGCTCCCATCCCGGTGCTCGCCGCGCCGCCCAGCCGCCGGCCCCTGGCTGCCCGCGCCCCTCGCGGCGTCCCGCGCGACTCCCTGCTGCTTCCGCGTCGGGCCGGCCGCGGCGCCCCGAGCCCGAGCGATGCTGCGCCGCCCTGCGCCCGCGCTGGCCCCGGCCGTCCGGCTGCTGCTGGCGGGGCTGCTGTGCGGCGGCGGGGTCTGGGCCGCGCGAGGTAAGTGGCGGGGCGCGGTGAGCCGAGTGCGGGAGCCATAACCGGGTGCAAGGTTGGGCCGAGTGCAGGAGTCATGCGGGGCCGCGGGGTTCGGGTCGGGGCCGGGTGCGGGAGCCGTGCTCTGGTGCAAGGTGGGGGGCCGAGTGCGGGAGTCATGCGGGGCGGCAGGGTTATGGGCAAGGTGGGTATAGTGCTGCAGTCTTGCAGGGCCTTTGGGTTCTGGGCCGAGTGCGGGAATCGTGCCAGAACCCAGGGTTCGGGTCCTAGTGCGCGCATTGTATCAGGCAAGGTTGGGGTCCGAGTGTGGGGATCGTGCCGAGGCCCAGGGTTCGAATACGAGTGCGCGAATCATATTGGGCAAGGTTTGGGTCCGAGTTCGGGAATAGGAACCGGGTGCAAGGAGGGTGGCAGAGTGCAGGAGTCTGCATGGCCGCAGGGTTTGGGTCCGAGTGTGGGAATTGTGCCAGATCCTAGGGTTCAGGTCCGAGTGCGCGCGTCGTATTGGGCGAGGCTGGGATCCGAGTGCGCAAATCGTCTCCGGCAAGGTTCGGGGCCCAGATCGTATCAGGTGCTCAGGTGCGGGACCCAGTGCAGGAATACTGTCAGCGCACAGGGATCGGTGCCGAGTGAGGTAGTGTTGCTGAGGCGCGGGGTTCTGACCCGACTGTGTGACTGATTGCCTGGGCACGGGGCTCTGGGCTGAGTGCGGAACATCGAGCCCGCTCGCTACGTGAGGTTCAGGTTCAGGCGCTCAGAGAAGAGCTCCGGAGAACCTAGGCGCGCGCTGCAGATGCCTGGGGAAGCCAATTTCGTTCCCGGGCGGGGCACCTGAGCCTTGACAGTCCTAGTTGTAGCCCCAGGGTGGTTGAGGTGCTGGTCTGGGGATATCTGGGGACGCGCGGTAGGGGTCAGCCCACTTTCCAGTAGCTCACGCAGCCTGGGGGTGCGCCCCTGGGTGGGATGCAGTGTATGTGTGTTGGATCAGCCCAAAGATGCACGCACGGATTTTGGTGTGTGCTTACATAAGATTCCACTCCTCCGCATCACTTTCCCAAGATCCCGGTTCTCTGCTGCGGCTAGGTGGACACCACGACTTCGCCCCTTTTCGCCTCCTCTCCGCCTCCTCTCCGTGTCCTTTAAACGTGGTTTCGGAAGTAACAGAGGCGAAAACTCCGCTTCCTTCCTACCCTTTTGCCCAAAGATGAAATTGAGACGGTGTTTGTGATCACTTTTCATCCACCAGTGTGAACAAAGTGTTCATCTCCTGCAGCTTTACTCAGGCTTGTATGACCACCACAGAGACCAGCAGCCCCGCTAGTTTCTTAGGAGTGTAGGAGGCAAATTGTATTTCTTTGCTAACTGGTTGTTTTAAATCTTCATCCACTTCAACTAAACATTATACCTGCCTTCTGATACTGACTGAGCTTGCCACCAAAACCGCTTACGCATTGCAGATAAAGGCTTCTGAATGGAACTTGAAACCGTAAACATTTTTCCTGGTCTTAAAGTATTCTAGGTATATAGTCTGTAGAGTGCTCGAATCTATTTTCTTCGAGTGTATATTTCGGAAACCCAAAGAGATTAGTGGGAGGAGGATTGGTAGAAGTCTGGGTGAGATGGTCACATAATAACTTTGCAAGCTTTAAAAAAAGATTCTTTTTCTCCTTAGCCTGATGTAGGAAAGTTGTGTTCACAAAAAGAGCAGAAGAGAGCAAAGCATCCTTTGTTCCAGCGTGCCACACAGAGAGTGATAAACTGAAAACTTCTTTTCTTGCATCTAGAACATTCTGTCCATTCTTGTCAAATTCAGCTCCTTGCCACTAAGTATCTAATTATCGTGCATTTGATTTTTTTGGAAAAGTTTCATCAAACCAAGTATAAAATGAGGTTTGAAGCCTAATGTATTCAAGAGGGAGAAAAGTCAGTGTTGTTTCTCTTGGGGGGGGGGAAAAGTACATGAAACGGGGTGTGGGGGTTGGGCAGGGAGGGGTGGAGTGTTTTGGAAGCAGTTCACATAATATTTGGTTGAGTTGGTAATAGCATTGCTTGCTTGAATCACTGCTTTTGAAGTGTGGTCCTATGCCTACCTACATTGCTGCTCATCGTTTCATTACTTGGGTAAACTATGGTTCAGTCTCACCTGATTACCCTCATTACGGCAGAGAGGAATGTGAAATTTCCAACGTCTTCAAAGTAAAAATGTTTTCTCTTTGCGTTTGTCGGTTTGTGGTTTTTTTTTTTTTTTTTTTTTTCCAGCTTTCATGGTTGTGAATATTCCATGACATGCTAATAAAACAATTTCAGTTTGAAATGTTACAAATGGGTTTTATATGTAAATATGAGATTTCTGGAGGCATTTTCCCTGGGCTCGTTATTTCAGTGAACATCTGAGTCCTCCTTGCAACGTTGGTGCTGGGGCCGGAGCCCAGGGCTTGGGGGCTGGGCAGGCGCTCTGCTCCTGAGCCACACTGAGCCACACTGCCCCTTCATATTCCTATCTGTCTCTTGTCACAAGATGGAACGGCATAAACTGTTGGTCAGCCTCCACATGCCTTGAATATGGAGATAAAGGTCACATGCAGACTTACAGTGAGAATGATGGTAGCTGTTCTAAGTCTTTGGTGCCCTCCTCCCTCCATCTTTGAGATAGTCTCACTTGGTAGCCGGAACTTGCTGTGTAGACCAGGTTGCCCCTGAACTTGTGATTCCCCAGGCTCTTTTCCTCATTGCTGAAGTCACATATATGCATCTCCTGTCTGGCTAATTCTTTTTTTTTTTTTTTTTTTTAAATAGTACTGTAGAATTCCACTTTAAAAAAACCAAGTAAATCAAAATACTAGAAGTCTCCTCTGCATGTCCTGGATGGTCATATCTGAAGCAGCTTATTATCTAGCCAAGGAGATTAGGAAGTATGGTCAGGAAACAGAAATTGAGTACAGAAAATAGAAAGCTACATGTATGTGAGATTCACGTTTTTTTTCTTTCTTTCTTTTTTCTTTTTTGCTTTTTGAGAAAGGGTTTCTCTGTGTAACAGCTCCGGCTGTCCTGGAACTAGCTTTGTAGACCAGGCTGCCTCAAATTAAGAGATCCTTCTACTTATGCCTGAGTGTTGAGATCAAAGGTGTGCATCACCACTGCCTGGCAAAATTTTCACACAGACTTCTCACACCCTAAAATTGAAATATTAGGCCGGACAGAATGAGTTCCAGGACAGCCAGGGCTACACAGAGAAACCCTGTCTTGAAAAACCAAAAAAAAAAAAAAAAAAAAAGAAATATTAGGGTTTTTGTTTGTTTGTTTGTTTGTTTCTGTTCTTTTTGTCTTCAAAATCAAAATGCCAACAGTAAATCACATGATAGGAGCACCTAAGCCCTCCTCCTTGTCCTGTTCGACAGCTAAAGTCTCTCTTGAGGGACAGGTGTGGACTTGGGGATTGAGCCCAGGGTCTTGCATGTGGCTGAAGGAACACAGGCTGAGCTGCATCTCCTGCCCCTCACCCTCTATTTGAAATATTCTTCCTCTTCTCTCTCCGAACCCCCCATTCTCCCTTTCCCTATCTCACTTGCTCATTTTTGCATAGTGTTTACTCCATTAAATTTTTTTGCATTTCTTTTTTTTTATTATTTGGGGAGAGGGGAACATGCCATCTTACTATCTTGCTAGCCCCTGTTAAATAGGTTTTTAGAAATAACCTTGAGGTGTGGGGATTATTTAAATGCAGAATTTAATATCATCTTTAGACGAACATTTTATTTATTTGGACCTGTAAATGCAGAAGAATTAATAAAATGTTACTAATCCTTAGTGTGTCATAGTTTAAAAATCTTTTTTTTTTTTTTTTTTTTTTAAATAAATTGTGAGCTGCCATGTTGGTACTGGGAACTGAACTCAGGACCTCTGGAAGAGCAGCCAGTGTTCCTAACTACTGAGACATCTCTCCAGCTCATAACTTTTTTGTGGGGGTAGGGGTTTGAGACAGGGTTTCTCTGTGTAGCTTTGGCTGTTCTGGAGCTTGCATGGACTCCTAGAGATCCACCTTCCTTGGCCTCCCAAGTGCTAGGATGAAAGGCATACATCACCACTGCCCGGCCTGTAATTTCATTTTTTTTTCTCTCTCTTTTCTAGACAGGGTTTCTCTGTGTAGCCCTGGCTGTCCTGGAACTCACTCTGTAGACCAGGCTGGCCTCGAACTCAGAAATCCGCCTGCCTCTGCCTCCCAAGTGCTGGGATTAGAGGCGTGTGCCACCACTGCCTGGCTGAAATAAGGGTTTCTTAGCAAAACTGAAAAAAAAAAAAGTGTTACAACTCAGGTAATTATGAACACCTGTAATCCTTGCACTTGGGAGGCGGAGGCAGAAGAATCAGGTTTGAGATCATTCTTGGCTGCATAGAAAGTTACAGGCTGGCTTGGGCCATAGGAGAGAGTGTTTCAAACAAATAGGTTGTATTATTTTCTCAATTGCTTTGTATGACAGGAAAGTGTGATTTTTTTTTTTCTTGATAGAATTTTCATTTAAAAGAACTGAAACAGGACTGGTGGGATGGCTTAATGGGTAAAACACTTTTCATTACCACTGATTGTAAGGTGCATCTTGGGGACCCACATGGTAGAAGGAGAGAACAGACTCCCACAAGTTGTACTCTGATCTCCATACATGTGCCATGACACATGCAAGCTTCCTCACCAAAATACATAAATGTAATAAGGAAAAACACTTAAAAATAGAACCGAGGGGCTGGGCAGTGGTGGCGCACGCCTTTAATCCCAGCACTTGGGAGGCAGAGGCAGGTGGATTTCTGAGTTCAAGGCCAGCCTGGTCTACAGAGTGAGTTTTAGGATAGCCAGGGCTACACAGAGAAACCCTGTCTCGGGGAAAAAAAAAAAAGTCTCACTATTGCAGAGGACCCAGGTCTGGTTCCCAGCACACACATGGTGGTGGCTTATAACCATCTGTAATTCCGCGTCCAGTGGATCTGGTGCCCTCTTCTGGTCTCCAAGGGTACTGCACACATGTGCACAGACATACATCCAAGCAAAACACGCATAAAAATTAAAGATAAATAAATCTTCTTTAAAATTGGAACAAACCAGTCATGACTATGTATACCTGTAATTACAGCCCTGAGGAGGGTGAAGCAGGAGGATTGCCACAAGTTCAAAGTCAGCCTGGGCCCTGCACTGAGTTCCAGTCCAGTGCCAGAAGCCTGTACCTCACATATTCGGGCTGAGGCTGCAGAACATTCTAGCTTGCTTTTCCTGTGGTCTTGATTTGGCGGGAGCAGAGTTTCTCAAAAGGAATCCCATCTTTGCCAACGAAAATGTAAGATGTCGATTCTCCTGTAAAATGCCACTTACGCAGAACTCGAGGACTGTGTGCTGTGACTGGAGGTGGTTTATACAGTCATGTTCTCTTCATTGCTTAAAAACCCAAGCGCCACAGTGCCCTTTAGACATGAGCAGAGGCTATGGAAAAGCCACAGGTGGGAGCCGCATGCAGTGACAGCCCCTTCCTAAACACATTCTCTGTAAGAGCCACCACAGCTGAGACATCGCACTTAGCAGCACAGAATTGTCCTGCCCTTTGTCTCCAGCATTTTAGCTGTGATTCTGCTCATCTTTTCATTTAGCTTTAGGATGGTATTATTAGATCAGACATTTTCACAGGATCTCGTGCTGAGTGCTTTTTTTTTTTTTTTTTAAAAAAAAGGGTTCTCGGCAAAGATTCAATTACTTCAAAGTAACTGAATATAGATATGTACTTTAAAACCTGTAACTGCATCTGAAGGTCAGCTTCCTTCCACTCTGAACCCCAGCAGGAAGAGCGTGGTAGGCAGCATACCAAAAGAAGCTCTGTGTTTGCCTTTGTATCTTTTTCATCAGAGATAGATACTATCTCAGTCACCTGCTTCAGGTCAGCTCCCAAGGGCTCTGGCTGAGTCTCTTCCCAGCTTCTCTGTTTAACCCATTCTCCATCTCTGTGTGGTAGGTAAACAGTCAGCCTCTGAACTCACTGTTGAGGTCAAAAGAAAGCCAATATTTCCCATATCCATTAATTAAATAATTAACTGATAATTATGTTATAGCTGGAACCCGGGGCCCTGTGTATACGAAGCAAGTGCTCCGCCACTGAGCTACACCCTGACACTCCTTGTAAAACAACCCTGTGGCCGGCAGTGGTGGCGCACGCCTCTAATCCCGGCACCTGGGAGGCAGAGGCAGGCGGATTTCTGAGTTCGAGGCCAGCCTGGTCTACAGAGTGAGTTCCAGGACTGCCAGGGCTACACAGAGAAACCCTGTCTCGAAAACCAAAACACCAACCAACCAAACAAACAAAAAAACAACACTGTGGAGGTAGAATTCACAAACCATAAAATTTACACGTGTGTGTGTGTGTGTGTGTGTGTGTGTGTGTGTGTACACGTATGTGTCTCTCTCTGTGTGTGACTGGCATCAGGTGTCTTTTCTCTTTTGCCCTTTAGCTTATGTTGTGATCCGGGGTTCCCCATTTGGCTAGACTGCCTAGCCAGTGAGTATAAATGTCTTCATTTCTCACCACCCCAGGAATAGGATGTTTGACCTTAGGACAATGCCCTGTGTGTACATGAGTACTGGTGATCTGAACTCGGGACTCTTGTGCCTGTGCAGCAGCCACATTAATTGCAGGCGGACGTGCGCGCATGTGCGCGCGCACACACACACGCGCGCGCGCACACACACACGCGCACGCGAACACACACGCGCGCGCACACAACATACACATCTACCTTAGGAGACAGCCTCATGTAGCTTTGGCCTTCAACTTGCCATATAGCCAAGATTAACCCTGCATGTCTGATCCTCCTGTCTCCCACCCCTACCCCAGTGCATGCTGGGATTATAGGCTACACTTCCCTACAGAGTTTATACAGTGCTGAGATGGAACCTGACATTAACCCTTTAAAGCGTACCATTTGGTGATGGTGATATCCGTAAATTCGCAAATACCCTCACCACAGTCAAATTCTAGTCTATCCCAAACCCTGTGCACAGTGGCAGTCACATCCCTTTGGCCAGCACTGGTTTTCTGTCTGGATTTCCTCATTCCGGACACAGCACACCAGTGTTCTCACGGCACTGCCCAAGCCTCTTCCTTTTAGCGCACTCTCAAGATCAGGCAGTATCTCAGCGTGGGTCAGAAGGTCATTAAAATTTTTGGCCAAATAATACTCGGTTGTGCTACATTTTATGTATTTATTCATCAGTTGGGAGGCGTTGGGTTGTGTCCACTTAACTGCCTTTTCTATACTATGAAGATTTAGAGGATGGAGTGTAAGATCTCTTGAGTATATATGTACCGGTAGGAATTGTAGGTCTTATGGTAACTCCTCTTCTTCCTCCTCTTCTTTCTTCTTCCTTCTTCCTTCTTCCTCCTTCCTTCCTTCTTTCTTCTTTAAATAGCCCAGCCTGGCCTGAACTCATTAAGTATCTGAGGCTGCCAAGAAGAGACCCCAGGCTCGTGCCACCGATCCTGGCTACGTTTGGTTTAACCAGATGTTACTCGGAGGCTCTGCCATCCTGCAGCCTTCACAGTCGCCCAAGGGAGGATTTTTCTGCTCAAGCGTCACATTCGAAGCTGTCTGTTTTTAAGTCATAGGTTGCTCAATTTTTCCTTCTGGGGCAAAGAAGTGTTTCACCTAACCGGTTCCCCCTTGTGTCAACCGTGTCCCTGGCCGCTCCCCACGGGGCTCTGGCCCCACCCCACGGGGCTCTGGCCCCTCCCCACGGGGCTCTGGATACAAAGCCTGCTTTTTCTCTTGCTCTGATTTCCTTTGTGCTGGATGCTATCACTCTTTCCTATCTTGACGTCATCACAGCCTTCGGCTCTTTGTCACCTTTCTCTCTGAGAGGCCCACTACGCTTTGTGGCCCAGTATCTCCCAAGTTCTGATGCCTGGTGATCCGAGGTAGCGCCAGCTCATGTGAGGAACACATGCAGAGTGTGGGTCTAGGCTACTGAGCAGGGCTGAGCTTCATGATGGGGCCGGAAATGAAGTCCTAGACTTCAGCTAGCTTAGCAGATGACAGCTGCTCATTCATTATATTTCTGTTATGCTAATCAAAGGCTGGGGTTTAAAAATTAAATTATTTTGTCTGGTCTTTTGATTTTATTCTTTAATTAATGTTCCTTATTTACCCAGCCTTTAATCCTAGTATAAAACATTTACTTAAGTATGTTTTTAGATTCAAATGCATTTTAAAACTCAGTAAAAATAACTGCCAGTTTTAATACTTCCTTTAAAAAAAAAAGATATTCTAAGTTCTTCCAATACTTGAAAATACTTAAGCCAGGCAGTGGTGGCGCATGCCTTTAATCCCAGCACTCGGGAGGCAGAGGCAGGTGGATTTCTGAGTTCAAGGCCAGCCTGGTCTACAGAGTGAGTTCCAGGACAGCCAGGGCTACACAGAGAAACCCTGTCTCGAAAAACAAAAAACAAAACAAAACAGAAAAAAACCTTAAAAATTTGTATTCCATATGAAACCGAGAATGCCCTTTGAACTTTTGATCCTTTTGCCTCCACTTCCGTGTGCTGGGACCACTGGTGTGCATTGTCATACCCAGTTTATGGGTTTTGGAGATCAGATACACACACACACACACATACACACACACACACACACACACACACATTCACTCTCATTCATACTCAAGTGTGGCTTTGTGAGTTCTAAGCTAGTACTCTAAGGCCCAAGCAACCCTTGAGTTGTGTGTGTGTGTGTGTGTGTGTGTGTGTGTGTGTGTGTGTGTGTGTGTGTTTGAGAAACAGGATCTTACCCTGTGTCCCAGACTGGCTTAGAACTCACTGTATCACCCAAGCCGGCCATTAACCTTCCGCAGGCCTCCTTCCGCAGCCTTCCAGAGGAACCGGCCCGTGCGGACCCACCCTCCCAGCTGATGCTCTGGCCTCACGGGAGACCCCAGTCTTCTCTTTTCTAACAGACTCAGGATGAAGACCACCCCTTCTTTGTGTGCACAACACCTTATCAGAGATGTGTCGTTCTGAGTCCATCAGAGACCGTGAGAACAAGCGGGGTTGCTGGTCAGGGGGAGGATTAAAACCCGGTGTCAAACAGATTGTGTTTACCTTTATAATATGTTGACTGATTCCTGCCAGTTTCTCGTGCTGCCTATGGAATTAGCACCTAGGGCGACAGTCATTAAAATTCACGGCTAATCCCTCATCTCTTTTTCCTGCCATGCCTTTCAAACATTTATCACAAGTAAGAACAGTGTACACGGACTTGACTGATTTTTTTTTTTCCCCTGGCCCCCTCTGGGTAAAAACTGTGCAAGAACATTGGGACGGGGGCTGGCAGGAGGGCCGCAGCCAGCTTTGTGCCTGAGCCCCGTTAGAGCGCTGCATCAATGGGTGAGCGTCTCTGAAATCCTCAGGGACAGTTATAAACCTCAGTTGGTGAGGGCTGATCTTGGTTCTGAGCTTTTGTAAATATCTAAATATCTTCATACACTGATGTGTGATTCCTCCCTAAAGCGGCTTTGCTCAGCAAAGGTTTTAAAAAAGGCCCTGCCCAGGTGTACGGGCCTGGCCTTGCTTAGCAAAGGGGTGATTAGGACACGTCGTCTACACTTCAAAGTCTCAAATGTAAAATAAATATCTTGTGGCTAGAGAGACGCCCAGCAGTCAAGACATCTTGCTGGTCTTGCAGAGGACCTGAGTTGTTCCTAGCATCCTTACCAGGCAGCTCACAACCACCTGAGATTCTTGCTTCAGGGGATCTGATGCTGTCCTCTGACCACCTCACGACCGCATTCATGTGGCATGCACATGCACAGAAATAAACTTTACATGTGGTTAGGAGTGTGGCTTACTGCTAGAGCGCACGCTTGCTCTGTGTGTTGGATCGCCACGATTGCAAAAGCAAAACACAACCCCGGAGCTGGGAAGGTGGCTCCGGCTGAGAGCAGGGGCTGCAGGTTTGGTTCCCAGCACCCACATGGCAGCTCACCTCCATCCGTAACTCCAGTTCCAGGGCATTCAATGCCCTCAGACCTCTGCGGGTAGTGTGTGCTGCATGCAAAACACTCATACACACATAATGAAATAATATTAAAACAGAATACAGCCATAGAGACCTTGACTGCTGGGTGGGCAGGACAGCTCAGTGGGTAAAGGCGCTTGCCACACAAGCCTGAATTCCCAGAGCCCACGGTGGAAGAAGAGAACTGAGCTCTGAAGGTTGTTCTTCAGCCTTCACCTGTGTGCATGAACTCACAATCCTGTCCACCTACATATAAAAAATACAAATAAAAACATAGACGCTTTTTCTATATGAATTGGGTGTGTGCGGTAGGCAAGCATACTGCCATCGGGCTATTCCCAATCCTGGATAATGTCAAGTTACTCCAGTTCTGGGGACTTTAATAACAAGGGCTGCAATATCAGTATTTGTTTCAGTGAAATGTTTTAGAGGTCACTCGTGGCCGATGATACATAGTTGCTTATCTAACTGGTTGAGTTTATTGACCCTTTAAAAAAAGGTATCCTGACTATTCTTAAAAGTTCTAAACTTTTTGCCACTTTAAAAAAGTGGGGCTGGAGAGATGGCTCAGTGCTTAAGAGCATTTGTTGCTCTTCTAGAGAACGCAAGTTCAATCCCCAGCACCTACAGATGCTCACAACTATCTGTAACTCTCGGGCTCTGACATCTTCCTTTCTCACCAGGCACACAAGTAGTCCAGGGTTGTAAATGCAGATAAAACACCCATACACAAAATAAGATACAAAATGTACTACGGATGGTGGGGGAGCCTGGGTGGCTAGTCTCTGCTGCGATTCTCTTCTTACAGGAGGTATGCCTGTGTCTTCAGTTGACGTCAGGGTCTTAGATATCAAAGCAGTGACCAGAGACAGAGGGAAAGATGCAGGAACTATGTAGAGTGAGCAGCCCAACGGATGTCGCCAGCACCCTGTTTTGGAGGGAACAGTGAGCCCCTGAGAACAGGAAGGGCAAGGCTGGTGATCGCAGAGTTGGCAGCAGCTAGACTGCGGAGGTGGAAGTGGCCTGTCCAGAGCTGGTTACGACTGGAAATGCAGAACATGGCTGAGTTCAGTTGCTCTCTCTGATGTTAGTTCAGTGTGACCAGAGCTCTGGTGGCCATTGGTCTCATCCTGTGTCTTCTCAAGGAGGAGACCAGGAAATATACAGAGAGAAACAGTCACAGTATGGGGTCCTGGGTCTGAGCCTGGCATGGAGCACAGGCAGAGAGCACCTGGAGACCCCGTCCCTCAGCTTGAATGAGTGACTGCCTTCTGCTTGAGAGATTCTCAACCCTGGCAGATGGAGCTGAGCCGGGGCACCGTGAAGGCAAGCTTGGCTCTTGGGCTGGCACACATGGTGTAGGCTCGACAGGTGGCTTGGAGGGACAGTCTGAGCTTCAGTTTCAAGTTGAACCTCAAGGCAGTAGGGCAGCAGGTAAGGACATGGGCAAAAGTCTTCACGTCTGAACCGTCCTGACTCTTGTTTGAGACCGGGTTCCTCTGTGTAGCTTGGGCTGTCCTAGAACTCACAGAGATCTGATTGCCTCTGTCTCCCAGGGTTAAAGACGCGCGCCACCGTGCAGGCCCAACAGTCTGGATTCTTTAATTTTGTTTTTTTGGTTTTTCAAGACAGGGTTTCTCTGTGTAGCCCTGGCTGTCCTGGAACTCACTCTGTAGACCAGGCTGGCTCGAACTCAGAAATCCACCTGCCTCTGCCTCCGGATTCTTTAATTTTAAGGGGGAGCCTTACTATGTTATCTGAGGTTGGACTTGAACTTTTAGGCTCACACGCCATCCTCCTGCCTCAGCCTCTTGAATAACTGGAACTACAAGCCGATTGAATTTTCTTTTAGAAATTCAAATATACGTTGGTAAACTGAGGCAGCTGGTGCAGAAGGTGGTGATGATACCTTGGCCCAAGTAGCCAGATGTTGACAAAGTTCAGCCTTGTCTAGTCTGGCGTCGATTGAGGTCTCTCCCCCTGCATGCCAAGAGTATATTTTATCTCTCCTCACTCAGATCCTGTTGTCATAAACTGGCCCTCAGCACCCTCCGACTTCTGATATCTTTTGGAGCTGTGCAGCAGCTAAAAGCCAGCTTTGTTCTGACAGTGTTTTCTGGGACCAATGTCATGTGTGATTCCAAGATGATCCAGAGGTCACACGTTGGGTCACTTGTTAATCTTCAAGGACAGAAACTTGAAACTCAAATATTTTTTGCTTGGAAATGTTAGAAACCCTCAGACTTTCCCAAATGACCACAGGAAATTTACTCAGCCTTCAGTAAGTGTGAGTGGGGTAGGAAAACAGTACAGTCACACACAGACACCACCACATGGGTAATCACGGTTGGTAACTCCCGAGTCACATGTGTGCTGAAGAGATGGGGTGAAGAGTTGAGAAGGTGGAGAGAGAATTCCAGTTTCTTGGGTTCTGCCCTAGGGTGGGTAAGAGAGCGGACAACATCCTGTCTGTCGTGGCCTCCAGGGGGAGGAATGGAGCCAGAAGGGGAGAGAGTGGAAGAGCCTCCGGGTCCCCTGGATCAGGTCAAGTGGTGTGTCTACCATGGGGACTGTCTGACCCTTTCTGAAACTTGGTCTTGCTGCCTCCAGCTCCCCAGTGCTGGGACCCTTGGCATGGGCCACTCCATTTGCCGTTCAGGAACTATTTATTTATGTCTTTTTGTTGTTGTTGTTGTTGTTGTTGTTGTTGTTTTGAAACAGGGTTTCTCTGTGTAGCCCTGGCTGTCCTGGAACTCACTCTGTAGACCAGGCTGGCCTTGAACTTAGAAATCCACCTGCCTCTGCCTCCCAAGTGCTGGTATTAAAGGTGTGCACCACCACTGCCCGGCTCAGGAACTATTTATTAGTGTGTATTACATAAGGCCATGACTGATCAAATGTACTTAAGAGTTTGTATTAAAGAATTTAACTTAAGAATTGCTGGTAGAAACTGCCCCTTGGGTTTTCCAAATTATTTAATCTATAAGAATCAGATTT
Source organism: Uromys caudimaculatus (assembly GCA_028551405.1). Lineage (NCBI taxonomy): Eukaryota > Metazoa > Chordata > Mammalia > Rodentia > Muridae > Uromys > Uromys caudimaculatus. Next base: position 133,641,856 of record CM052702.1, read on the forward strand.
ACTCTTTTGTAGAAGTATTTCACCAAAGTAAGATAAAAAGTGTGTTTTAGAGCCAGCCAGATAGCTCAGCAGGTAAAAGTGCTTGGTGTGGGAGCCTGTTGACTGGAGCCCGATCCCTGGAGAGAAGCCGCTTCATGGCGTTCAGCTCTGACCACACACGGGCTCTGGCACCTGCATGCCCACACTCAGACACAAAACATCATGCATTCCTACACACTCCCATGATAATAAAAACACAGAACAGGGCTGGAGAGATGGCTTAATGGTTAAGAACATTGGCTGTTCTTGCAGAAGAGTTGGGCTCAGTTCCCAGCGTCCACGTTGTAGCTGAGAACTGTCTGTAATTCCAGTTTCAGGGGACTCAACACCCTCTGCAGGCAGCGCATACCCATGGTGCACAGGGAAACATGTAGGCAAGAGACATACACATAAAATAAAAATGAACAAGTCATAAAAAAAAATATTAAACTGGGCTGGAGAGATGGCTCAGCGGTTAAGAGCACCAACTGCTTGCTCTTCCAGAGGTCCTGAGTTCAATTCCCAGCAACCACGTGGTGGCTCACAACTGAAAGACCCCCGAGCTGGGGAGACCCTCGCTCAAGTCTCGGGATGGCGCGACCCCCCAAGAACTCACGAAAGACCGTCCTTGCTGCAATCACACGAGGTTTAATTCGGGGGCGGTGAGAAGGACCAATGCATTGGGGTCGAACCCGTAACCTACGCAGAGGCAGAGGGGTTCGGCCCCGAGCAGCTGAAGTCAGGG
>CM052702.1:133643118-133702232 GCA_028551405.1 Uromys caudimaculatus
GGTTAGTTATTTACAATGGTTGGGGCAGGTGAGGAATTTTTCAGTGTAATACAGGGTGGAGAAGGAAGAGAATTCAAAAAACCCAGAAGTTCCCAAAAGTTAATGCTAAGAGAAGCCCCCTTTTTAAAACTTAAGTCTTTCACAACCATCTGTAATGGGATCCGATGCCCTCTTCTGGTGTGTCTGAAGACAGCTACAGTGTACCCATATAAATAAATAAAATAAATAAATAACTCTTTTTTTTTTCTTTTTGTTTTGTTTTTTGTTTTTTTGAGACAGGGTTTCTCTGTATAGCCCTGGCTGTCCTGGAACTCACTTCATACACCAGGCTGGCCTCGAACTCAGAAATCCGCCTGCCTCTGCCTCCCGAGTGCTGGGATTAAAGGCGTGTGCCTCCACTGCCTGGCTAGAGACCTTGTCTTGAATTAAAATTAAAAGGTCTGTGGGTATAGCCCAGAGCATAGGTGTAGACTTCTGAAAAGACAATGAGAACCCCAACCCCCACCTGTGGCAGGAATGGCTTTACTGCAGTGCAGAGCGATTTACTTGCTTCCTCTTGCTGTGCACCTCATTAACCATGAGGGGCTCCTTGGAGTGCAGTTCTGGGCCTGGCATTGCTTGTGGCATAGGACAAGCCACCATGGCCCAGGAAGGCACCTTCACAGATGGAAAGCCCCCTGCTTGGTACTGGGATTGCTATGTGCTTTTGAGCTACATTACTTTGCTTGTTTTGGTTTGGTTTGGTCTGGTTTGGTTTGGTTTTTCAAGGCAGGGTTTCTCTGTGTAGCCCTGGCTGCCCTGGAACTCACTCTGTAGACCAGGCTGGCCTCGAGCTCACAGAGATCCACCTGCCTCTGCCTCCCGAGTGCTGGGATTAAAAGGAAGTGCTACCATGCTGGACCCTACTTTGCTTTCTTTAAAAATAAAAATTTTTGAGATAGGATCTCATGTAGGGAATGCTGACCTCAACCTAAATTGAATAGCCGAGGATTGCCAGGGCTGCGTGTCTGTGATAGGGTCCCAGGTGAGAAACACTAGGGTCTGGGACGGATGCCGAGGTTCCTCTCCTCCTGTGAACCCAGACGCTGCTGGTGACCTCGGGAAGTTGGGAAGTGGGTCTCTACATGCCAGGTAGGAACAAGATGGCTGAGCCCGGGACGGGGGTGGAACCCAGTATGGAGTATGGAGGGGCTGGAAGAGAGAAAGCCTTCTCCTGGAGATTGAGGCATGCTCTTTACAAAGAAGGCCTCACCCAGCCGTGGTCCTCGATAAAGGAGCCCATCCTTGCTTGTCCAAACTGCGTTATTCGATGGGCAGATGTGAATGCATACTCTAACTCAGGGTGAACCAGGGATTGAATACCTTTTGCAGGAAGGAATGCCCAGGAAGGGAAGCTCATCGGCATGGAGAATTCCAGGTTTTTATGCTACATGACCAATTGTCACGGTCCTCTCACTGGGGTGTCTTGGTTACATGTTCCAGAGTAGGGAGCTGGCCTCATGCCTGCTGTTCTCAATTCTGAGATTTCCTGGGGTTTAGGCTGGTTCAGCCTTACCAGTTCTTCTGTCTGGTAGTACTGTCCACTTGCCCCACAGAGGCTGACCTTGAACTCACGACCTTCCTACCTTCATCTCTCAAGTACTGAGATTATAGAAGTGCACTACCATGCTTCACATTTCTTTTCTTGTAAAGATCTGTTAATTTTTATTTTCTATGTATGGGTGTTTTCCCTGTATGTGTGTATGTATGTATATGTGTGTTGTCTTAGTCAGGGTTTCTATTCCTGCACAAACATCATGACCAAGATGCAAGTTGGGGAGGAAAGGGTTTATTCGGCTTACACTTCTATGCTGCTGTTCATCATGAAAGGAAGTCAGGACTGGAACTCAAGCAGGTCAGGATCAGGAGCTGATGCAGAGGCCATGGAGGGATGCTGCTTACTGGCTTGCTTGCTTGCTTCTCCTGGCTTGCTCAGCCTGCTCTCTTATAGAACCCAAGACTGCCAGCCCACAGATGGTACCACCCACAAGGGGCCCTCCCCCCTTGATCACTAATTGAGAAAATGCCTTACAGCTGGATCTCATGGAGGCATTTTCTCAACTGAAGCTCCTTTCTCTGTGATAACTCCAGCTTGTGTCAAGTTGACACACAAAACTAGCCAGTGCATATGTGCAGCACATACATGTAGTGCCTGTGGAGGTCAGAAGAGGATGTTGGAGGGCCCTCTAGAACTGGAGTTACAGAAGGTTGTAACCACCCTGTGGGTCCTGGGAACCACACCTGCTCCACTGCGAGAGCACCCAGTGTCCTTCATCACCGAGCCATCTCTCTAGCACACTTCTGGGTTTTCTTGGGAGGTGGTCGGTACTGGGGTTCGAACCTCAGACATGTTCTGCAGACACCACCCAAGTGGGCCTTCTTTTTTGAACTTCAGTTGTTAACAGTAACAACAAATTATCACCGTTGTTTACCCTCCCAAGATGGCCCTTTGCAAGCCTGTAAAGTAGTCATGTCCTTGCTGTCCGTGTAAAAGAGCCTGCTCTTTATAACACTGTGATGAATGGAGCCTGTGTTTGCTGTTTGCTTTATTTTCCTGAGAAACCTGTTGGGATAGCATCAGGCTTTACCCGGGGACAGTTCCACCCTTGGGACCGGCCCTGTGCCCATGGGAAAGGCTATGAACTGCTAACCCCAGAGCATGTGTTTTGGTGTTATCCTTGATAAGACCAGTGACTTGGTTTTGCTTAGGCAACATCTCATACTTCTGGCTCCCCTGACAGTGCTCTGTCCCCATCCTCTCTGCCGTGTGTGTGTGTGTGTGTGTGTGTGTGTGTGTGTGTGTGTGTGTGTGAGTCCTTTACTTGTAAAGCTGTCAGCTTGCTGCCCACTTAAACAGGCTCTGGAGCCTGGGATTGTATTGCATTAGGATGTTAGGTACTTAAAACCCTTAAGCTTTAAAAGGGCCGTCTGACCAGCCTTGACTGTTCCATTAACTGGTCTGTTTAGTGGACTCTCACTGTTGTTCAGGTCGACAGCGTGTAATCTGTTCACACATTCGCTCACCTTGCCATCTGCAGAGGGTTCTGTTTGTCTTTTGCCTGTGTTAAGATTGTTTATTTTGGGGCCTGGAGAGAAGGCCCAGTGGTTAAGAGCACTTGCTGCTCTTCCAGAGGACCAGAGTTCAATTCCCAGCACCCACGTGGCAGCTCAAAACTGTAACTCATAACCTCACATAGACATACACGCATGCAAAACACCAATGTACATGAAATTAAAAAAAAAATAATAAAGAGATCATTGATCACTGAGTTGTCCTTTTGCCCTTGGGCTCCTGCTCTTGTTTCCTTTTGCGGTGAGGTCTTTATTTTGTTGCCAAGACTGGTCTCAAACATCTGACCTCAGTGATGCTCTTGCCTAAGTCTCTTAAGCTCTGGCTACAGGTGGCTCTGGCTTATCCATCCATCCATCCATCCATCCATCCATCCATCCATCCATCTGTCCATCCATCATACATCCATCTGTCATCTGTCCATCTATCCATCCACCCATCTGTTCATCTATCCATCCACCCATCCGTCCATCCATCTGTCCACCCATCCATCCATTCATCTGTCTACCCATCCATCCACTCATCCGTCCACCCATCCATCATCTGTCCATCCATCATCCATCCATCCATCCATCCATCCATCCACCCATCCGTCCACCCATCCGTCCATCCATTCATCAACAGGTTCTCACAGTGTACACCTAGCTTTCTTAGAACTTACCATGTAGACCAGGCTGGCCTCAAACTCACAGATATCCTCCTGCCTCTTGCCTCCCAAACTCTGGGATTAAAGCTGTGCACCTCTATGCCTGGCTGCACCTGGCCCTTTATTGAGACACATGAGTCGTTCATGAATCTTGGGTGACATGACAGTCCTTTATGTGAGACACCTTTTGTAGATGTGCTTTACTGGCCTGTGACTTGTCTTAACGTCTTTCTTTTTTTTTTAAGATTTATTTACTTTATGTACATGAGTGCTCCCTCTGCATGTACACCTGCATGCCAGAAGAGGGCGCCAAGATCCCATTACAGATGGCTGTGAGCCGTCATGTGGTTGCTGGGAATTGAACTCAGCATCTCTGGAAGAGCAGCCAGTGCTCTCAACTGCTGAGCCATCTCTCCACACAATGTCTTTTATAGAGCGGAACTGTGAGTTTTAACAGTTTATTTATATGCACAAAATCACTGGAATTTTCTTCTTTATCATCTGTTTGGTTTGTGTATTTTTTTTTTTTTTTCCGAGACAGGGTTTCTCTGTAGCCCTGGCTGTCCTGGAACTCACTCTGTAGACCAGGCTGGCTTCGAACTCAGAAATCCACTTGCCTCTGCCTCCCAAGTGCTGGGATTAAAGGCGTGCGCCACCACTGCCCGGCTTATATCTTGATTTTTAAGGCAGTGATTCTCACCCTTTCTAACGCTGCCACCCTTGAATACAGTTCCTCATGGGAATTATTTTGCTACCTTGTAACTGTCACTTTGCTACTGTTACGAGTCGTAATGTAAATACTTATATGTCCAGTATCTGATATTGCGACCCACAGATTAAGAACCGCTGTTTTAGGGGATCTGTTTCTTTTGGGGTAGTTGCTAAGCTGGTCTTGAATTCTCTGACCCTCCAGCCCATGGCTTCTGAGAGGTAGGAACTGCAGGCTTGTGATACTGCCCCGGCTCAGATTTCTTTTTTCTTTCAGGTGTTGTTTAGCGATGGGAGTTGTTACAAGGGATGTGTGGCTAGCCAGTCTCGTCACTGTGTCAGTGTTGTGTTTATAAAAATATATAGGGAGATATATGTTATATGGGGTTATGGGGAGGTAGGTGTGGGGGAAGGGTGTGCCTCAGCAGGCCCGAGCCCAGGCATCCCTTCCCCCTGAGGAACCAGCCACGCACAAAGGTATAGTATAGAAATAGAGTTTATTTAGGGCATGGGGAGGAGAGTTAAGAGGGTAGTAGAGGCAGAGAAAGGCAGAGAGAGGGAGAGAGTAGAGAAGTAGAGGAGTGGAGGCCGGCCATGACCACGTGGAGAGAGGGGGAAAGGGAGTGGGGAGAGGTAAGGGAAGTAGGAGAGAGGCAAGAGAAAGAGATAAGAGAGAAAGGAGGGGCAAGCAGCCCCTTTTATAGTGGGCCAGGCCCACCTGGCTGTTGCCAGGCAACTGTGGGGCGGAGCACACCTGTCTGTTGCCAGGTAACTGTGGGGTGGAGTTTAGACAGAATGCCAACAGTCAGCATGGCGTGTGTTCGTACAGGCTCGGGTGGTATTACACAGAGCACACACCTGCACGCGCCTGTCCTCCGTGTTAGAGTCTGGTTTGAGGTTTTGTTTTGCTTTTAAACTTTTATTTAATTAGTAACTAGGACCCTCAGATGCACGTCAGCCTGTACCCCGTCTTCTCTCTCATTCCTTAGGTCCGTGGGGCAGTAGCAGGCTTCCTTCCATGTTACGTCATGGTGAGGGAAAGGGCTACCATCTAAAATAACAGCGTCTGTTGATGCTTCCTTTGGGTGACCTCACCTCGCACCTACTGATGCTCTGAACAGTGGTACTCCGAGTATTCATACTTATGTGGCTGCTTTTTTTTCTTCTTCTTCCAGTTGTAAGGCACTAGGGATGGTGTTGTGTTCATTAGTTTATTGAGAAAGTTCCAGGAGGGGCAGAAATATATTTTTGGTTGTTTTTAAAGGGTCCCCCTCCTCTCCCTGCACACTGTGTAATCTTGGCTGTCCTGGAACTTGCTCTGTAGACGAAGCTGAAAGATTTATTTTTAATCTTTATTAACGTATACGTGTGTGTGTGTGTATGCATCCCACATACATGCAGGTAGTAGATGAGGCCAGAAGATGACGTCGGATCCCACAAAGCTGAAGTGACAGGCAGTTGTGAGGTGCCTGATGCCGGTGCTGGGTCTTGAACTCAGGTCCTCTGAAAAAGCAGCGTGTGCCTTGACCCTGAGCCGTCTCCAGCCCCGGCAGAAACATTTTCACAGCAAAGGGAACCCTTGTGCTTTGTCTTTGCGGGCAGGTCAGCTTTTCGCCGTCTCCAAGCCTCGATTCCCTCAGCCGTTCATCATGTGACTTTGTTTCTCAAGTTTCCACCAGCCAGCCTGGTTTCTTTCTGGGCACCTCCAGTGGTGTAGATGTCGCCTTTCAGGCTAAGGGTTCAATGGAGGTCCCTATATATCTGTCAGTATTGATGTGGTCGGCTACCCTTTTCTGTGGGCACGATGCTCTGTTCTGGTGCGAGCCTTCGTTTTTTCTCCGTTTCATTCATCTTGCTGCCTGTGACCCTCGCTCTAGTTTACTGATTAATTACCACACATCTCATCTATTCAGTCTGGCCTCCTGTCATCTCCAATTTGACAAACGATGTGTTGGAGGGAGGACAGAACCTTTGGAAGGAGGCTGGAGGGTGGTCTGCGTTCCTGATTCTCCTGATTCAGAGCCCTTTCGAGGAGGCTACCAACACATGGTGAGCCCTCCTCGCCTTACTTGGGCCAGTCCTTGACTCCCATACTGTTCTCAGTCCTGGCATACCGGAAGCCTCATCACGTGGTGGTGGTGGGGTGGGAGAAGCCTCGTCACGTGGTGGGGGTGGGGGAAGCCTCGTCACGTGGTCGGGATCTCAGCTGACTGAGGCAGTGAGGCCCAGGCCGGGGCTTGGGACTGATCGAGCTGTAGCTGGTTTTCCTCAAAGCCTTTGCCTGAAGCATCTAGAGAGCTTGTCTGTGTGAATCCCGGCTACCAGCTCTTGTAGTTCCTCGGTCTCTAGAGGCACAGGAACCAGCCGAGGGTGTGGTTTCTCCGCTGCAGCAACCATCAGATGGCCCATCTCTGTCTCTGTGGGCACCATAGGTCTGTTACAGAGCAGCTGTGGTGGAGCTTAGTGCCCCGGACTTAGAACATTCAGAAGAACTCAGGCTAGTGAGTCCCTTTCTCCTTCACGCTCTTCTACCTTGGAGTCTAGTTCACCATTACATTGATCCTGTTCTTTCCAGGAAAATAAATGTGCTTCTTGAGAGACCCCGTGGCTGACTGAATATGATAGGGAAGTTTAATTTTCTGTTTATCGTAAGAGTGTTACATTTAATTTGCAAATAATACAAGGGCTTGTGAGAGCACCAGTCTTGTGTTGTAAGTATCATAGGAACAAACATAACAAAGGAGAGAGAAGAAGAAAAACAGGATCCTGATTTTGTGACCAGGCTTTCTGGCTTTATATAGATGCTCATAGCCAGCCTTTGGTAGCACTTAGGGAAGCAGCTGGTAAGGGTTTTGCGTTGATAATGAATGTCAGCAGGTTTTCAATACCTCTTGGCCTTTTTGGAACCGCGTGTGATAGTTTTCTATTGTGCGTGAAGGTCAGAGACCAAAACCACAACAGGGCTTGGAAATGCCTCCGGACTATTAGTTACCGACTCAAAACAGTGCCCTGCCCTATTTAAATTCAAGACAAATGTGGCGGTGATGAAGGAGGAGAGAAAGGTCAAATCCTGGCCTGTGTTTTCTGATAGCACTAAAATAGGAAGTGAAGGAAATCCTAGCTTGTGCTCTGCGGGATAACTAGGTTTGTAGTCAGCGCTGTAAGCCCCCCTCCAACCCCACTCCGCTGGGCTGGTGATAAGAGCTTGTCCGAGCTGTTCCCACGTGGTAACTGTCGGGAGATCTGCCCCTTGCGTGTTGCACATTTAATTCTGTAGGAAACTGCCTGGGGGTGCAAAAGAGAGGGCTCAGCAGTTAGGAACACTGGCTGCTTTTGCAGAGGACCTGGGTTTGGTTTCTGGTACCCATTTCTATAACTCCAAGTCCAGGGGATCCGACGCCCTCTTCTGGTCTTGGAGGGCACCAGGCATGCACATGGTGCAGAAGCAACTGGGAGATTTGGAAACACTGGTTGTAAGGTTTGCGTTGGACACCCCGGCCTGCCCTAAAGCACCCAGGAGCAGCATGCACTGAAAGAGACGGTCGGCAGCCTTGCATGGAGAGTCTATGCTACGTCTCAGAGACTTAGCAGTCATCCACGAGATGATCGCGAGTAAGGGGACTGTGCCAGAGCAAAGCAAGGAGCTGGTGGTCTCAGCTGCTGCGGGCGATGAGAGAGAGCCAGGGTTGGGCCCCTCCCAAGGTGGAAGTGTTCGAAGTCACTTTGGAGAAAAATTACCCACTCAGGCTGAGGCCCCTTGCCACTTTCCCCAAGTGGCCTCTGCCCCTGAGTGTCCTGTGACACAGTTGATTCTCTGTTGGGAAGTGTGTGACAGCCACCTAGAGAAGGCCCGGCCAGTGCTGCAGCTGGATCAGTCTGACTGCCTCAGCCTCCAGGGTGAGGTGGGGAGCTGTGCTGCCCAGTGGAAGCGCACTGGGCAGGGACGGCCTTTCTTTCCTGCTGCTCCTTGGTGTTCAGAGCAGGGTATCTCTTCACCTTCTAAGGTTTGATCTCCCCTGCCCTCGTCTTCAGGAATGAGAGAGTTTTCCAGTTTCCCACTTTGCCGGCTCTTTTCTTAACTCCAGTCTCCCCGATCCCCTCACTCACACCTTAGTTCCCAGAAACCACTGCTCTGTGAAGAGTCTGCGCGGGAGGCAGGAGCTCAGAGGAAACTGGGCCCCACCCACCTGACTCAGAGATTCCCCCAGACTGAGATGTGACCTACAAACATCAGGCGCCAACTTCTGTGCCCTCTCTGGGTATCCTGGACTCAGGAGAGAGCCTGTTCCCATCCCAGGGATACTGTAGCTCAGGGTGTGACTCCTTCATCTCTGACAGAGGCTGTCCTAAGTCAGGACACAAGGAAAGCCAACATCCAGCGCAATCCTGTGACACCAGGGCCACCTTGACTGAACCCTTCCCAGCCTCCCACCAAACTGAGAGATTTCTGATTTCCTCAACTCCTAAGGCCCGCCTTCCTGCATTCCTCGCCTGTCACTCACCCAGGACACTGCAAACTGTGTAGGAAGCTCAGGTGACAGTAAGGGTCACAGGCCATTGTGGGGTTTGTCGTGGTTTCTGTGGGTGCCCGGCCTGCTTTGGTAGGACAAATCTAATGCTGAGAAAAACACATTAGAGACGTAGCGTCTTCAGCTAACGTCACTGCGCTGGCTTTTGTGTTCCTAGAAAGGTGTGTGATTGATTGAGGGCACTGTCCCTGCTTTGCCATGGGACACATTCTGTAGCCCTGGCTGTCCTGGAACTCACTCTGTAAACCAGGCTGGCCTCAAACTCAGAGATCCACCTGCCTCTGCCTCCTGAGTGCTGGGATTAAAGACATGCGCCACCAACGCCTGGCTGTGGCACAAGCTTTTAAGCTCAGCATCTGGAAGGTAGAAGCAGGCAGAACTGTGTGCTTCTAGGACAGCCTGGTCTGCATAGTGACTTCTAGGCTAGCCTGGGCTACATGGTGAACTCTGGTCTGAATGCTTTTAAAGCAAGGGCTTAAGCAACTGAGCCGCCTTCCCAGTCCCTCGTTTATAGATTTTCCTCAGTCCCCTCTCTGTCTTTTGCAGCAGGAACCTAGGAGCCACCCTGTAGCTTGATTCAGCTCCTTGCTTCTGTCTTCCGTCTCCTGCCCCATTAGCCCTGGCTTGCTGCCTTCCCTCACCTGCAGGGCCAGGCAGGCACTTCCTGCTTCCTCCCTCTGCCCTCCTTTGCAGCCTGGGTGGGAGAAGTCCTGGGGATTCTTCTCACTCCAGCCTCGGTAAGTCTTCAGTGTCCACCGCAGCCGTCATTTCCTCACATGAAGGACTCAGTGCAGCACTTCAGTCCCAGTGAGCCAGACTGTCACAGAGTCAGCCCACCCCCGTGACAGGTTTCAAGCCATGAGCCCCTAGAGGGTCAGATCTGGCTCTGCCACGTTTGAACACATTATCACCTTGTAGGAAACTGGGCCTCTTATGACGAAGTGTCACAAGCCAGTGCTTTTCATGGACAAAGTGAGTAAATATTACCTCGATCTCTCCCCCGAACTCTCTGTGTAGCTGAAGATGACCTTGAAGTCTGGATCCTTTGGCCGCTAACTTTGGATGCTTTTATTATAGGGCCATGTCTGCGTGCGTGCATGCGTGTGTGCGTGCATGCCTGTGTGCATGCATGCCTCTGTGTGCACGCGTGCGTGTGAGTGTGTGCGTGTTCACACCAGAGGTTAACATCAGACGTTTTCTTTAATTGCTTTTCACTTTATATATTGAGGCACAGTGGGTCTCTCACTAAACCGGGAGGTCTGATTTAGCCAGCCTGACTAATCTAATTCCCAGAGAGCCCTTGTCTCCACCTGCCAGGGCTGGAATTATAGATGGGCCCTGTTGTACTTTTTATCTGGGTGCTGAGATCTGAACTTCATTCCTCATGCCTATATGGCAAGTGCTTTATCCACTGAGCTATCCCCCAGCACCTTCTCTGTGCTACTTACTAAGAAAACCAAGTGCTTATTTGTGTAATTTAAGAATGACTTGTAGTTTTTTTTTTTTTTTTTTTTTTTTTTTTAGTATAGAGTTTATTTAGGGCATGGGGATGGGAGGTAAGAGGGTAGTAGAGGCAGAGAAAGGCAGAGAGAGGAAGAGAGTAGAGAAGTAGAGAGGTGGAGGCCGGCCATGACCACGTGGAGAGAGGGGGAAGGGAATGGGGAGAGGTAAGAGATGTAAGAGAGAGGCAAGAGAAAGAGCTAAGAGAGATTGTATGTTTTTATGTTTATTAATTACACTAAGTTGAATGTTTAAAGTGTGCAACTGATTTTAATGTGAAAGCGTTTTTTTGGGTTTTTTTTTTTTTGTTTTTGTTTTTTGAGACAGGGTTTCTCTGTGTAGCCCTGCCTGCCCTGGAAGTCACTCCGTAGACCAGGCTGGCCTCAAACTCAGAAATCCGCCTGCCTCTGCCTCCCGAGTGCTGGGATTAAAGGCGTGCGCTACCACTGCCCGGCTAGAAAGCAGTTTTTGAGACCGGTTAGTCCTGGCTATCCTGGAATTTGCTCTGTAGACCAGGCTAGCCTCCAACTCAGAGATCCACCTGCCTCTGCCTCCTGAGTGCTGGGATTAAGGTTGTTGAGCAGCCCCTGCCCGGCTACATTGTTCTTAGTGAGTCGGGTCCAGGTGGCCTCTTGAGGAAACGGATAGAATTTGCCTTAGAGGGTTTCTGACTATGGCTGTCTGGACACAGACAGCTTGATGTGACCAGGGAAGATGCTAGGGCCATCTAGTGTTTGCAGGGTTAATACGGTACATCTCGTTAGTTAGCTAGTTTTTTTTTGCTTATTTTCATCTTACAAGTGTTTTGCCTGCGCGTGTGTAAGTGCACCAGGTGTGTGCTGTGTGTGCCCACAGAGGCCAAATGACTGTGTAGCATGGGGCTGCTTGCTCTGCCCTGGTTTTTAGGGGGAAGATCACTGAATCCATTGAAAACACTTTGCAGTGAGGGAACGGATGTGCTGACCACACCTGTGGTCAGGGAGAATAGCAAGGTGTGAGTTGCCTTTTGCTTCATTTGGTTTTGTCTCCCTTTCATTAACGGTCCAGGTTCTGCCATCGCTGTGCCATCCCTCTTTTCCTTTGTTGAGTGAAAACAATAAATTCTCTAAAGGTTTGAGAGTGGGATTCTCTTTAACGTGAGTTGTACTAGTTGGATTTGAGGACTTGCCGATGGGGGGCGATCCTGGGCTTGTGCCCGCCTGTGCCAAGGCTAGGAGGCCGCTCAAGAAGTCTGGCCCCGCCCGCCGCCGCCTTCATGGCTACTTGAGGTAGTTGTCTTGCTGCCAGCCCTCAGGTTTATGGTGGTTACCTCAGTAAGGTAGCTCATCATCCACTCCCAGCACTGACTGCCTAGCACGGATGAGGCCCTGGGTACCAACCGCCTCTGCAAAAAGAGAGAAGGAAAAAAGGGCACACCCTTCCCTGCACCCCACCCGTGCTGCACTCCGCCCCGTGCAGTTCCACCAGGCAGAGCAGAATGGCGTCCTTACCCCATTCATTCCTACCCCAGGCCTCCTGCTTCTTCTGACCTCCTGCTCTTTCTAAACTTTTAGTGCTGGCATGGTAGTACATGCCTTTAATCCCAGCATTCACTGTGCCGTCCTGGCTGGCCTGGAGCTCACACTCAGATCAGTCCAGCACAAACCCACAGCAAGTGCTTCTCTGGAGGGGGAGATCTTGCTTTGCTCTGCCTGACCGTGGCATTGGAGCAGGCACGTTTGTGTTGGCCGCTGCCTGGATATGTTGGTCCTCGCTGTGAAGTTACCCTCACTGGGTGCTGGCTCACTGCCACACTGCAGGGACACTGTGAGCAGAGCTCACGTGGTTTGGAGTGCAAATGCAGTTGACGTTTGTGTTCTACCCACGTCTCCTGAGAGCCCAGCACCTTGTAGTCTTCCTTCTGCACCGGAGGTGAAAGATTGCCTGCAACACATAGCTATGAGAGGTTAAGGACCTTTGACACCCAGCTGGCTAGAAGGACCACAAGTCCTGAGCTGAACAGCGTTTATACTTGGAGACATTACTCAGTCTGAGAGAGTATGTCTTTTTACATTTTTAAATTTTTTTATATTTTTTAAAAATAATTATTTATTTTATGTATGTGAGTACACTGTTGCTGTCTTCAGGCACATCGGAAGAGAGCATAGGATCCCATTACAGATGGTGGAATTGAACTCAGGATCTCTGGAAGAACAGTCAGTGCTCTTAACCGCTGAGCCATCCCTCCAGCCCAGAGTCTTTTTATTTTCACATTTTATAATTAAGGTTATTATTATTACTGGTGCGTGTGTGTGCGTGTGGAGGTCAGAGGATAGACGGCTTGCTGGAGCTGGTTCTGTCCTCCACTGTGGGTTCCTGGGCTGAAACTCAGACTGTCGGGCTTGGCAGCGAGGGCTTCTGTCTGCTAAGCTATGCTGGTGGCCTGAGACTGTCTCTTCTTTTTAAAGGTTCATTTTTATTATTTTAAATTGTTTGTATGTGGATGTGTGCTGGGACAGAAAATGCTTCGAGCCAAACTCAGGCGCCCTGTCAGCGCAGTAACTGACCCTAATGGCTGAGCCGTCTCCAGCCCCGAGAGTGCAGAATGCATTCCCAGTTTGGATCTGTGCAGACATCCTGTCAGCTTTCTATTGCTGAGAAAAGTGTGTGAGAAAATCACCCTAAATAAGGAAAGGTGTGCTGGCTTAGAGGTTCAGAGGTTGCTGTCCATGGCCCGTCAGCTCTTGTTTCTGGGCCTTGCAGAGTGTATCACTGCCTGGGGCGTGTCCTGGAGGCCACTGACCTTCTAGGGCTGTGGTTTTAAACCTTCCTGATGCTGCTGCACCTGTTAAATACAGTTCCTCACGGCGTGGTGATCCCCAGCCATAAAACTTTTGTTGCTACCTCATAACTGTAATTTTGCTGTTATGAAACGTACTGTAAATATCTGCTATATCTGCAGGATATCTGACGTGACCCTCCCTCCCCCCTACACGAAGGTTGGGTAGCAGATGGGAAGCAGTGAGGACAGAGAGGGAGTGGGCCACCATTCTATTTGAGGCCACACCTCCAGATGACTCCCTGGCCTCACATCCTGAAGGTTCTGCCACCTCTCCCAATGGTACCACAGGCTGGTGAGCAAGTTAGAGCATCCAGGCCTTCAGGGGACACTCAACAGCCTGTTTTAGTGTTCTGCTTTGTTTTTAGATTTATATGTTTGTGTGTGTGTGTGTGTGTGTGTGTGTGTGTGTGTGTGTGTGTGTGTGTGTTGCCTGCATGCATTCTACACACCACGAGTGTGCCTGGTGCCCATGCAGAGGTCTGATGCCCTGGAACTGGAGTCATAGATGGCTGTGAGCCACCATATAGGCGCTGAGAACCAAACCCAGGTCCTCTGCAGGAGCAGCCAGTGCTCCTAACCACTGAGCCAACTCTCCAGCCCCTCCCCTGTTTCAGTGTATTTGAGGAAAGAAAGAATCAGCTTGAGATTTTACATGTACTCACTTACTTTTGACAAGTCTCACTACATAGCCCTGGCTGCCCTGGACCTTGTGATCCTCTTGCCTCTGCCTCCTGAGTTTGCAGAAGATTGTGGGCATGTGACACTATGCCTAAGTGGGAATTTAGAACTTAGTCGCTGGCACTTCTCCATCCCAAGGCTGCTGATAACTCCTTTAGTAACCAGGGGGTGGGCTAGAGGTTATCTTTTAATCAAAGCATCATTTCAATCATGCACACACAAGCACCTGCTGCCACCTGGTGGCAGGATCCCGGTATTGCAGGTCCTTTTGATGGCCCAAGCTTCAGTTTGTTTTGGATTTTATAGGTTCAGTTTGTAGTAGAAATGCATTAAAGATGGTTGAAAGTTACAGTATGTCCATTGTAGGTATTCTGATATTGGAAGCCTATGTCAAATTATTACTTTCAGCCAATGGATTTCTACACATAAAAGATGTAAGGCAGAAGAGAAAGACATGTCATGTGATTGATGTCAGGGGCTCTGTGGCACATTGTGGAGGAAACCAACCTGGCAGAATCTCTTGCTCGTGTGACTTGGGCAGGAGAGCAGCCTTCTTTAGCCCACAGATTTGGGTTGTGTTGGGATAATCTTTCCTATTTGAAGTTAACCCTGAGGCCCACTGTTCTTACTGTTTCTGTTTTTGTTTTTTGAGACACGGTTTTCTTGAGTAGCCCTGGCTATATTAGAACTTGCTCTGTAGACCAGGCTGGCCTCGAACTCAGAAATCCATCTGTCTCTGCCTCACGAGGATTGGGATTAAGGCATGCACCACCACCGCCCAGCGTTCATAGATTCTAAAGTCAGGTTTCTAATGTCTAAGATCATTTTTGTCTGAAAGTAACCCCAGAAAACCCACACGCTAACAGGTGTGATTGCTAGGTTTGCTCTTAGGAATGTAGCCGGCTTTGAGGCTCTGGCATGAGGGCCTTGGGCCTCGCCATGGCTGATGGGGTCCTCGGCTTACAGCCCACAATCTTCTGGTGGTTTGGAGAGAGAATGATTACAAAAACATCAGTCACTTGTTTCTATAAATGTTTCATAATGCAAATTGAATGCGATGAAATATTAAAAATATCATTCATTAATTATTGAAAAGTTCAGCCTCAGGAAATGGCCATATCTCTCGTTATACCGCCAGCTTAAAGGAGCAATTGAGAACATTTGAATTATAAAATCAGAATCCTGGGATGGTGGAATGAATTGCCACAAAGTTATTTTCTCCTCTGAAATTTGTTAAGCATTTTCAGCTGTAGCCTTTCTGTTACGATGAGCTCGCCCATTCTGTGTTAGGACAGTGCAGGTGCCCACACTTCACTATGCTTAATATTCTTACATCCCTGTGGTGCTGGAAAAAAACAAGGTGACGTCATTTTAAACTAAGAGTTTTATGGACTTAAGTGTTGGACTAAAATTCAATTTATTATGCTTGTAATTTTATTAATAAAATAAAACATCGATGCAAGTTTGTATCAAATGTTGCTATTAGTTACAAGCCAAATTAATTGTTTGCTTTGTAAAATGAAAGATTGGGGTGGATTCAGTGGTGTGCAACTGTGATCCCAGCTGTTTGGGAGGTGGAAGTGGGAAAATTGAATTTGTAGCCAGTCTGGGCTATATAGCTTGGAGAGAGAGAGAGACAGAGAGACACAGAGAGAGAGAGAGACAGACAGAGAGACAGACAGAGACAGAGAGACAGAGACAAGAGAGAGACAGACGGACAGACAGAGACAGAGACAGAGACAAGAGAGAGACAGAGAGACACAGACAGGGACAGAGACAGAGACAGACAGGCAGGCACAGAGACAGACAGACAGAAAAAAAGCATAAAACTAGAGGTTGGTGAGTCATGTCTGAGTCCCCAGAGTCTGAGTTATTTGCAGTGCCATTTGCCTCGGGCTGGTGCCCCGAGTTGTCCCAGGCTCCTTCCTAGTGTTGGTCATATAAAAAAAACTCGGGTCTCACCAGTGGGTGAACTGCCCTTCTCTCATTGCATAGAGGAGGTGCCTTCTGCTCCATGAACCCATCCTGCCGCCGCTGTGGGGTCGGAGGGTGGGAATGCTGGCCCTCCTGAGCCCGCTCTGTCAGCGCTCGTGTCCCAGGAGTATCTGTGGAGGGAAGGAGTCAATTTTTGTCTTCATGATCTAGGTTAGATTTTACGTGGGATACTCCTATAATCAAACCATAGTTCGCCTTCTTCAGATGATCTGTCTCTTTGTCCTCATGGGTTTATGTGCCTCTGGCTTTGCTCTCGTGTGTGTGTGCACGCACTTGTGTGAAGCCAGACGGCCCGTGTTCGTCTTCAAAGGCAGCAGAGCACTAAGCAGCAATCCGAATCTTACCGGCGTTTCCCTTTTTCTCTCAATGCAGTTAACAAGCACAAGCCGTGGCTCGAGCCCACCTACCACGGGATAGTCACGGAGAACGATAACACGGTGCTGCTCGACCCCCCCCTCATCGCCCTGGATAAAGATTCACCACTGCGCTTTGCAGGTACGCAGGCCAGCTGTTCACTGTCCACAGGCCTAGCCTGGATAGGAAGTAACTTATGTCTGGCTGGGTGACTGGACCTCTCAGGAAGTGTTCTGGTAGCTGAGAGCTGCTTGTGGCTCCAGGCACCACATGTTCTTGTAACAGTCGAGGGAGATGACACTAAGCCGTCCTGCCGGTCGAAGGGGGAAATTTAACTTAATTGCATCATTATGTGCTCTGCCTTGTGCAGATGGGCAGACACTGTCTAGACACACGCAGCGCAGAGCACACATGGACCCTGTGAACACTGCTCAGGACAGAGTTGGTGTGGTGGGCCTGGGATTCACTAATGTCCAGGTGTTCGAATGCCACTTCATGTCACTCTGGCGACACAGACTTAAGAAACGTTGAGCAGTCTCTGGGGGGGATTAACTTTCAGCCTAGATTTACTTTTTTTCAATCTTTAAATTTTATTCAATTAGATCTTTTTCTATAGTTTCGTTTATGCGTGTGTTTCGCCTGCACGTCTGTATGTGTGCCATGTGAATGTCTGGGGTCCAAATTGAGCATCATCCCTTGGAACCGGAGCTGTGGATCCTGGGAGTTAAACCCAGGTCCTCCGCGAAAGCAGCAAGTGCTCTTAACCACTGAGCGGTCTCTCCAGTGTCTCTCTGTGTGGTTTAAAATCGTGTATGGTGTTGTGTTATTTAAGGAGTATACATTGCATGCTGAGCACATTGTTAATTTGTATTTGTTTATTTTTTACCGGCATGTACCGCCATGCCCAGTTTAATGAATTTACATTTTTTTTTTCCTTTTTGTGTGTATGGGTGTTTTGCCTGCATGTGCCTGTGCACTGTAGGCATGCAGTACCCAAAGAGACCAGAAGAGGGCACCAGATTCCTTGGAACTGGAGTTAATAGTTGTTAAGTGAACTTGTGGGTGCTGGGAACCAAACCCTGGTCCTCTAGGAGAGCAGCCATTGCTCTAACCACTGAGTCATCTCTTCAACCCCTTGTTTGTTTGTTTGTTTGTTGAGACAAAGTTTTTGCTTTATTAATGCTAGCTGGCATCAAACTTGTCATCCTCCTGCCTCAGTCTTCTGAGGGCTGAGGTGACAAGCATGCACCATAACACCTAGCTTAATAAAGTTATTAAATGTTCGATTTGAGTTATTTTGTAAGATTGTACCCTGTGTCTTTGCAGAGAAAAACCTGTAGGACGGCGTCATAGCTTTTGATCATGTGATTTTCCTACATTACTGACATTTAGTGGTGTTTGCCAGCCATATCTGCCCTGACTGCTGGAGGGCTGGGCTTTCTCAGTCCCAGAGTTAAACACTGGGATCACATACGCATGTGTGTGGCTGTGTCCAGCTTTGCCTTTTTTTTTTCCCTAAAAAATTTATTTCTCTGTAAATACAAATTCTAACATCAACAAACAGTAGTCCAGTGGAAAAATACTAGCCATTAACATTGACTATGTCCCGCCTTTAAATTTTTCTTTTTCTTTTTTTTTCTTTCTTTTTTTAGTTTTTTAAAGTTTATGAATATAAGTGTTTGGTGTATGCAAGTGTGTTAGGAAGTCAGAAGAGGCCATCAGACCCCCCTGTTATCATCCGTCATGTGAGTTCTGAGAGTCGACCCAGGTTCTCTGCTCTTAACCAGTGGGGCCATCTCTCCAACCTGGGTCCAGCCTTTTAATGGTTTTAATGGTTGTGAGTGACCTTGTGGGTTCTGGGAATCCAAACCTCAGGTTGTTGGGCTTCGCCTGGCTCTTTACCCACCAAACCAGTCCCCAGCCCCAAACAACTTTTTATTTTTGAGAGAGGATTTATTTTGACTCATTTTTTAAAAAGATTTATTTTTATTACCTTTGTTACACAGACACATACTGCACATACACACACAAATATTGCACACATGCACACACACACTGTTAATACGCATGCAGACATACACGGTACACACTGCACATACACACGCAAACGCACGCGCGCACGCGCACACACACACACACACGCGCGCGCGCGCACACACACACACACACACACACACACACACACGCACACAAGTGCAGGTACCTGCAGAGGCCAGGAGAGGGCCTTGAACTTTGACGCTAGCTGTCGGTGTCCAGCTCCACTGTCTTTTTTATTCTGTAAGTAGTTATTGTTCCTTCTGTGTGTGGCTTTTCGAGCTATATCACCGTTTTAGTGGGGTTGCCGAGGACATGTTGCCAGTGGGTTTATATACATTCCTGCATTTTAAGAAGTGATTCAGAGGCTTGGGGAGACAGCTCAGTGCTTAGAAACACCTGCTGCCCTTGTGGAGGACCAGCGTTCAACTCCCAGGACCCACATGGTGGCTCAGAACTGTAACTCTAGTTCCAAGAAATACAATGCCATCTTCTGACCTCTGCAGGCACCAGGCATGCATGTGGTGGCACACAGACATACATGTGGGCAAAACCACTCTTACACATAAAAATAAATGTTTTGAATAAAATAAGAATAAATGTTTTTAAAAGAGAGTAGTAACTCAGGCTGGGGTGTGCTTGCCTGGCAGCACACACCTTGTGTTCAGAGCTCCGACCCGTGTAACTAATGCGTTGAGGTGGACATGGTCCCCTCAGCGTCTGTGAGGTGGAAGCAGAGGCTCGTCCTCTGAGACATGGTCAGTCTGAGGAAGACAAGCCTGAGCTACATGAGACCCTCTCTGGAAAAACAAGGAGGCAGAGTAATGACCCGTGGTCCAGGATTCTGGGGTCACTGCTGCTGGCCTTGATTGACAGAGCACCAGCAGTGTGCACTCTGTGGCGCCCAGAACCCACCTCACAGCTAAGATGCGTTTGCTCCTGAGCATCAAGAATAGAGTCCAGGCACTTTTCCAAGTGCTTTATAAATAACAATTTGTATTTAATTCTCCACCACTTGAAGTAAGGATGCTTTCTGCCAGCCCTCGTTTAAAGAGAGTAACTGGAGAGATGGCTTGGTGGTTAGAGCACTGCTCTTCAGAGGACCTCCAGAGTTTGTTCTCAGACACCCGCATGGTGGCTCATGACCACCATCTATAACTGCAGTCCCTAGGGATCCTATGCTCTCCGTGGGTACCAGGCACACATGTGGTGCACAGACATGTATGCAGAGAAAGCCACATATAAATAAAAATAAAGAAGCATTTTTGTTTTGTTTTTTGAGACAGGATTTCTCTGTGTAGCCCAGACTGTCCTGGAACTCCTCTGTAGACCAGGCTGGCCTCGAACTCAGAAATCCGCCTGCCTCTGTCCCCCAAGTGCTGGGATTAAAGACGTGCGCCACCACTGCCCGGCTTTGTCCCCTCAGTTTCATCATCTGTAAACAGAAATCTAACGCCCTTCCTAGGGCTTGGGCATATTTGTCTATATGAGTTGAAGAGCTTAAACTCACTTCTGAGGACTAGGGGTCTAGCTTAGTGGTAGAGCACTTGCCTACCATGCATAAGGCTGTGGGTTCAAGCTCCACCCAAGCCCCACCCTCAGTAATAATAATAAAAATAAAACAAAATAAAAACCTCATCCAAAGGAGCAAAGCAGTGCTTGGTTCAGAGTTTGGATGTCTGCTGTTTAAGGGCAAGCAATGGAGTCATATGTAACATGTTTAAAAATATGTTTTTGTGGCCCAGAAAGATGGTTTGGTGGGTAAAGGCACTTCCTACCAAGCTGGATCCCTGACCCTGGTGGAAGGAAGAAATGGCCTCCTATAAGCTACCCCCCAAATAGATTTTTTAAAAATTCAATTTTGTTTTGTTTTGCTTTTGTTTTTTCAAGACAGAGTCTTATTACATAGCCCTGGCTGTCCTGGAACTTACTTTGTAGACCAGGCTGGCCTCGAACTCAGAGTCCACCTGCCTCTGCCTCCTGAGTGCTGGGATTAAAGACATGAGCCACTACACCCAGCAATAAATGCAATTTTTAAAGATGTTAATGTATATTCTTAAGTTTAATATTCCGTGGGAAATATGTGTCTATCTTTTTACATAAGTTGCTCTTCAGTTCCCTCACACTTCAGATTATTTTTGTGTTGAGCAAGGCTTATTCTGGAGACTTATTCTGAGGTTGTTTTCGCAATGGTACTGAGTCTGCTGTGGTGACAAGATTGGAGATGGTTTGTGGGGTGGCAGTACCTCACTCACAGTGAACTGACAGTGTCCCGGCTTGTCTGGGTTCTTCGTGGTCACCTATCCTCGGCTTCCAGTCTCACTGTACCACCCCTGGTGGGGAAACTGGTTCAGAGCGTGTCAGCTGTGTGCCGTTGGGAGTGGTGATCTTGTCCATTTCTCTCCTTAGTACCTTAGTTAGTTCAGTGCTTGGGACACACTAGGACTCTATACACGTATGCAGAAGGACAGATGAGTTCGTCTCAGGCCACACGCTTTGTTAAGCATGCCGCCTTTGAACCAGACCCTCTGGCTGCAGCTCTCCAAGACGTGACATTTCAAAGTTAAGAACAGTCTGCTTTGTGTTCCCAACCCCTCGTGGGCTGTGTGTGTAGGTAAGCACTGAGTTTGCTTGACAGACCTCTGAAGCAGACACATTTGTGGTATTGAGCATTCTGTTCCTGACGCCCAGTGTCAGACTCTTAGGGAACACATGTCTGAGTCTGAATTGTTTTCTTGGAGTGATGAAGGGAATTTATTGAGGGTA
Source organism: Uromys caudimaculatus (assembly GCA_028551405.1). NCBI lineage: Eukaryota > Metazoa > Chordata > Mammalia > Rodentia > Muridae > Uromys > Uromys caudimaculatus. The sequence goes on from CM052702.1 coordinate 133,664,259, forward strand.
CCTGCTGCAGGTGTCCCCCTTCACAGAGGAGCCTGATGGTGATAACTCCCTCTCTCTGCCTTCATTCTTATATTTTTTCAATATTTATTTTTATTATTATCATTTGTATTCTGTTTCTGGCTGTTCTCAAGTCTCTCTGGTCTATAGTCAAATGTGAACATTTTGCCTACCTTCATCTATGCACACCACTTGGTGTCTGGTGCCCTCAGAGGATAGCAGAGGGCATGAGATCCCTAGAACGAAAGCTACAGATGATTGGGAGCCACCGTGTTGATGCTTGGAACCAATTTTGAATCTCCTGCAAGAGCAGGCCAGTGCTCTTAACTTTTTAAAAATTTTGTATTTATTTATATAAGTACACTGTAGCTGCCTTCAGACACACCAGAAGAGGGCATCGGATTCCATTACAGATGGCTGTGAGCCACCATGTGGTTGCTGGGCATAGAACTCAGGACCTCTGGAAGAGCAGTCAGTGCTCTTAACCACTGAGCCATCTCTCCAGCCTCTGCTCTTAACTTCTGAGTCATCTTCAGCCCCCATTCTTCTGTTCTATTAAACACATTTCCTTCACAAGTAGCTTATGATCAAATTTCAGAAGTTTGGAAATCATGACTAGTGAGGCAGAAGAGTGAAAGCTTTTCAGATCCGGGCGCTGGTGATTGAGCACAGTCGGGAAGGCACTGCGCAGGCGCCACACGCGCGCGCCGCATGCGCAGGCGCCGCACGTGCGCACCGCTGGGGGAAGCACAGATTCCCGGAGGTCACTGTCAGCTTCCTAAGATAGCTGTTGTGGTGTAGCTCAGTGGTAAAGCACTTGCCTAGTGAGTCCCAGACCCTGGTTCAATCCCAAACATAAGGTGTCTGTCCCATAAGAGTAATTCAGTTGCTGTTTATAAGTCCCTCTGCAAAAGGATTCTCTAGTCTACGCTGAGGGAAGAAAATTGTAGGAAAGGAAGACAGGATGAGCCATAGTCCCTCAGAGCTGTGGCAGCTAGTTGATCCTAGGACTGGTTTAGCCAGACCTTGGGCAATTCTGATCTCCTGCAGGTAGTTGGGGGGCTTCAAGGACGAGTGGGTTGTGTGACTGACTTTGGACTCTCAGGCTGGCAATGCAGGGCTCAGAGCCAGGTGAAAGGCAAGCTGTGTGGATGTCCCCGTCCCCCCCCCCCCCCGCTGAGCACTGGTCCACGGCGTGTCACCTGTTGCTCCATCTAATGTGTGCACAAGCCGAGCTAGGCTGACAGTTGAACATGGTGGCTGACAGAGGTGATGGAATTCCTTTCCCACCTGACAAGGTGACTCTGCTGTGGGACTGTGGTCCTTTTTCCTGTCTGAGCTGCTGTGGTTTCTGGCTGTTCTCGAGTCTCCTCCTCTGGTTCACAGTCCTCTGGGTCCCCAGTAGCATTTCAACCGGGTGGCTTGCAGATTCGGAAGCCCAAAGCTGGGACCGCTGACTTCCATGAAGAGTGGAGGGACAGTTGGAGCCCGAGAGCAGGAGCCCCCACGGCTTAGAGGCCTGCCCAAAGAGGGGTAGTGTACCCTCGAGACAGGGAGGGCCATGGAGGGGGCCAGCCTGAAACTCTACTTCTACATAACTTTGGATCATGGGAAGTCAAATCTAGATTCTGTCGGGTTTCTCTTTTTATATTTTGTCTTTAAAGGTTTCTTTAGGGGGAAAAGTACCCTTGGCCATTTTAGATCCAATCTTAGGTTGGAATGTAAGGAGAGGAAGAGGTTGGTGGTCAGAAGTAACTTTGGGAGAATGACAGGGCAGGACAGCTCTGACTCCGTCCCAGGCTGGAGTAGCTGGGAATCTGATTTTCACGAGGAAGACAGTATTTTAGGAGGTTTCCGCTACAGAACAGTTGCGTGAAGTCTGCGTGGAGCAGGAAGGGCCTGGCAGGGAGGAAATGGTATGTGAGGTGATTCTGAGAGGTTCTTCTTTGCAGGGTGTGAGACCCAGGGGACAAGATGACCGAAATCCTAATAGCAGACGGCTAGGGGATGCCAGTGTGAGTCCATACGGTGCTAGTAATTTCTGTGAATTGTGCAGAAACTGGGGGAAGGGAGGAGACGTCAGTGTGGACTGGTGAACTAAACAAACAAGCCAGCTGTCCTCATACCATGCAGCATGTCAGATATCCTGAGTAGCGGATGTTTACATTATGATTGAAAATAGTAGCAAAATTACAATTATGAAGTACCAACAAAACTAATTTTATGGTTGGGGGTCACCACACCATGAGGAACTAACTGTATTAAAGGGTCGCAGCGTTAGGAAGGTTGAGAGCCACTGAAATAAATAAATATGTACATACACATGGAAGTGTGTATTATGTATGTAAGCACGCGGGTATGCTTGCTCGCGTATACGTATTAGCTCCTGGGAGAGTGGAATACCAGTGACATAAATCTGTACTGGGGGAGGAAGACTGTAAAACACTATTGTTCATTTGACTGTGGTGGATTATTGTGGTTGTGTTAAACAGAGATGCTGAAGTGTTGTGAACCAAACCATGTCATGCCTGGGATTTGCTGTGAAAGTCTCCATGCAAGCCCGAAGATGGTAAGGGGCAGTGACATGCGCCATACAACACTCATGTGCACACACACGCGTGTGCACACACATGCACAGACCCCCCCACAGACACATAGACACACACACCACCCAGATACATACCACAGACACACACCGACATACACAGACACCCCCCGGCACACACACAGGTTTCACACCACGTATACAGAGAGACATACACAGTTATATACGCAGACACACACACACACCACATACACAGAGAGACACACACAGGCTTAGTTTCTCATTTATACTTGGACCACATCTCCTTTGCCTTTAAAGTTCTCCCAAGTCTAGGGCTGATCTCATCTAACATACCTCCTGAGGGGCTGGAGAGATGGCGCAGTGGTTAAGAGCACCTGCTACTCTTGCAGAGGACCTGGGTTCAGTTCCCAGCACCTACATGGTGGCTCACAACCTGCTGTGACGCCAGTTCTGGGGGGTCCTTTTATTTATTTATATATAAATAAAATTCCAAAAGCAAAAGCAGCCTCCTGGGTCTGGCCCCCAGCGTCCTGTGCCGGGCTAGCCTGGTGACCATTTTTACCCAGACAGACTTGTTTTAACAGAGCAAAGGGTCCTTTAGAACTGAACTCCCACTCATCCAACCATCTGCTGTCTCTCTCTTGATGGAAATCCTTGCCTCAGCCTGAGAGGATGGCACAGTTATCACCATTGTGGAGGCTGAGGCAAGAAGACCACTGGAGCCCAGGCGTTCAAGAGAAGCTCAGGCCGCAAACTTAAGCCCTGACTTGTCTCTTGTGACTTGGCATCAGGCATCTTCACCCTCTTATTTGACTGTGCGGCATTTAGTGGTGGTACTCAAATTCTCATGCCGGGCTCCTGGTCTGTGCTCACCAGCAGGCCTGGGGGCCTTGCCGGGAACACAGCTACTGTCAGAAGCACCGCCTCCAAAAGAATGAGCTCCAGTCAGAAATTGGGACGTTTACATTGAATTAAAGCCTGGTAACTAGGAGTCACGTATTTTATGGCGCTCGAGAGATGGCTTATTGTTAAGAGCGCACACGGGTCCCAGAACCTCTGTGGGGCAACCACACCACCTGTAACCCAGCTCCCGTGGGAGCTGATGCCTCTGGCCTCTCTGGCACCTTACTCATATGTGTGTACCTATGCACATGATTAAAAGTTATGAAAACCATACTGATAAGAGTATATATTTATAACACAGTTTGTTAGCCTGTCCTAGGATGCTATTTGGGATTACATGTCACCTGGCTGTTCCATCTCAGGGCTCTACAGTAGGGATAAATAAACTTTCCCTTAAAGATCTTGACAGGGAACGCTTTAGGTTCTGTAGTCTGTAGGCTCTCTTGCAGTAGTATAAACTGACAGGGAACTTAGCAGTCATCGTGAGAAAACATCTGGGCAATGACTCAATGAGCATGTTTGTGGTCCAGCCAGATATCACTTATGAAGACTGATGGTTGAATTTTAGTATCATTTTCTCATGCTGTGAAAAGCCATTTACAGCAGTAACAACCAGCCAGGTGTGGTGGGGTGCTACTGTAATCCAGGCACCCAGGAGTCCAAAGCAGGAGGATCATGGGCTGGCCTGTGCTACAGAGTAAGTTCCAGGCTAGCCTGGGGCTCTTAGTGAGAGTCTGTCTCAGTTTGATGAAGCACTTTTTTTTTTTTTTTTTTTTAAAGATTTATTTATTTATTTATTATATGTAAGTACACTGTAGCTGCCTTCAGACACACCAGAAGGGGGCATCAGATCTCATTATGGATGGTTGTAAGCCACCATGTGGTTGCTGGGATTTGAACTCAGGACATTCAGAAGAGCAGTCAGTGCTCTTAACCACTGAGCCATCTCTCCAGCCCCCTCTGAGTCTTTAAACCTTTGATGAGGTACTTTTAAAAAGGTAAAATCCATTCTTTTGGCATATGGACCTGAATCTGACCCAGACTCCATGGTCTGCAGAGCCTAGCCCCACAGTAGCCATGAGGAGAACCTGGTATGGGTGTGTTCTGAGTCTGCAGGCTCCACGCAGTGCTGTGAGCCTCCGGTGGCTGTCACTCAGACTGTGGCTCGCATGACTGAGAAACTAAAGGTTTAACAATACTTCATATTAATGTGGATTTTAGTTTATATTTGAACACACCACAGTGGCCAGCATCTACCTCGCTGGGCAGCACTGGTCCATGGGAGTCTTTGTGCTGTAGGAGACATGGATAGAAATGCTTCCTGCCAATTGTTCACAGGCAGCAAAAGGCCTGAGACTGCGCCGTACACAGAGTGGAAAGTGGTTTTAGTAACAGTAAATGTTGTGTGCTTACCAGGCAGTCAGGAAAATGAGTAAGCCTCCATCTCATGCATCAAGTGAGCTTTAGATCATGAGGTTGTGTGAAAGGCACAAAACCTGGTTCCCTGCTAATTCTATGCTTAAAGCCTTAAAGACAAGCAAAAGAAGCAGTATTTCTTTTTTAGGGAATGTATGGTAAAACCACCAAACAGAAGGGGAATTTATGTAGTGCTGCAGTCCTAGAAGTGGCATCTTCTCTGTGGTGGGCACTGGGTGGCCTCCTGGGTTGGTGCTGACTAGGTGATATCTAGTCAACAGTGGTCACCACCAGATGGCTGTCTCAGGATGGCTGTTGAGACCTGGCTTCTGTTTCCTTAAGAGAAATCTGTTGCTCTGATCGGATACTTTAGACACAGTGTATTAGTGAAACCAAAGCTTAAGTCAGCTCCAGATTTTTGTTTCAGTAAATCTAATGGTGAATTGAATGTTTCTAGAATCACATTTAGAGAATTTAACTTAAAAATAAGAACATAGTTCAGGGGTGGTAGCTCATGCTTTTAATCTCTGTACTCAGAAAGCAGAGCCAAGGGGATTTCTGTAAGTTCCAGACTAGCCTGGGCTACATAGTGAGACCCTATCTCTAAAACAAGTAAATAAGAACACTTAGGTTTACTTATTAATAGTCATCAAAGGCAAAGTCCTAATGACAGCCAGGAGCCTCGGGAAACCTTAACAGCATTGCGTCAGCATCTCATCCCTGAGTGAGTTCAGTTGCGAAGTTACATAGTTTATGGTAAGTAGGATTCAAAGTAGCAATTGTAGCGAGGATACTTGGAGCAGCTCTAGACGCTGTCTGGTGAGCGTGTTAAGTGACCTGCCCAGCTTTGCTAAGTAACATGTTACAGCTCTGACTGTTTCCTTGTTATTCCCTCGTCGCTCTTTCCTGAATTACTGACATGGGTTTGTCTTTTTTTCCTTTAGAGAGTTTTGAGGTGACAGTCACCAAAGAAGGTGATGAAGGGTTCTTTGTCTCCCTTTTATGAATATTAACCCACTAACTTGTTTATAAAATTGGGAATCAGCCATTAAGCAGAAGCAACTGCCATACCGTTTCCCCTATTTATTCTCCTAGTTTGTTTGTTTGGTTTTTTTTTTTTATAAAAGTGTATTTATGGAAATTGTATGTAACCAGACCCTTGGTTAGAAATATCTAGATCTCAGACATCCATTTGAACTACGTGTTCAGGACCACATGTTTTTGTTTACTCGGGCTTGCTCGCTTAGTGCTGTTTTTCTTCTATTCATTGGACTTGTGGAAGAGCATAATCTCATTTTTATATGAAATAAATTTTGTAGCTTGCAATACACTAACCTGTTCTCCCATGGGCAAGCGTGGAACTTTGGACCTGTCTAACTAGGACAGTCTCACGGAGTGAAGTTTCCAGGCGGGCGTCCCTCTTAGGTTCAGTAGGGTGAAGCCCAGAGCTAAGGACCCTAACCCCCTCCCTGTAACAGACAATGGTGACAGCCGTTGAAATGGATGCCTGAAAACTTGGTATTTCTACTACTCTTATTTAGCAGTTTGTTTTGATTCCCTAATTTTAGCCAGGCTCATTGCACAGGAAGACTTGATTCCTTTTTTTTTTTTCCTTAACAGAATTTCTGTAATTATGATGCTGATTCCACACGTCTTCTCTCAATGCTTAACTCTGTATTTTATCCTTCCCCAAACCCAAAGAGCTGCCGAGCAAGCGCTCGCTCGGGTCGCCCGGACAGCCCGGCCTTGGCTGTTGTTCATGAGACTCCTTTTACCTTCAGCTCTCCTAAGTGCTCCTGTGGAATGCCTGTCTTTGTTCTCTCTCTTGTATCCCTGCATGAATGGATGCAAAGTAAACCAGTTGCTTGGAAAGCCAGAACTGCTTCTAATAAAGCCCCAGAACTCACCCGTGCTAAAGCACAGTGCCCCCGCTTTGTCCACGGACCCTCCAAACCCCCTGGCTGCTAAGTTGTTGTTGTCTATTTTCTTTGGGGGAGGAGGGCAATGTGCAGAGGATCCTGGCAGAGTATCTAACCCGATCTGGTTTGCTCCCCAGGTGAGATTTGTGGCTTTAAAATTCACGGGCAGAATGTCCCCTTTGATGCTGTGGTAGTGGACAAGTCCACGGGTGAGGGAATAATCCGATCAAAAGAGAAACTGGACTGTGAGCTACAGAAAGACTACACATTCACCATCCAGGCCTTCGACTGCGGGAAGGGACCCAATGGCACCGGTGTGAAAAAGTCTCACAAGTAAGTGGGCCCAGAGTGCAAAAAAGAGCCACCCAGGAGATGAGTGTGCGTGGGGGAGAGACTGTCAGGAGCTGGCGCCTGGGTTCTCTGTGTTTTGAAAGGGAGAGGGAAGAGCTCCTCAGGGTGTCAGCAGGGTTGTAAAGGGCGGGCTCAAGCCTGCCTGTCCCCTTTTGTGTCCAGCTTCTGGGAAGAGCCTGCTGGAAACAGAGTTTGAAAAGAGAATCACTGGTTTATCCCCACTGAATTTTCTTGGTAAAGAAACTAAAGCCCCACTGGGAATAGCAGTTCATGCCTGTTCTTGGAAGGCTGAGGTAGGAGAATCACAAAGTCAAGGGCAGCCTGGGTAATAATAGAGCAAGACCCTGTCTCTGGAGGAGGGTGGAGGCAGGGACAGATGGACGGACACACACACACACACACACACACACACACACACACACACGGCACTATATTGAGCTTTTTCTTAAGGAAAACAGTTCTGTTATTATTTCCTGTAAACCCTAAGCACATAAGCTAGCTAACTTGTGGAGGAAGCAGACAGACCTCCTCCATCCTGCGTTCACCTGCTTCCTGCCAGCAGAGGGCTTATCTCCAACACAGAGGGCTCTAGAAGAGACAGGTGTAATATTCTAGACTTTTCTCACCAGCCCTTCAACACCACACCGATTTAATGTCACTGAATCCCCTCGGTGTCTACACTATGTGGGCCACATTCTGTCTATCACAGGACCTGGTAAGGGCATGCCATGTAGATGCGCGTGGGTCGGGACATGTAGAGGTGAGCAGTAAGCTATGTGCACTAATGAGAGTGATGTCTCACCGTCTCACACAGTGATCTTTTATTCATTGAGAGGATTTTGGGTGTGCACTAAGGATGAGCCTGTGCATGTTACATGAGCTCCCTGCCACAGATCTGTGCTCCCAAGAGATTATAGGAGATTATAGAGGCCCGATAAACGAGAAGCCCTTGAAGCCCCTGAGAGCCATCATTTGGAGGCTGGTTTGGTGATACCAGTTACGGACCTGGGGAGTGGCAGTGAGGGGTGCCTCTGCTATAGGCCTTCGTTTGTGTGGCCGGTACTGGATGACGTCCCAGTGGTGATGTCTTCCTTCAGAATAGGGCAGAATTTCTTTGTTTCCACATGAGCATGTAATGCGTGTTCACAAATGTGTGGGGGCTTTCTGTGTATGGGTATCCTGGGGTGCGTGTGTTTCTCAGTTGCTCTCAACTTTATGTGTGGAGAGGGTCTCTCCCTGCAGATGGGGCTCACCTCGCCGATTTGGCTAGTCTAGCTAGCCAGCTTGCCTTGCGGTCCCATTGCAGCCTCTGAGCTCTGGGGTTACAGATGAGCCGCCATTCTGGTCTCACATTTCTGTGGGTGCTGGGGCTTAGCGCTCCACTCCTGCCTTCACACTTTTGTGGGAAGTGCTTCATCCACTGAGCCACCTCTTTACCTCAGAATTTATGTTAGCTCATATATGGAAACTTTCCTCTATTTCCTCACCCTTCTTCCTTTGGCTTATGTTTTTAAGATTCTGTAATGGCAGATCTTAACTCATGGTCAGAGAGAGTACGTACCTCTTTGATGAATTCGGCTCCCTTCGCACCGTGCCCCCACATTGAAAGAAAATCCCATTTCTTCAGTTACACTGGTTTTCTGAGTCAGCTGCCTTAGTCTTAGGGCACGAACAATCAGCCCAAGTCCAGGTTTAACTTCCTGTGTCTCTGTGCCAAACTAAAAGGAATGTAATTTGGTTTATATTCTGACGTCGTTGTAGGGAGCTCATGAAACAATATCAGGAAAAGGAAATTTAGAAACAGGCAGAATTGTTGCCTTTTGGGTAAAAGACAGAGCCCCCCACAACAGCTCTCCCCCTTCTTGTCTAGAGCGACCGTGCACATCCAGGTGAACGACGTGAATGAGTACGCCCCCGTGTTCAAGGAGAAGTCGTACAAGGCGGCCGTGGTGGAGGGCAAGCAGCACAGCAGCATCCTCAGGGTGGAGGCTGTGGACGCAGACTGCTCCCCGCAGTTCAGCCAGATCTGCAGCTATGAGATTCTCACCCCAGATGTGCCGTTCACTGTGGACAAAGACGGTAAGGGCGGAGAGTCTCGTGAGGCCTGGCCCTTCCAATGAGGTCAGCTGCTAACCCGGCTTCCCAGTGCTGGCAGGCTGCCTGGAGTCCACCTAGTGCGAGTCACTCAGGTTTGAAGCCTCTCTCAAGCCTGGGCTCTTCAGGGCTCTCCTTCTCCAACCCAAGTCAAGCAAAGGCCTCATTTACTGTGAATCTTCTCAGTTCCGTCCACCTGTAGCCGGGTGTGTTGTCCTTGTAGTTACACGGATTTTTTTCTCCACTCAATTAGAACCCTTTTACACATACCCACACTTTTTGGTGATGCTAAGTATCCAGTCCAGGGCTTCGCGCATGCTAGGCAAATGTTCTCCCACTGGGCTATGCTATAGCTCCTTTCTGCCTCATCCTGCAGGTGAGGGTTCATTCACTCATTCTTTTAAAAATTATTTTATTTTTACATAAAATAATATAATGTTATTAAATATATTAAATAACATAAATATAAAATTACTTTAATATGTATATTATATAAATACATCTTAGTTAGTTAGTTAGTTTTTTTAAGACAGGGTTTCTCAGCCAGGTGGTGGTGGCGCACACCTTTAATCCCAGCACTTGGGAGGCAGAGGCAGGTGGATTTCTGAGTTCGAGGCCAGCCTGGTCTACAGAGTGAGTTCCAGGGCAGCCAGGGCTACACAGAGAAACCCTGTCTTGGAAAACCAAAATAAATAAATAAATAAATAAATAAATAAATAAAAAGAAGAAAGAAAAAGAAAAAAAGACAGGGTTTCTCTGTGTATCCCCAGCTATCCTGAACAAACTCTACACACTTGGCTGGCCTTAAACTCACGGAGATACACCTGCCTCTGCCTACCTCCCAAGCACTAGGACTAAAGGTGTGCGCCACCACTGCCCGGCTAAAATACTGTTTTTAAGTATGTGCATGGGAGTGCGGGTACTTTTGGATACCAGAGCCATTGGGTCCCGGAGCCGCAGTTACAGGCAGTTGTGAGCCATGTGCTGTGGACGCTGGGAGTGGTCCTCTGGAAGAGCAGTGACTGCTCGTAACTGAGCCAGAGTCTTCCTGTGTAGCCTAGGGTGGTCTCACATTTGTGATCCTCCTGCCTCAGCCTGCTGATTGCTGGGATTGTAGCTAAGATGGGGATTTATGTCCTCTTACCCCTGCCAGAACCTTTGCTCCTGAGTGATGGAGAAACACACGAACTCAGCTTCTTTGTAACTCATGAAATAACATCTCGATGATCACACAGTGTCTCCGTCATAAACTGATGCACACTGCAGAGTCTGGGAGAGCTGTGTGTATGTGAGACTTGGTCGGGTCAGGAGAGATGGCTCCACAGACCTACCACAGAGCACCTCACATCAGGGAGAGAACTAGCTCCCGAAAGTTGTCCTTTGACCTCCACATACGTGAGGAGGCGAGTGTACAGCACCCATACACCAGATGAAAGTGTTTGTAAAACGTTAGGTGAATGGTACATGTCCTTTTTAACCTGTCATGTGGGAGGCTGAGGTCTAGCCTGGCCTACATAATATAATGAGTTCCAGGACAACCAGAGCTATATGGTAAGACCAGTGTAGAAAGAATACAAGACTACTCGGACGGTGGGCCGTGTGGATTCAAACAGTCCTTGTACACTCAAGTGTGGAGTCGGCGTGCTCTCCAGCTCTGGCAAGACTGGAAAACTGTGATCTCGGGACTCTGTTCATTTCAGGCTCTGTCTGTCCCTCCCGCACAACACAAGTAAAGACGGCCTTCATTGTTGCTTCCCTTCTCTGCCAGGTTATATTAAAAACACAGAGAAGCTAAACTATGGCAAAGAGCATCAGTATAAGCTCACAGTCACAGCCTATGACTGTGGGAAGAAAAGAGCCACGGAGGACGTTCTAGTAAAGATCAGTGTCAAGCCCACCTGCAGCCCCGGGTGGCAAGGTGAGCTGCCATCCCTTCCCTGTGTCCATTCTGAAACGAACGCGCCGCAAAAAACGTAGTTGTGAGCTCTTTTCTTTCTCTCACACCCATCCATGGGCCGACGCAGGCTGGAGCAGCAGAATTGAGTATGAGCCAGGCACGGGTGCTTTGGCTGTCTTCCCGAGCATCCACTTGGAGACCTGTGACGAGCCTGTCGCCTCTGTGCAGGCCACAGTGGAGCTGGAGACCAGCCACATAGGGAAAGGCTGCGACCGAGATACCTACTCTGAGAAGTCCCTTCACCGGCTCTGTGGTAAGGAGGTCTGCTGTCTGGATCCCTCGGTCTTCAGGGAGGCGGGTCCCTTAGGACCCAAGCCCCTGTGTCTTGGTCGGTAAAATGATGGGTAGAACAGACTCGATGTTCTGAAGTGGCTTTTGCTGCCTTGCTGTCTGGTTTCCATTCAGGACGGGTATGGGGAGTGCACAGACCCTGCAGAATCAATTCAGAGTTATGCATGTGTCTGCACTGAAGAGCCCGCAATCCGAATAAAGTAACAAACATTGAAGGACATCCAAGTATGGTGATGTAAGAACATGGAGCCAGGCTGGCGTATGTGCTCTGTAATCCAGCTGCTCTGAAGGTTGAAGCAGGGGATCATTTGAACCATGAGTTCTGGTTCTGCCTAGGCCACACAGAGCATACTGTTTGAAAGTCACATGCTTTTCCTAATGCATGAGGCTCTGAGTTCAATCCCAGCTCAAGAAGGAAGGACAGAAAGTTTATCCTGACAGTATGTACTGACGGTTGTAAATCTTCTCTCTCTACTCTTTTTTAAAAATTAGATTTATTTATTTTACGTGTGCGTGGTGCTTATGTGCCGTGGTGTTCATGTAGAAGTCACAGGACGTCTCGTGGTCCTGGGTGTTCTCCTTCCAACACGCAGGTTCTTGGGACCGGACCCCGGTTGCCAGGTTACCTGTGCTGAGTCATCTCATTGCCTTCTCTCCCTGTTCTAGAAGTTTATCCTAAGGTCAGAATTGTCAGACACATAGATGCTCAGCCTGTGTCCCAGAGAAAGGACTAAGTAAATTACATTGAATCTGTGCAGTGCTATAGAAGAACAAGGAGAATGCACGTATGTATTGCAGATACAGCAGGATTCCAGTTTAATTAAAAGAATACGTCGTGGACTGGAGGTGTGCCAAAGACAGCCTCAGTTTGGAGAGGGGTCCTGAGGAAGGGGTGTATGGGAGCAGCAGCAGAAGTAACTCAAAGTCAAATCAGTCAAATCATGGGTTACAAGCTGACAGCCTATGTTCTGCTCAAGACAGCTTTCCAGATAGATCTCTGCTTGAGACACCTCTCTTAGACAGCTTTCTTTGTGCTAGGAAGAAAAAATGCTAAAAGTTCTTTGGGGTAGCTCATGAGTTTTCCAATTAAAGTCAGAAAAGCTGCTAGAAAAAAAAAATTCCTGAGTTTTCCAACTAAGGCAGAAATCCTGTTAAAGGAATTCTAAAATTAGTTTTTAGGTTTTCTGACCAAAAAAAAAAATCAGAAAGTCAGAAAAAAAATCTAAAAACAGTTGTGTTAGCTCTCAGAGTAGTTCTTGCTCTGGGTTTGCTCACTCTCTTGCCGGCCAAAGCTCAGTCTTTTATTTATATATCAATTCAGTCATTTGCTCCAGGTTTCTTCCTGATTATCCCATGAATCAGCATATCAGCCCCAGCCCCTTGATTCTTAGAAAGAGATAGGAAGCAATTTTTTTTAACATTGCAAATGAATTCAGAGATCTGCCTACCACTGCAAGCACAGACAATAAGCTAGCTAAATGGCTTTGAGATTGCTGTTCCTACCATGCCTGGGCCTTACCTTGCTCTTTCCCAGGCTGACCTTGAACTCATGAATCTGCTGTCCTTTCTGTCTCTGACAAACTGGCTCATTGTGTGGCTGCCTCTGTTCTATTAGGACTGTGAAGCTCGTTATACAGTTCATATTACATCCTTATATTTTGCATAGTTGAGAAATTATATATATATTTTTTTTAAAGATTTATTTATTTATTATATGTAAGTACACTGTAGCTGTCCCCAGACATATTTTTCTTCTCACACTGGCCCCGCTCGCTGTAGCTGTCTTCAGACACCCAGAAGAGGGCATCAGAATCTCATTATGGATGGTTGTGAGCCATCGTGTGGTTGCTGGGATTTGAACTCATGACCTTTGGAAGAGCAGTTGGCACTCTTAACTGCTGAGCCATCTCTCCAGCCCCATAAATATATTTTTTTTGAACTCATGTTTTCAGGGTTCTTTCTCACAGCCTTTTAAGGGCTGTCCATATGTGTGCACACCCATACACGTGTGTGCCCACATACATGCAAACAAGCACACACATGCACACACCACGATTGTATATATTCATAAAAAGGGGCTAGATATGTTTATACACAAAAGTGTATATTTAGGCAGGAGCATCAAAAGTAATTTTGTTGTTGTTTGTCTGTTTTGAGACAGGGTCTCTCTCTGCATAGCTCTGGCTAGCCTGAAACCCACTCTGTAGACCAAGCAATCTGAACATACAGAGATATGTCTGCCTTTGTCTCTGCCCCCAAAGGCCTGTGTGCCATGCCTGGCTGTGCTTTTATCTCCTTCATTCTTCTCCTTAAAACAAAAAACCAACAGTTTGTGTGTGTGTGTGTGGTGTGTATTGATGTTTTATCTCAGTCTGTAGCCAAAATCTCACTTGTAGCCCAGGCAGGCTTTGAACTTGGCAGTCCTGCCTCTGCCTCTCAAGTGCTGAGATTACTGATCTGCGTGTGTACATTTTCATTAAGACAAGAAAAATCCCTTATTTTTTCAGGAAAAACAAAACCAAATCAGCAAGCATTCTAACCCTGAGCTGAGAGCCACCCCTTAGTGAGGCCCCGAACCACTCCCAAGCTCCCTGTTCCCCGAGGAACTGACTTTCCTGTTCCTGTGGTTTTAGGGGCTGCTGCCGGCACCTCAGAGCTGCTCCCGTCCCCCAGTAGCTCCTTCAACTGGACTGTGGGCCTCCCCACCGACAACGGCCATGACAGTGACCAGGTCTTTGAGTTCAATGGCACTCAGGCGGTGAGGATTCCAGATGGCGTTGTGACCCTTGACCCTAAAGAGCCTTTTACAATTTCTGTGTGGATGCGACATGGGCCTTTTGGCCGGAAGAAGGAGACAATTCTCTGCAGTTCCGATAAAACAGGTTTGTTGTGTCCCGGGACTGGCTGGTGTTCTTCAGAGTCCCCTCACAGGGACTGGGTCCTCTGGCTGCTCTCTGTTTTATGCTGGGGACACTTTGTTCTGAAGAGAGACAGAACCAGACTAGGGGATTTATCAGTTTTATTCAGTAGATTACTCAGTAAAGCTCCTGTGTGTCCTGTGTGTCTGTTTCTAATCCCTGTCTTGGCCCAACTGGAAGGTTCATTTGTGCAGATCGAATCTTTAAATCCATTAAGGAAATAGTCCTTACTGTCCCCTTGGGCCTGAAGTTGGCAATTTACCCACAGACACTGTCTGTCTTTGCAGATATGAACCGACACCATTATTCGCTCTATGTCCATGGGTGCAGACTCATTTTCCTTCTCCGCCAGGACCCGTCTGAGGAGAAGAAATACAGGCCTGCGGAGTTCCACTGGAAGCTGAACCAAGTGAGTCTTAGAACCTGGCCCGGTCTCATCTCTCAGGATGTGACAGCCTGAGGGACATTGTGGTCTGTGTATCTGTCGGTCACAGGATAGCATAGCAGACTCCTTAAACACCTTCCCACCGCTGACCCTTCCCCATGTGTGCATTTTATACATAAAATACTAATGTAAATATTACATCCTTTTGGGGCCAGAGAGATGGCTCCCCAGGTGGAGGGACTTGCCACCAGGCCTGAACCTGAGCCTGATCCCCAGAGCTCATGGAAGGAAAGAGCTACCTCTCACAGGTTGTCCTGTGACGTGTACACATACGTGTTGTGGCACGTGCACACACATGCACATTTTCAAAATTAAAAAAGAATATGTGTTTTAAAGTGAAAGTGCAGTTATGGTTGACTAGAATAAGGGGCGCTGTCTCAAGCGATGGTGTGGAAACCCTCCGGGTTACCTTAGTCATCGTTGTCTAAGGCTCTGCCTCCCGGACTCTACCAGGGAGTGTAGTGTATGTCTGGAGAGACCACAGAGCACCCCTTTTGGTGATGTCTTTGGGGGACTGATTTCCCAGCTTGCTGTAATGAGTGCTTGGGAGGAGGAAGGCTGTTGGAATATCTCCACTAAGGAAGTGAAGTCAGTTCGTGCTGTAAACGGAGACCCAAACAGCTTGTGAGGGAGGGAGGCTCTGGCGGAGCTGAGGACTTGCTTGGTTCGTGGAGTTAGTGGGCAAAGGAAGGCCAACAGACGGATTGGTAGATGGGCCTGGGGTTGCTAACATGTAACACTCGGTAAAACAGTTGCGAGATCCATAAAAGGCAGAGGTATCCATGAGAGGGGAACAGAGCCTGGGATATGCCCGGCTTTCTGCTGTGGCTTTTATTTATGTAAATAATCCTTTCTCAAACGCTTTTACTATATTTTTCCAAGAAGCTAAAGGAAAGTGAGCTGTGGAAAAAATTCTGTGCAACAGAAGTGGAAACTGCAGGCCGTGCCTACTGAGGTGGCTCGTGTAGGGTCTCATGGTTTACACATTTGTTAAAACTGCAGATATTAAGGAAGATAGGTGAGCATAGAGGCCACTCCTGTGTGCCTTCACCGGGCCTCTGTGGTGAGCATAGAGCCCACTCCTGTGTGCCTTCACCAGGCCTCTGTGGTGAGCAGCCCCTTGTCAGCTTTGTTTCATTATTATACCTATTCTCTGTTAATAATTTATATTACCCATCCCCAGATTACTCAGTAATTCCCGAGAAATTCAGGGCAGGGTGTTTCATTCGATGTAGACATTGTGTCTCTAAGTTGTAACGTGGCGCCACAATACAGCCGTCACATCTTAAGGGGGCTGGGGGGAGGGGTGGCGTAGAGACTACACATGCTCAGCATACCTGAGACTCTGGGTCCAACAGCTTGCACCCTCGTTCCCACCCCAAAAAAGAGAAACAGAAGGAAAAGGTAACAACAGTAATTCTTAAGATAATCAAATATCCAGTAAGTGTTCAAATTCCAGCTGTTTTAAACATGTTTTTTATTTGAGCCAGAGAGTCTCTACAGTTTGTTTGAATCAGAATTCTGAAAGGAGTTAGACGTTACATTAGGCTGATATGTTCACAATGCCTGTTCACAGCTGTAGAGGATTCAGTTCAGTTTGGCATGCTCTGATTTGTTTATTTGGTCATTTATTTTTTTGAGGCAGGGTCTCTGTAGCCCTGGTTATGCAGACCTGGCTGAACTTGCTGTGTAGACCAGGCTGGTCGTAACTCACAGAGATGCTTCCCTTTGCCTTTTTTTCCCCCCCTCTCCTCTCCCCTCCCTCTCCCCCCTCCCCTCCCCTCCCGTTCCCTCCTCTCCCCTCCCCTCCCCTCCTTTCTTACAGGGATTCACGTAGTTCAGGTTGGCCCCAAACTCACTGGGAAGCCCAGGATGATGCCTCTGCTTTCCAACTGATGAAAGATTACAGCTAGGCACCTGGGTGGGGTTATTTGTGGTTCTGGAGATTTGATCCCAGGGCTTTTTTTTTTTTTTTGGTTTTTCGAGACAGGGTTTCTCTGTGTAGCCCTGGCTGTCCTGGAACTCACTCTGTAGACCAGGCTGGCCTTGAACTCAGAAACCCACCTGCCTCTGCCTCCCAAGTGCTGGGATTAAAGGCGTGTGCCACCACTGCCCAGCTGATCCCAGGGCTTTATGCATAGGTACTCTATCAGCTGGGCTCAACCTGTATGCTCCTGTTTGGACAAGCAGTTCAACAGAGAATATGTACATGCTCTGTCATAGGACTTGACTGGTGATACTACTACTTTGGTCCAAAAATGAATGACTAGCATTTGGGAGGTAGAAGCGGATGGAGCGCGGACTCCCAGTCCAGTCCCAAGGCAGTCAGGGCTACCTCAGTAGTTTCTGTTAGAGAAACTTCTGGAGAATTGCACAGCCCCTGGCTATGAGTCCCTGGCCTGTGCTGATGCTGCTGGTTTGAAATGCCGAGACCCTTTCCCTTTTAGGAAGCTGTCCCTAAGCATGGCTCATCTCCTGGGTCCTGTCCTGCGCGGCCAGGGTTGCGTCTTTGGCTGAGCAGCTGGTTGATATGTCACGTTTCCGTTGCCTTGGCTAGGTCTGTGATGAGGACTGGCATCACTTTGTCCTCAACGTGGAAGTCCCAAGTGTGACTCTCTATGTGGACGGCGTCTCTCATGAGCCCTTCTCTGTGACAGAGGACTACCCGCTTCATCCAACCAAAATAGAAACTCAGCTTGTGGTCGGAGCTTGCTGGCAAGGTAACGGCCTCGGGGATTAAATAGCAGCTCCATTCTGTGTCAGAGCCTTAGCTCATCTTCCCTGCCCACGCCTCCTTTATCTGTGTGCGGCCTCTTAACGGACTCTACTCATGTTATTGATGGTCGTTTACTAAAGGTGTGTGTGGACAACAGCCCCCATAACCTTTCTTGAACCCGAGAAAACACACACACACACACACACACACACACACACACACACACACACACACACACACACACACACACACGGAAAGTATGGTTAGAAACCGGCATATAAACCAACCTGTTTATTAATTATTGGGGTCTGCAAAGCCGGAGACGACAGTGAATTGTAGATACAGAACAGTAGTGGATGTAGTAGTCTCTGGCCAGCAGGCCTCTTCTGTGGTATTTAGCCCTTTAGCAAGCTGTCAAGAGCTTGCTAGGAACCTGCGAGTGGGGGGACATTTGGAGTGGATTCTGGAAAGCTCTACTGAAGAGATGATTCCCCCAGGCAAAGCCGTGACACTCGTGTTTGCCAAGTGGCAGGCTGTGTGCTGTTTCCTCAGACGTGTTATCTCTGGTAAACTTCCTACCCTCTCGTATAGTGGAGGAAACTGAGGCCCAGGGGGGAGCAAACCCAAGATTATCCAGGTGATTAGCACGGAGCTTGGATTTGAACCTAAATGCTGTGATTGTTCCCTGAGAAGTGAGGCCTTCCTGGTTTGGTGAAACCTGTGAACCCCTTAAACAATACGTTGGTTATTTGTGGGATCTTAGGTAGCCAATTAAGTTGAAATAGTGGCCAGCATACAGGAGGATTGACTCTGAATTTGTGTAGTGATACCCATGATGCCCCATTAAGAGGTGAGAAAAAGGTTTAATGGCAGAAGACACTGTAATTTGAAACTGGTGAAGGACTTCGGGACAGTTTGCCGATCCCTGCTCTGCTGGGCAGTGATACAGAAACACCCATGATTCTCCTGGCGACAGGGTCACAGTGACCACCCACACTGCTGAGGCTTATAGTCTGTATTTATGGCCAAAGAAAATAAGTTATTAGAAATAAATATTAACTGTTCTTGGCCAAGTTCACAGAGCCATGCCCCGGCCTCGGAGGGTCATGTGCCCACGGTGACCCGTGTGCCCGACAGCCTCCTGCACTATTCCAGGCGGCATCTCTGTGTGCTGGGTGAAGAGACTTTAGATTTTTCTCCCCATAGGAAGATGGTGCTTTGACTTTAGTTAGAAAAGTATGAATGAATGCATCTAATTCCAAGACCTAAATCTGTTTATTTTAAGAATTTGAATTTCACAGTTTTTCTCTAAATTCTTTGGGATACAAAGGAGTAAGATAACACACCGAGTGAACCTTCTTCAGCGCGCCCCGGGGTTCACTGTTGGTTTGTACAACTCCCTGTGAGGAATAAGTTGTGTCTTTTAGGTTTAAATTCAAATATGTTGTCAGGTAAAAACAAAAATTGAAACCAAAACCACAGACATAGCCCTGAAGGGGACTTCACTCTGGCAGTTCTATCATGTTGTTTAAACGGGCCACCCTGTGCTGTCCTGCCACCTTTGGCCTCAGGGTCACCGCCATCCAACAGCAGGTGTTTGCCATCCTTCCTCTGTGACCCCAGCTGTCTCAGCCTGACAGCGAGCGATGTCCACACCAAACCAACACAATTTCTTTCTTTTTTTTCTCTAATTTTTAAAATTCCACGTGTTACAGTATTTTTGCCTGTATGTGTGTCTGTGCACCATGTGTGTGCCTGGTGCCTGTGGCTGCCAGAAGAGGGCACCAGATCTCCTGGAACCAGAGTTACAGATGGTTGTGAGCCACCATGTGGCTGCCAGGAATTGAAGCCGGCTCCTCTGAAAGGGTAGCCCGTGCTCTAACCCACTGACACATCTCGCTAGCCCTTATCAACACAAGCTGTTTACAACTCGGTTCACACGGAGGAAGCCGCCCTTTGCCTTTCAATGGATGTGGACCCCGTCTCCCCGATAGTTCAGGTAGGGAGGATGGCCATTGGCAACTGCTGCATCTCCCTGAGAGAGATCACGGTGGGGGTGTAACTGGCTTCACAGGTCTGGCCTCATCCCAAGGCAGCTCCACACTGGTACCTAAGCACAGTCCAGTGGCCGGTGTCACCAAGTAGTCACAAGGGAGGCATTTCCCCACAACACAGTAGGGAAGGTGTGGTTCTGTGCCCAGCCGTGGGTGTATAACCACCAGGGAGGCTTTGGAGTCTGTCCCCTGATCTGCAGCTGTAGAGATTGTGGTCTGTGAGTGCCCAGGCTTGCCACGGTTGTTTATCTGGGTGAAATCCTTAATGTCTTCTTTCCTCTGGCATTTACAATCCAGATTCATGTGCCACACTCCGGACCTGGTACAGGCCCTCCCGTTTTGGTTTTGCCTGCATTCTTCTTCCCTGTCTGGAGGGAAGAAGACACCGGTCCAGGAGCTGAATGTTTATTTACTTCTGCTCCAGCGCCACTCCCAGCCAGATGCACTGGCGTGTTGGCTAAACAGATAATGAATTTGGTGTGCCTGCTTCTTTGTCTACTTTAAACTGATTTGTGTTTCCTCAAGCAGAAGAGGTGCCTGTATAAAAGAAAAACCCCAAATGAAGCATTTGGGGAGGGGTCACTTCTGGGAAATGGTCACCAAGTGCAAGCTTGTATCCAGGTGAACCATGTCCCAGACGTCAAGGGGGCCTTTGTTCTCTGGGGCTCGTGTTTGGCTGCTCCAGCACTTGACTTTCGAGGTCCAGTGTGAAGACCCTAACCTCTTGGTCCTTTCTGCCATCTGTCTTGCCTTTCCAGAGTATTCAGGAGTCGAAAGTGGCAATGAGACTGAGCCTCTGACGATGGCCTCTACAGGTTGCTGGACACCCCTCCCCCATCCGCATTCCCTGTTCACTATAGTGCTTCCCTTAAAGATGAGACATTGATCCATTCCACCTGTCGCATGAGATGAGCAAATTGCATTTCGATCCCAGACACCATTTCAGCTGCTTGCCTGCCTCGAGTTTCCCAATTGCCTCCTGGGACTTCCCTTCCTGCCCCATCAACCCTGCAGAGGGGGGCAGATGACACCCCTGTATGCTGCTTTTGTGGGGATCCTAGTGCCCCCAGTTCCCTAGGCCCACTGCACGAGGCTCCCACTAAAATCCCCCAGGCTGGGTTTGGGAGGCCCCTTCATGGTGCTCAGTTGGCTGAGCCACGCACGGGACACAAGAGCAATTTCTACATTTTCTGTCCTGATGAATAGAGATTCTGAACAGAAATACCAATTCCCTAGTGATGACTGGCCGTGCCAGGGCCCTGTCCTTCATTAACATAAAGATGAGCTGTAATTTAGGGCTCGTTCTTGTGACCTGTCAAGGTCCTCTGGGGCTTTGTTTTCTTCATTATGTCTTCCCTGTCTGTTATCCACAGAACTCAACAGAGCTTCCTGGAAGCCAAGATAACTCAGCGTATGACATGCTTGCTCTGCAGGCATGGAGCCCAGAGTTCAGATCCCTTCCACACACATGAACACCAAGTGAACCTGGTGGCCCACTTGTAATTCTAGTGATTAGAAGGCAGAGACAGGGATTCCCTGAACAAGCTGGCTAGTTAGACCAGCTGTATGGGCAAGCTCTGGGTTCACCAAGAGGCCTACCTCAGTGAGTAAGATTCCAGAGTCAACCTCAGGCCTACCCACATACGTGCATCCATATAAACATGTGACCTGCATACACTCTTGAGTACTGTACGCATATGCATGCACCTACCTCTGTAGAAGGCCTCAAAGCATCCAGGCAGGGTCCCTGCTGTGTTGTGTTCCAGTCTTCCCCCACCCCCCAGCTCCTACGTCCTCAGAGTCAGGAAGAGCATCCCACTGTGTGCTCGGCCAGTAGGCGGCACTGGTTGAGCAAGCCGGTCCTAAGGAGGGAGGCAGTGTCTGGGCACCTTGGGGATGGCGCTGCATTGGCCACCGCCGTCAGGGAGTAGCCAGGTGTATAAGGACCCTGGAGGGGCCTCTGAGCATTCAGGACATGGGTGAGGGACCCCGCCCCCTGCTCTTCTCTTCAGGCCATGTGCATGATCACCAACAATTTAATTTTTCATTGCGCTTCCATGTAGATTGCAAGGCTAACGGTTTGTTCTGAACTAACTTGCATGTCCATCCATCAAGCTGCCACTGGTAACACGGCCATGAGACGTAACAGGAGCCCGTGGCCCCGCAAGCCTGATCTCTCACTTCCTCCCCTTCCGAAGGTGGCGACCTGCACATGACACAGTTTTTCCGAGGTAACCTGGCTGGCCTCACAGTCCGTTCCGGGAAACTGGCAGATAAGAAGGTGATTGACTGTCTGTACACCTGCAAGGAGGGGCTGGACCTGCAGGTCCCTGAAGATGGCAACAGAGGCGTGCAGGTAAGAGCTCACCTGGCCTTACTCCTAGCCTGGCCCTCTGAGAGTGGGGCGAGCAGGGTAAGGCAGAGATGGCGGTGCTGGGCTTTTATCCTATGTGCAAGTCTTGTTCATGGGGACTAAAAGCTTCTCCCCACTCAGCCTCGCTAATGACTCCACTGTCTCTCAGTTTTGGCCTCTCTCAGTTGGGACCTTGTTCTACTCTCCTCTCTCTGGTGTGATGATTTCAGATCCAAGCAAGCTCCAGTCAGGCGGTACTGACCTTGGAGGGAGACAGTGTTGGAGAGCTGGATAAGGCCATGCAGCACATTTCCTACCTTAACTCAAGGCAGTTCCCCACACCAGGCATCCGCAGGCTCAAAATCACCAGCACCGTCAAGTACGTAGTGAAGAGGCTATTTCCCCTCTCTGACCGTGGGCAGAAAGTATGTGTGCCTTTAGGTCTTCAAGCATGTCTGCCTTCCCTGCTAAGGGGAGGTGGGTCATCACTTGCCCTTGCAAAGCTGAATGAGGAATGAGATGGGGACTGACCACAGGGGAAGAGCGTTCCTGGAGTGGCCACCCGCTGTCTCCTCTGAGTCTCACACAAGCCTCACAGCTCTCACCGCCTTCTCTCCCTCCTCTTCCTCCTTCTCTGACAGGTGTTTTAATGAGGCGGCTTGTATCCAGGTGCCCCCAGTGGAGGGCTACGTGATGGTTTTGCAGCCGGAAGAGCCTAAGATCAGCCTGAGTGGCGTCCACCACTTTGCCAGGGCAGCTTCCGAGTTTGAGAGCCCAGAGGGTGTTTCCCTCTTCCCTGAGTTGAGAATCATCAGCACCATCACCAGGGAGGTGGAGCCTGAGGCAGATGGGGCTGAGGACCCCACAGGTAACCGCGGCCCCCCCCCCCCCCCGCCCCGGTCTTCCTCCTTTGTCTTGACTGGCAGGCAGCCTCCTCTTGGGCCCTTTTTCTGTCAGGTTTTGGAGGTTTTAATGTTTTAGTACTTGAGTCTGTTTCTGGAACTTGACTGTAGCTGGAGTCTACATTACTTTTCGGTCAGGTGCTGGGTTTTAAGATTTGGCTTGAGGGCTAGCCCATAGGAAGACAGTGTCCCACCATTCTTTCTGGGGACTCACTAAGCGATATTTATTGACTGAGCTGGTTCTGGGTCTGGGCCTTCAGTATGCTAATCATATACTCTACCACTGACTATACTCTCAGCCCCCAGGTCTTGAAGGTGACTCTCCCCAGCTTGGTCCTTACACTTGACTCTGACCTTGAGACATGGCTGGGGGTATGGGGGTTGGGGTTGTGTCACCTGCAGCCTCTGCTATTTCTGGTTGACCTTTTTTTGCAGTGCAAGAGTCCCTGGTGTCGGAGGAAATTGTGCATGACCTGGACACCTGTGAGGTCACAGTGGAAGGGGAGGAGCTGAACCCAGAGCAGGAGAGCCTAGAGGTGGACGTGGCTCGCCTCCAGCAGAAGGGCATCGAAGTGAGCCACTCTGACCTGGGCGTGGTCTTCACAGGTGAGGGGCTGGAGCTGAGCAGAGGGGAAGAAGGGAGGAGGAAACTCTGGGCTGCCTGCTGCCACCCTTCTGCACATGTGCAGGGTCGGGCTGGGCACATACCAGCACATATCCCTAGATGGAGAAATACCTACTTGCTTTGCTTTTGTTCCTTGACTCTGAAAGCCACAGAGGCGTAGCCATCGGCGTGGCTGACCCAAGTGCATGAAGTGAGTGATCTGGGCCCGCCTGGGCTTCAGACTTAAGCCATGCACCCTCAACACCCTACAGGTGTGGAGACCATGGCAAGCTACGAGGAGGTTTTGCACCTCCTGCGCTATCGGAATTGGCACACCAGGTCCCTGCTGGACCGGAAGTTCAAGCTCATTTGCTCAGAACTAAATGGTCGCTACCTCAGCAATGAATTCAAGGTGGAGGTGAGTCCAGGGCGCCCACCCCAAAGGGCCAAGAGTAAAAGTGATCAAATGTCCTGACTCGGGGTCCCAAGGTTTCAGACATTCATGGTGACAACTATTTAGGCTCAGACCGGGGGTGTCTGTGTCCACAGGGTAGACATACAGGCTTGGGGTGGCTTGACAACCTTGGGGAGCAGAGATGATGAGTGAATGCCAGAATGTCTGTGGGGAGGGACAAGATTGTTCTCTGGGTTCCATATGTGAAAGAGCCCCCAGGAAACCAAATGGTCTTGGTGGCTGTGTCAGACCACTGGCTCTGTTGAGAGGGATGTCTGGGTACCCCGGCTGTTGAGCTAACACTGCCACAGTCACTCTGAGGCCACAGCAGCTAGAGGACAATACACCCTGCTCTGAAACCTTCAGCGGCCTCTGCTGCAGCTGACTTCATCAGCCAGCGCCTCTGAGGTCTGAAGAAATGAATCCAGAGCTGTTCTGAGCAGCCTGCCGTCTCCACCATGATCCAAGTGGTGGGCAGAGGCTAAGTGTACTCGAGCTAAAGGGCGGCTGGTGAGAAAAGCAGAGGAGGTGATCCGTGCTCTCTCTCCTATGGCCAGGTTTGTTTCCTACTCTGATGTGAGTGCGTTTTTTTTTTTTTTTTTTGTAAGCTACACTATAAATGAGCCACTGGACACATGCTGTTTCTGTTGTAATAGTTGACAGGGTCTCACTTCTGAAGTTTTCTGGTCACTGGAGTAACCCTGCTTGCTCCCAGCCTGGAGCAGCACAGCTTTGCCAATAGCCAACTCTCTATTCACCTGTCAGGTACCCTTGGGATGCTGCCCTAGTGACTCTTTCTCTGCTGTAGGTAAATGTGATCCACACAGCCAACCCTGTGGAACACGCCAGTCACATGGCTGCCCAGCCACAGTTTGTCCATCCTGAACATCGATCCTTTGTGGACCTATCTGGTCACAACCTGGCCAGTCCTCACCCATTTGCAGGTAGGACTGGGGTCAGAATGCTGTGGCATGCAGGGTCCAGATGGACACACAGACACACACAGACCTGGTAGTAAGTGTAGCTCACAACCACTGCCTGTCAGCTACCCCAACGCTGTCACACACACAAGGAAGCTCATCACAGCCACAGAGCAGCAGGTGAGCAAGGGCAGGCTTCGTGCCTCCTCCTAGTGTCTGTGGGGTCAGGCGAAGCACTCTGACACATTCTGTTTGATCTAGAGTAGTTGAGGAAGTCAAGGGTGGGGTGGCTTACTGGGTAAGCAGTGTCACAAAAGCTGTGTCTGGTCTTCAAATCCCGTGGCAGTTGTCCCCAGCACGGCGACTGTCGTGATTGTGGTGTGTGTCAGCTTCCTGGTTTTCATGATCATCCTGGGGGTGTTTCGGATCCGAGCTGCACACCAGCGAACGATGAGGGACCAGGACGCCGGGAAGGAGAACGAGATGGACTGGGACGACTCTGCCTTGACCATCACCGTCAACCCCATGGAGGTAGATGCAGAGGGGCTCCAGACTGCAAAGCGCCACGGAGACCTGGGTCACGTGCCCTGCACGTTGGGTCTGTGAGAGTAGGAAGGTCATCTTCAGATGAAGAAGCCCATGTTCAGAGACCTTGCTGAAGGTCTCCGTGACTAGCATAGGCAGGCAACTGACACTCTCGGCTTCTTTACCCCAAGATATCTCTAGTATAATAGGACTAAGCTCCATCCCTTTGCGGTGAGCACCCCATCCCAAGTGCGTGGCCTCTATGTTGCTAATGAGAGTGTCACCTGCCTGGTCACTTTTGGCGAGGTGACTCCCAGTGTCACTCAGGCCTTTCTGTCACTGTGGG
Source organism: Uromys caudimaculatus (assembly GCA_028551405.1). Lineage (NCBI taxonomy): Eukaryota > Metazoa > Chordata > Mammalia > Rodentia > Muridae > Uromys > Uromys caudimaculatus. Next base: position 133,689,990 of record CM052702.1, read on the forward strand.
GTTGGTTGTGTCTTGCTTTGTGACTTTTAGTAGGTGGACGCTGGGCGACGGGGCCACAAGCTAGACTTATGCCACGTCTCTTTGCCAGACGTATGAGGACCAGCACAGCAGTGAGGAGGAGGAAGAGGAGGAAGAGGAGGAGAGTGAAGACGGGGAGGAGGAGGAGGACATCACCAGTGCTGAGTCGGAGAGCAGTGAGGAGGAGGAAGGAGGCCCTGGGGACGGCCAGAATGCCACCCGACAACTGGAATGGGATGACTCGACACTCAGCTACTAAACCTGCGCTCAGCACCTTCTCCAGACTCTCCCAGCCCCACGGGTCCACGAAGTACAAAATCATTTTGACCAGCAGGTCTGCAGACCCCTCCCCCCACTGCTGAACGTCCTCCCGTGCTTGGTGTGTGGACCCACCAGCTCCACCCTCCGCCCTCCCTGCCCAGCACGCTTGCAGTTTGGCTAGGAGCTGGCACTTCCTCCCCGGGCAGGGGCCCCACAGCACCCCAGATCCCGGGTGTGTCTGGAATCCCCTGTCAGCCAGGGAGAGGACACCAGCACCTGGGACCTCCAGAGAAGCTGCAGTGAGCGGACTTGTTGACAGAGGGTGAAAAATTACTCCCATGCAGCCAGTAACCATTTCTTTATTTTAAAAAGTTTGTTTTCTCCAAACTAGTGCATGTATAAAGTGGGAGAGTGGGGAGGGGGTTAATATGTAGATGACCAACTGACTTTTTAATATTTTGTAAATAAATTGGGATTCTTTGTGTCCTCTGTGCTAGTGTAGTCCAGGACAGGAATGTGAAGTCAGAACACGGGGCCAGGAGGAACGCTTCCTCCCTCTGCCCTCCTAAGAAACCAGGTTGGAAAGGTCCAAGTCACTGTGGCCCTTGCTGTGGTTTCTGTACAGCCCCGTGGCCAGGGCCATATAGGCTTTGAGTGCTGCCCGGGTGGGTTGGGGGGCAGACCCACGCACCCCCCACATTAGAGGCTGGGGACAGCTAGGATATTATTGCCAAAGCCCCTGGCCTTTCCCGTACACGCCTGTGACTGGCAGCCACGCGGTTTCTGCTTATTAACGTGTGTCTCCCTGTTGGTGAAGTTGTGTAGCTGGGAACTGACAGCAAAGGTGCAGGGGACTGGAAGACAACAGTCCTGAGCAAGTCTGCACCACAGCACCCAAAAGGAGAACCTGAGGCCCAAAGACAAACTGCTAGAATGTTCCAAAATAATCTGTTCTCTCTCCTCCTCCCCAGAGGCCCCATGGGATACCCCCTTGCTGTCCGGTTTGGGGTAAGATCTAAGACCCCAGCAGAAGAGAGCCAGTTGGCTTGGGTTGGGGGGCAGGGGGGAGGAGACAGCAGCTAAAACCCACACAGCACACAGCTTGTCACTCACAATCAAAGTTTAGACTGCTCCAGCTGGGAATCCAGTCCTCGCTGCTAGTCCTGAGGATGCTGACGCTGTGCCGTCTGTGGTCGCCCGCCCATGTCCTGTCCCCTGTAGCTAGCTGCTTTGTTAGATGGAGACAGGCTAATGAAGAGAGGGACACTGTCGTGTGTCAGTCGCCGCAGGGTCCCCTTTCAGATGTGTATGTGTTGTAATAAAGTTCTGGTCTAACTCCAGCCTGAGTGAGGTCCATTCTGTCATGGGTTGGGGGTGGGAGGCGTGAGGGATTTTTTTTTTGAGACAAGGTCTGCTACATAGCCCTGATGGGCTGGGCTGGAACTTCCTATGGAGACCAGGCTGGGCTCAAACTTAAAGCAATCCTCCTGCCTCTGCCTGCTCAGTGCTGGGATTACAGATGCCCACCATGGCCGGGCCAGGATTTGTTTTTTGTGGTACTGAGGAATGTACCCGGGGCTTTGCACTTTCTAGACAAGGGCTCTACCAGTGCACTGTATTCCCCAAGCCCCCTTGTTATTTGAGCCAAGAATGTAAGAACATAGAAAGGTTTTTATTTCTTTTCACCTGTCTTTATCTGTCATGTCAAGGTTGCACAAACTGGTCTCAGCCCACATCAGTGAGAGGAAATCTACCTCCCCCCTACAGAAACATGAAACAACTTAAAAAATAGAAAACACTCTTCCAGCCAGGTACACAGACCATACACCCAACCCAGAAAGGCTGAGCCTGTGCAGAATCTGCAGCCACACCAGGGAGCACCTAGACTCTTTTCAATAAATAACATGACACACACACACACACACACACACACACACACACACACACACACACACACACTTCCTATTTCAGAGTTGGTGGGGCAGACTAAGCGTTCAGCAGGTGCTGCCGAGGCACCAACCACTGCTGGACTCTCCGTTCATCATCATGAAGGGCTGGCACCTGGGCTCCTGGCAGTGGTGATGGTTCTGCAGGTCTCAGAATGCTACCGGGAGATCCAGGTCCTGAGGTGGCAGCTGATACGTCAAGATGTGCTCCGGATGGCACGTAAGTGTGTGCACCACTGAGCTGGGCTCTCTAAAAGCAGGCGACTGGCTCCACTGCCCTGGGAGGAGGCTGAGACCCTGCATTTCTAGAGTTGCGCTCTCTGATCGCCCAGACGACACGGAATTTAGCCCTCATCCTTGCTCCCACGTCAGAACCTAGCTCCCCAGCTGCCTTTTGAGATGGCAGCTCTGGCAGAGATCAGTCCTGTTCTTCCATAAAACTGCCTTTGCCTGCGGCTCACACGAATTGTGAAGAGGACTCCCTTCTGGCTTGCCCTTTGTCTTGATTCATGACCACACCGAGCTAAATTGGGCACCAGTCTCTGAGTGCTTTGAGGCCTGGAACGCACTATCTGTAGTGGAGGCCAGGTCCTTTACCCCAGCCGTAGAAGTTCGGTACAGAGTTTGCATATCATGTTCTTACCCGCAAATAAAAGGTGAGGGTGTTTGTCCCCATACCCATACCAAAGAGGTCGCTTCAGCAGTGCAGGGCCAGAGTCTAGAGGGAAGCCCCTGGCTTCCTCAGGAGCTGCTGGAGGCTTGGTCGGTGGAGGTCGCCAAGAGTGGGCCACACAAAGGTGGTGGAGGTGAGCTGAGGATTGAGGTGTCCTGTCTGCATGGGAGGCACCAGGTGACTGCCCGGCTTGTTCCAGGCAGCCTGCTGGGAGCCTGGGAAGAAGGCCCCAAGAACTGTCTTTGCTGGGCCAAGACCCACAGGTTGGAAGACTAGGGGTACGTACAATCCTCAGGGTGCTGCTTACAGTGCTGACTGGGGGGGTCATGAGGACAGCACCCCTCCCCTGCACAAAAATGCACTTCCGTTTATGGCTATTCTGATCCTTAAACATTTTGAGTCATAAATAAATAACCAGTGTAAACAGTTGTGTGGCTCTTCCTCACGAGGCACAGTTCGGGCTTTGGGGCCCCTTTGATGACCACTGCGCATGCCTGGTCTCCAGGACTGACAGTTTACCTCTGCGGCTGAGACCGCCATGTGACGACCGGTGCTGCCTCCTACTGCCTGTTATCCTTGGATACATTGTGCGCCAGCCAGTTGACTTTGGTTTTCCAACTCTCCCTTAGAGCTTCGTTGAACTTCACCCGGAAGTGCTTTAGAGCCTCTTCCTCTGTCTTCCCTAGTGCCAGAGAGTCCTGGACAAACACCATAGCAGGGTGACATTGAGGGACCCTGCTCTCTCAGTTACAGGATCTATACTGAAACCTAATGGGATGCTAAATTCTCTTTATTCAGCCCCCAAACCCAGATGGTCCACCCATTGACTCAAATGTCAGACACCTTGGAGTATCAGGTGGCCTTCAGGGGATGCCCTGGCTAGGCCAGCGGCCCGTCGTCACCACCCCTCTGCTCCAGGCATCACGGACAGAGGGTGTGGAAAGAAAGCATTTACACAGTGTGCAAGGAACCTTAGTTTACACAGATTCTGCAGGGGCGTGTGTTTGAGTGTGTGCATTCACATGCTGTGTGAGGGCCTCTGAGGGACACCTGGACTGACTGAGGAAGGTTACCACGTATCTGCCACCCAGCACAAGTGGGTCCAGCAAAATGGACCATTCCGGCCACTGCCCACTGCTAGGGCGTGAGGCCCCCACAATCATCAGTACCCCTGGAAGTCTACCAAATGAGCCCTTCTAGGGTCCAGATACTTCCCAGGCAGGCCGTGGAAGTACAGCCATGGGGTACGCCCTGACTCAGCCCTGGCTTGACCGACCGTGTTGGTAGTTTTTTGCCAACTTGACACAAACTAGAGTCAGCCGGGAAGGAGGAAATTTCCCCAACTGAGCATTGCCTGTAGTTAAGCCCTTGGTGGATTTTATTTTTTTGGATCAATGACTGATATAGGAGGGTCCAGCCCACTGTGGGCGGTGCCATCCCATGGGCAGGTGGTCCTGGATTGTAAAAGAAGGCCACCTGAGCAAACCATGCTGAGCAAACCATTGCTTCTACTTCAGTGCCTGCCCTCGACTCCCCTTCATGACATGACTGCAACTGGGAGCTGAAATTAACCCTTCTCCACCCAAGTTGCTTTTGGTACTTAGCACAGGGACACTTACCTTGAGATACTGGATGTCTTTGGAGCAGCTAAGCTCAGGCAGACCTGCTGCACGCATCAGGGCGAAGAGATGGAGGAAAAGCAGCCCATGGCGCCGCAGGATGGTGTAGGCTCGTTCACAGTAGCCTCGGAACCTGCAGGTGAGGGAGGCGAGGCAGGGCAGGTGAGGTCCTGGGTTCTCTTTACCACTCGGGCCCAAAGCCAGTGGGCCTGTGTGCATCTTCCCCTGAACCATTGTTGAAGGTTATCTGCCAGATTCTTGTTCCTCGGGCTGACTTTCCCGTGCCTCCTACTGGAGACACAAACCTCCTTCTCCATGGCCCATGGAGGGAAAACAGTTTTGGAGGTCACTCATCTCAATCCACCAGCACCCAGGGGAGAGGGTGGGAGCAGGGCTGACAGCTGTCTCCAGCCCTGGCGTCCAGGGCAGATAATAAGGGCAGAGCCCTCACCTTTCAAATTTCTCACTGTTGTTAGTCTTCCCCTGCTGAATCACGTGGACAAAGTCATATGTGAGAATGAAGGGGACCCGCTCACGGTTGATTCCGAACTTGGTCTTGAAGTTCCCCAGAAAGTGGCCAAAATCAATGTGGAAGAGCTGACGGGGAGGAAGTGGAGCCCTTAGCCTCGAGTGAGCAGGGCTCCAACCGCAGGATCCCCACGGAGGAAGAAAAAGATACAACAGAGAATCGGGAGCTTCAGTTCTTGAGAGACCCAGGAAAAGAAGACACCAGCATGGCTTGCAGCTTTCACTGGGACACCAAACACAAGGCAGAGGGGCCAGCAGGCCAGACGGGAGGTTTGCCCCACAGAGAGCCACCCAGCCACACAGCCCTACCTGCCCACTCTCTCTGATCATGATGTTGTCACTGTGCCGGTCACCGATGCCTAGCACATACGTGGCCACACAGTAGCCAGCACAGGAGAGGGTGAATTCCTCGATAGCCCGATCCAGGGCCTCCCTGTGTGGGGAAGAGCGAAGGTCATGGCATACCAGACTGCAGCACTTTACCAGAGGTGGGTCTGCTTCTCTTCCTCTTGAGTCTAGCCTGTGGGCTTGCCCGACTCAACAGAATGTAAAGTACACTGTCCCAGAGCTTAGGCTTGGGATACCTCTCTGATCTGGAACCTGTCCCCACCACCTATGAGCACCATGAGGAGAGACTGAGGGCCAGCCTGCACAAGCAGAGGCCAGGAAGAGAGGTATAGCTGACAGGCAGAACCAAGGCCCCAGGCATTCAGTGGACTCCATCTTAGACCCTCCAGGTTTGGGGAAAGTCCCAGAGGACTTGAGCTGTCCCAAGCAATATCCCGAGGTTCATGGCAGCTAATGTCTAAGGTCGAGAGCTTTGAGTGGGTATCACAGAGCCACTGACAGGCATGAGCAGCTTTGCTGATTCAGATTCAGGCTGAACCAACTAGTCAGAGAAGATCACAGCCCTTCCCTCTTGTCTCTGATAGGCCAACCCTTCCCACATCACACCTCCCAGAAGGAGAAGCCTTAAAAACCTACCCAGGGTTCTTGGACTTGAGCCAGTTGAGCAGAGCGTCCTTGTTGAAGGCAGCTGTGGCTGCCATGTTACTCTTGTTCAGCTGGATGTTGGCGATGGTGTCTGAGTGGAGGACCACCTCGATGAGGCCTGTGCGGTCTCCGGTGGGGAGGCAGCCATAGGGGGTCATCCTAGGTGAAGAAGAAATGTCCCGATCAAAGGCTGTTCCTGGGGATGCCACACTCAAGTTGCTGAGGAAGGAGATGAGGAGGGTTTCAGGGAAGAAGCTGTGGCTTCCTTTGGACAAGGGGCCAGGAAACGCAGAAGGAGCAAGACTGGCTTGGCTGCCCTTCCCGCCCTTCCTCTCCTGAGAACAGCCTTTTCCCAGCCCACACAGTAAGGACGGTTTTGATCCCCTTCAAAAGCACAGCTCGAAGGGCTGGCCCAGAAGCAATCCAGTTACAGGGTGGGCCCCAACCTCAGGTCCAGGCCCTCCTGCTTCCATAAGACGTCCATGAGCTGGATCATCTGCAGAGTCAGCATGTCCTGACGGAGGTCTGTAGTGTGGGAAAGAGACCACAGTGTCCGGTATCTTTTCCCACTATGTGTCGCTCTCAGGTCCCAGCCCCACCCCTCAGGATAGCACAGGGTTAGGCCTCAGCCGGCTCCCCAGCCCGCCTGCTCACCATCCCCGTTCTTAAAAATGATGCCTGCGCTGCCGGCAGGGCCCGCCTCCTCGCTGCTGTACATGATCCACAGTGGCTTCATTTTGGAGTCCATGAAGGTGCACTGCTCCACACTGCCGGCCAGAGAGTGGGGTCGACAGGGGCTCCTCCGCAGGCCGGAAGGGTGGGGGGAGCCCCGGTAGGGCCAGGCTTGGGGCTCACCAGACTTCCTCCAGCAGGGTGCTGGGGTCGAGTGGAGACTGCAGGTGGGACAGGGCCTCCATGTAGGTCTCCTGGCGCAAGCACATATGCATCATCTCCTTAGTTTGGGGCTTGGTGGTCTTCTGGGAGCTCACCTTCACAAAGTCGTTCAGTGCCTTAAGCTTGCTCAGTGCTTCCCCCTGGTGGTGGTAACAGGAAGGCGGTGGCGGGTGCCAGCCACAGATGGGATGGTCCAGGGACAGCATTGTAAGTAGCTTGTAAGTAGCACCTGACCAAGCCTTACCTGTTTCATCAGCACCTTTATGTGGTGGGTGCTGCCCCTGCAGTAGGCTTCCATGATGAGGCCAAAACGCAGGGCCACTGATGGTACATGCATCTCAGAGCTGGGGGGAAAATGGTACTGAGGTTTGCCAGTCAGGGCCTCACATCCCCTCCCCCAGCCTAGGTGGCACCCGGAGCATCAGAACATCTGAGTCTGCTGGAAGAAGCCTGAGATCTCCCTTCCCTGTGCCCCTCATTGGATCTCCAAGGTGCATTCAACTACCGGAGGTGCCAGAACAGGAAGTGTCCGATCTTGCGGTTCGCCAGGGCTCGGCCCAGCAAGAATTTGGTCAACTCGCAGTCCAGGTAGGACTCATATTTGAGCACTTGCACGAGCTGCAGAAGGTACTGGAAAAGCTCGTCGTCCCTGAAGAGAAGGAAAGCCGGTGATCTACAGCTAGCAGTTGTCAGAGGAGGAGGCAGAGGCTAGGTTCATCCCTTCCCAGCACCCACTTCTGCATGCTTGGGGCAAAGCTGCCTTCCAGAAGAGCAGGGGGTCTGTGGGCCCCAGGGGTAGCAGCATCCAGCTGGGACTCACGTCAGCTTCCGTAGGGACTTGATGGCAAAGGAGCCCACGTAGCAGTCCGGAAAGCTAAAGTCCAGAAGTTCCAGGGCGCTCAGCACAGGCAGCTCGGGCCAGGAGCACAGCAAATAGAGCATCTGGGACAGCTTGGTGGTCAGGTGGGGGGTGGGCGGTAACTGTCCATCTGCCCCTGGGCTCTTTTCCCGAACTCCCCTCTCTACTCACCTGGGCCACATCCTCATGCTTATTCCACTTGGTGACCAGCAGCAGGCGGGCCAGCGCCTCTGGGAAATGCTCCTGGACTTCGTGGCGCATCTTCCACACCAGGTCCTTCTCATGTTCATACAGGTCCCCAGACCCCCGCCGCTCCAGGATCTCCCGCAGCTGCAGCTGCTGAGGGGCACCGACAGGGTGAGGCCTCCAGCTCCACGCCTGATTCCAGCTCCCCCATTCCCACACCTGAGCTCACCTCCTCCTCTGTGATGCGCCCACGCTCCCCGTGTCGCCCCAGCTCCAGGATCTGCAACAAGTGTCAGGCTTTCAGTATCCTGGGCTTGGGGCAGCCCCTGCAGGGCCCCAAAGCAGGAATCTACACCTCAGACCTATCATTTGTCACCCTCACCCCTCATACTAGGAATACCCTTCTCACACCAAACATGACCCAATGGCAGCTCAAATGGCTCTTGGAAGACCCTGAATTGGCATAATGGCATTACCCTAGCAATGGGCAAATCCCAGGGTGGCCAAGGTCTAACTCTCTGAAGAACTGCAAAACTGGACTAGGAAAAGTCTAGAACAATGGCTCTCAGCCAAAGGTCAGTCCAAAGGAGGTCAGGAGCCCTCGGGGGGGGGGGGTCTCACCCACCTTTCACAGGGGTCACCTAAGACCATCTGAAAACACAGATTATTTACATGACGATTCATAACAATAGCCAAATGGGGCTGGAGAGATGGCTCAGTGGTTAAGAGCACTGACTGCACTTCCAGAGGTCCTGAGTTCAGTTCCCAGCAACCACATGGTGGCTCACAACCATCTCTAATGGGGTCTGATGGCCTTTTCTGGTGTGTCTGAAGACAGCGACAGTGTACTCACATGCATAAAATAAATAATTCTTTAAAAGAAAACAATAGCAAAATGACAGTTATGAAGTAGCCATAAAAATAACTTTATAGTTGGAGACAACATGAGGAACTGTCCTAAAGGGTCACAGCATGAGGATTGAAAGCCAGTGGGCTAGAAGGCCTTCACTGACCTTCTCCAGAGCAGGGAAGTACACAGGGTGGGGAGCCACCTCAGGCAGGCAGATGACCAGGGCAGCGGCGCTCTCTGTGTTGGGGTTACCGCGAACTGTACCCGCTGGATTCAGCAGCTCTCCTTTCTCATCTGAACACAGGGATAGACACAGCTGTGTGTGTAAAGTCACATGCTTTGGGACCTCTACTCCCTGCTAGCTGCTCCCCTGGGGCTGGGCCCACCTGGGACAGAGGGCCACATGTAGAGGCAGCGCTCCCCGGTCTTGAGCTGATCTTTGTAGTCGAATAGCATGAGGTTGGCCCAAGCGATGGGGCAGTCCTGGGAATGGACACCAGGGGGTTAGGGCCAGGCACAAAAGCCCCATTTGCTGATTTCAAAGTAGGACAAGCCTGAAGGCCAAGTTGGGGAGGAGATCTGTGCTTCAAGGGAGGACTCCCAGATAGACTCAAGGGAAGACCCTACTTGAGAAGAGGGAGGACCAAGTTATCCTAGTGAGAAAACCAGCAAAGCCAGCATCCTGGCTCCTGGCTTCGAGAGAAACAAGAGCCAGTCCCTGTATCTGGCTCAGCACCCAGTGTGCATCAGCAGGGCAAGAGCCACTTTAAACACTGGAATTGGTGACTAGGGGCTCAGCCACTGAAGACAACAGCTGGCCCAGGCCCTTTAGTTTCTCTGAGGACACTTTCCACCCAGGGAGCTGCCTGCAAAAGCCCACTGGACTACAGGTCCAGAGGAGATACTCCCAAGCAGGCCGTTCACAGGCTATCCTTAGGGTGTGTAGGGATCCACGATGGTGGAGAGGCTTAGGGTTTAGTGCCCCCCAGGACCCCTGTCCTCAACCTGCCTGCCTGCAGCTTGTGGCACTGCAGGGAGGCCTAGGCTCCTCCCAGCCAGCCCTACCCACCGCCTTCTTGGACTTCTTCTTTGTGGAGCGCGCCTTCTTAGCCTTCTCCACGACAGCATAGAGAGCAAAACAGAGGCGAGCCATGCGCGGGAGGTCACAGATGTTGATATCAAACTCCAGTCGCTGCTTCCACACAGGCTCTGAGCACACATTCACCTCTGAGCTCGACACAGTCTTGCAAAGCATCTCATTACCATGGAAGAGTCCAGCCTGCACAACCAGCTGGGGGAAGGGTGAGGGGCCAGGCACAGATTAGCGGGAACAGAGGCCCTGGGCCCCACCCCTTCTCTGTCCTCACCAGGGTTCTCCCAACAATTTTCTCCTCAAATGTCCTCATTCTTAAATGGGCCTGAATCTACTTCCTCATGGTGTGTGTGTGTGTGTGTGTGTGTGTGTGTTCCTCAGAGGGAAAGCCACTGGCCAAGCAGGACAAGAAGCCATGGGGTAGGGGAGGCCACAGACTGTGCACTGACAGCCCAAGGCACGTCCCTTCTCACCCAGGCCTCAGTTTCTTCAACAGGAGATGGGAGTTCCATGGCTCCCTGGCTCTAACATCCTAAGGCTGCCTGCCCTTTTTGAACCTTATGGGCTCCTATCCAGGAGCCACACTACTTGATCATCCCAGACCCAAGTACCCAGCCTTCCAAGGTTGTAAAATTATGGAGCTAGGAAGGAAAGCCAGACTGTCTGTGGGATTCACGATCCACAGATGAACAGTAACACCTCCACCTGGAAGGCAGGTGTGAGGCTTGTGGAAGTGTTTTTTAAAAACTAAACAGCACTAAGCCCCCACACTGTCTTCAGAACCCAGAGGGATCCCAGACCCCAGGGGATGCAGCAGCTACCAGTCCAGGCTGCAGGCATACCCTGACCAGCTGCAGCTGGCTCTTCCTGGCACCTCTCACACCTCCCCAGATGCCTCTTTCATCCCCACAACCTCCACCAAAGTCAAATATACAGAAATCTGCTCTGCCCGGGTTTCCACGAATCAGTCCCCGGCTGGCTGGCCCAACCCACTCCCCTCTTCCTGTTTTGAAGCGGTTTACATCCACTCCAGGCAGGGACGCTGGGTAATGTGGTCAGGTGGCTTTCGTGTGACATCTTCCCACTCTTCTTCCGCTGCCACCCCTCCTGGCCACAGCCACCTTGTTTGTATAGAAAACAGTGGCTCCCTCACCTGGCCCGGGAGCCCCTACCTTCATCCTTTCGTCCGCATTCACTTTTCGGCCTTCAATCAGTTCAATGCAGAATGGCTGCTCCAGGGACCACAGGGACACAGAGGAGGGCTAGGGAAGTGGGGAGACAGAGCTAGTGGCAAAGAATAAGACACCTCTCCCTAACCCTGGCTTTTTATCAGAAAGCCCATTATGCAAATGCACAAGGGACCCCAATACCCCTAAGATCCACAAGAGGATAGTGGAGGCTGCCCTGTACTTCACACAGATCCCAACAGGACCCTGGTTACCCGTCACAGGCCCCTGAACCCACAGGCCTCCTGGTTTCATCCCAGCAGACCGGGAATGAACAGACGTGAGAAACAGGGAATACACCATCTCACCTTCTTAGCAGGGATCGGGGGAGGTTTGGCGCGTGGTTTCTGCACTTGGGGGGCAGGATTGCTCTGCTCATCCCGCATGGCGAGGATGGAGGACGAGTGGACCATGGTCAGATGGGGGGTCAGTCCACTGTGCAGGCAGCTGCAGATGTACTGAAAGAGAGGTGCAAGGTGAGCTGCTGGGGGGGGGGGGCGCACCCGCTCATTCCCCAAGTCCAGTTCCTTTGACGATCCCGGGGCCACGTGTGGGTGGCAGGGGTGTGGCACAGAAGGCTCACCTGAAAGTGGCAGAGCGGGTAGCTGCCGTAGAGGTACTCATGCCTCCCGTTCACCTGCAGGGCATACTCCTCAGGCCGATCCACCAGAGGCTGCCGGAACACTGTGGCCTTTTTTCGGAGGGCACAGGCCATCAGTGCCAGGGGCATGTCCTTGGTGTATACCTGGAAGGTGAAGCTCTCCTGTAGGAAGAAGGGTGTCAGCCTTCTGCTCTGTAGTCCTTGAGGCCTCTAGGGCACAGAGGTAAGGCTCTCTATGAGAGGGCTCCATCTCTAAATCATGTCTTGGTATTTGCTAATCAAGGCATGCAACCAACATCCAGGAAACACTGAGAGAGAGGCAGGGAGGGAGCCACTCTGCATTGTCAAATCTGCCTGATGAGTGGGTAGCAGTTCTTTTTGTTTGCTGAGGACCTGGATTTGGTTCCCAGCACCGACATGGTGGCTGCCCACAGCCATCTCTAACTCCAGTTCTCCGGGATCTGACATCCTCTTCTGACTTCTGCAGACACTTACA
>CM052702.1:133702332-133727701 GCA_028551405.1 Uromys caudimaculatus
TGAAATAAATTCAGATTTGCCTGATGAGACAATTAGCTAAGCCCATCAGCATGCACAGGGACCTAGCAGATACCCTCTTATGCTATTGGGGAAAGGAACGGGGGGGGGGGGGGGGCTCACCTCACTGCCCTCAAACTTCACGTTAACCAGCAAGGCTCGGTTGCTGACATGCAGTAAGCCAGCCCGCCAACCCCTCGCTGAGGGCTCCAGCTGCAGCGGGAAGCTATACTGCAGCCATTCCACCCAGCCCAGCTGCTGGCGGTGAGCCGCAGCCTCTTCACAAAACTGGCGCATCTTCGTGCGGAAGTCGTTTACTTCAGGGTCACGCAGGGAATCAAACTCATGGAGACCTTTTTTTGGGGGGGGGGGCGGGTGAGAGGAAGAGATCAGGACAATGTCAAGACATGTGGGGCCAGCCCAGCCGCCTCCTATCCCCGGTTAAGGATACCTTTGCCAATGAGGAGGCTGATCTGGGAGTTGATGAGCTTCTTTACGCGGTCCCCCTCTCGGGCCACGAGGCGCAGCACAGGCAGGAAGGGTTGGATGTCACACAGCCTCCGCTGCTCATCCTCCAACTCCTGCTGCTCTGCCGTCTGGTTCACACAGGTGAACACGTAAGCCTCGGGGTCACTGAGCATGTGGAAAAGTGGCTCATACTGGGCACGGTGCCACAGCACCTGGGGGAGAGGGTCACGATCAGCCCTTGCAGGACTCCCGCAAGGGCAGCGGGAGACCCTGAGAAGACAGAAGCTCTCACACCCACAGACTAGCCATGCCTATAAACTTCCTGTCTCTGCCCTTAGTTCATGGTGTCGGGGTTTGTTGAGACGGAGGGCAGGGCAATGGGCCCTTAATCTCCTCTATGAGGTTCATGGATGACCTTTGTCTACCAAGGATGGCCATGTGTGACCTTTGAACCCTCCCACCCCCACAGATAATCACTATGGGTACCACTATCATCACTCACTTTGTAGACCAGGCTGGACCCATCTTTGTTCTGCCCCTGCTTCCTAAGTGCTGGGACCACAGGCATGAACTACCAAATGAGTATATTTATATAATGCTTATAGCCAAGACCAAGTGTTACAGTGTCCATTCAGGAAAAGGAGAGATACAAGGGGGCTGGAGGGTTGGCTCTGAGGCTAAGAGCACTTGTTGCTCTTGCAGAGGACCTGGCTTCAGTTCCCAGCACCCACGGGGCGGCTCACAATGCCCCGAAACTGAGTTTCTTGTAAAATTCACACCTTCTCCTGGCCTCTGCAGACGCTAGCACACATTCATACATGCAGGTAAAATGCTCACACACATTTTCAGAAAAATCTTCCAAAAAAGAGATATAAAAGTTTATCATCAGATTTGTCCCGAGACTCAAAGTGCAGGTATAAAGTGAGCTGGGACCCCCAGCAAGATGGGTCAGCAGGTACAAACACTTGTAACCAAGTCTGACGATCTGAGCTCGGTCCCTAGAACCTACGTGACAGAAGGAAATGCCAGATTCCTCCAAGTTGTTCCCTGATCTCCAAACCATGCCATGGCATACACACACACACACACACACACACACACACATATGCAAGGGACATACACAGGTAAATAAATAAATGTAAATATTTTAATTAAAAAACAATACCAGGGCCGGGCAGTGGTGGCGCTCACCTTTAATCCCAGCACTTGGGAGGCAGAGGCAGATGGATTTCTGAAGTCAAGGCCAGCCTGGTCTACAGAGTGAGTTCCAGGACAGCCAGGGCTACACAGAGAAACCCTGTCACGAAAAACCAAAAAAAAAAAAAAAAAAAAAAAAAAAAATCTGAGATAAGGTCTCAGCCTTCACCTGCTCAAAACATAGTCCAGTAGATCCCACACTTAGTGGGTTGCATGAGCCCTGTCCAAGTCACAGACAGAAACTACCAAATGCCATCCAGATGTGTGCGATGCTTTGACTCGGTAAATCACCCTGAAAATGATTCAGTAAACCCAAACCTCTTTCTAACAATCGTGTTTACTGCCAGGGTGACAGTTCTAAAGACGATTTGGCGGCAAGGCCCTTGCTCCGTGGATAGAGCGGTTCCAAAAATGACCTCGAAGTCACGAGTGGGATGAGAGCCCAGCGAGAGGCAGCCCCAAAACTGGTTTGCAATCTAGCAATCTAGTTAGTAAAGGGAAATACATACTGTTAAAGGGGAAGCTGACTTTTGGAATGATAAGTGGAGTTTAACCACAGGCTGTTGGGGTTTTTTTTTGTCTTTGGTTTTTTTTTTCTGGTTTCGAGACAGGGTTTCTCTGTGTAGCCCTGGCTGTCCTGGAACTCACTCTGTAGACCAGGCTGGCCTCGAACTCAGAAATCCACCTGCCTCTGCTTCCCAAGTGCTGGGATTAAAGGCGTATGCCACCACTGCCTGGCTTAACCACCACTGCCTGGCTTAACCACCACTGCCTGGCTTAACCACAGGTTTGTAAACAATTCTTAGAAATTTGATCTTGTAAACTTCACATCTAAGGGCTGAGGGCAAGAGCTCAGTCGGAAGGGTACTTGATTTGTAAGTGTAAGTACCCAAGTCTGTTCCTCAGAATCTATATTTAAAAGGCTGAGGGGGGCTGGAGATACAGGACTCAGCAGTTAAGAGCACTGGCTGTGCTCCGTTCAGTCCCCAGCACCCACATGGCAGCTCAAAACCATCTATAACTCCAGTTTCAGGGGGATCCAAAGCCCTATTATGACCCCTGAAGGGCACCAGACACACACATGGTGGATACCTATAAGAATACAATAAAAATAAGTAAATCGTGACGCAAAACAAACAACTAGGGATAATAGCACTCTTTTGTAACCCCAGTGTGGAAGAGGTGGAGAAAGGCAGATCCTTTTGACTTGCTGGCCAGCTAGTCTTGCCTACTCCAGTGGGATCTTGTATCAAAACATAAATAAATAGATAAATAAATACATAGATAGATAGAAAAGGAGAAAATAGAAAACAGAAAAGTAAAGTGTACTGCTCACACATACAGTTTATGCCCTGGAATTCTGTGTCTGTGGACCGTGTCTCCCTGAGCATCAAGGTGTGAGAACCGAGCCGGTCGGGGTGGAGCACACCTTTAAGCCCAGCACTCGGGAGGCAGAGGCAGGTGGATTTCTGAGTTCGAGGTCAGCCTGGTCTACAGAGTGAGTTCCAGGACAGCCAGGGCTATACAGAGAAACCCTGTCTCGAAAAACCAAAAAAAAAAAATAAAATAAAAAATAAAGGCGTGAGAACCGGCCTGGGCTCTACCTGCTTGATGGTGCTGAGGTTGGCATTGCGAGACACTGGGAAGTTCAAGTAGACTCCTGTGGGCAGCAAGAAGTCAACAGCCACGCTCTGGCTCTCCTCTTTGGTCCAGAACTCCATGGGGCAGTCTACCCCGGGGGGCATCCTGTGTGTCACTCCTCTGAGGCCCGCTCTTCTGCGGGGAAAGGCAAAGGCACAATGAACCAGGGCTTTGGAAAGTGGGAAGGCCAGATCTGGGCCACAGGAGGACAGGCAAAAAGCTTGTCACACATGAGGCACCATCCTGACTAGGTGGCTTGCGACTCCCACCAACTTAAGCCATCCTGTAGGCTGAGGTACTTCTCATTACAGGTGAACATGCCATTGGCCAAAAGACCGAACTATGGCCAACAGATGACCCAGAGGGGGAACTAAGAAGAACAGGCAGACGCTTGAAAACTGAAGATAAAACTCGATAGTTCTTAAAAAACGGTCTAGCCAGAAACCAATTAGCTTAAAACCAGGGAAGGTGAAGGGGCTGACTGGGAGGAGAGCAAAGCCAGCCTCAGATATATAGTAGGTTCAAAACCAGCTTGGTGACCACCAGATATCTCTCTCTCTCTCTCTCTCTCTCTCTCTCTCTCTCTCTCTCTCTCTCTCTCTCTCTCACACACACACACACACACACACATACACACAAACAGAGGCACATAAAGAGAATACATGACTTTATCTAAGGAGTTGTGATATTTGTCATGCCAACCCTCAGTCATGCCCTCCCCCTCCACAGTACCACGGTAATAACGAAACATTACAGATAACAGGACACAGGGTGTGTGCTCCACCCACACTCCAGATCCCTCCCCGCCACCACCAGCTTCCCCCTTCCAGGTCACCACAACCTGGAATCCAGCCACTTATCAACTGTATGCGTGTTTTCATATTCTTGATACTAGTGTGCATCCAGCAGCCATTCCTAGCATTTTCTGTGTGCTTTTATAACCTTCCTGCTTAGCGAGTCTTCAGAGCCTCAGGCCACCCAGCATGACAGGACGCCCACAGACACCCGCTTGTGCAGATCTTTTGCAAGTAGCCTACTGCTGCTGTGAGTCCCTGGATGCAACAGCCACGTCATATCAAGAAAACATCATTTACTTGCAGCCCTCCTCACCAGCCTTGGGCTTCCGCATTCTTTCTGTCCCCCCAGCCCCCACCGCACAGACTGGGGTGGGGGCGGGGCGCTACAGATTTCCAGTTTAGTACTGAGCAGTAAGTAGGTTTAACATTCATATAATCAAATCTGTTCACTTCGTGTTTTATTATGTTTTGATTATTTTTTGTGTTTGAAATGGAGTCTCTACTATGTAGGTGCCCCGGCCTGCGGGGGTTCAGCGTGGACCCAAGGAAGGGACTGACGAATGAAAAGACAAGAGACACGAGAAATGGGGGCAAAGTGGTACAATCTTCTGTCACCGAAATCCCTTGCACAGATAGGATACATTGTCATAGCAACTATCTTCACTGTTTAACACTTGGCCAGTTATTTTTACTTCTTATCCGATGACCATATATCTTTGCTGCTTAACTGCTAACCCTATATCTTTTACTGTTTAATGGCTCGACCAAAAGGAATGTGCCTGGTCAAATGTCTTTACTGCTTAATTGCTCAAACATAACGGAGACACTTGGTCTGGGAAGCCTCAGTTACTTCTCAGGAGCAGGGACTTAGGCCTATAGTCACTCCAAGCCTAACTCTAATGCAAAATGGCATTACCTAGGTTAATAAGAAAAACCCTGTGTTGGTTCCTGGCATGTAGGCCAGGCTGGCCTCAAACTCCTTGAGGCCTCAACCTCCTAAATGCTGGGATTAAAGGAGTGAACCACTATGCCTGGCCTAGTTTTATTCTTTAAAAAAAAAAAAAAATCTAGGCTGAGGGTGTGTGGTAGAGTACTTGCCTGCCCCCTACAAAGTTCTGCATTGGATTTCCAACACCACATAAACAAATGCACCTCTGTAATCCCTGTTCATGGCAGGCAGAGACAGGGGGATCAGAAGTTCAATGCCATCTTCTACTACATTGCAAGTTCGAGGCGAACCTTGACTACATGAGACCCCATCTCAAAAAAAAAAAAAAAAAAAAAAAAGACTTCTGAGTTGGGGTGTGTACCTCAATGACAGCTCAGCATGCTTGAGGCTCTGAACTGGAGCCCAACACCAAAACATAACAGAAAAATGTCCATGCCTATCACAAGGTCACATTCTCCTGGATTTAAAAGACATGTTTTGCTTATGAGAGATGTCCCAATTGGTGAGGGTACTAACTGGGCTGGGCCTGACTCACTGGGCAGCAGCTAGCAGCTGCTCCACGAGCCATGCTGCCTCCTGTGCCCCCCACATCCCAGCCCCTGCCGCTGCTGGTAGCTACTTCCTCTGAGTGTGAAACTATATCCTACTTAGGGTTCCTCTTTCTGAGGCCAAAGTTTTCCTTTTTTATTTAAAATTCGGGTGGGGGAACAGTCAGGAATCTGGGGGATTACATCTATAATGCATTCTTTCCAAGCTTGGGAATTCAGGGGTACCTTCGGTCACATGACACAGGCTTGAGCTTTTGAGGAACTCTACCCAAAGGTCTGAGTCTAAGACAAGCAGAGGTTTTGTTTTCTTGTCCCTCAGCTCTGTGGAAGGGAAGGTTTCAGTTGCATTTACCCATCTGGTGGCAGAAAATTAAGTCTATAAACTACTTCATTTAACCATGGGGAAGACCCCATGGTGTGTGCATAGCCTCTCATCAAGCCCAGGGAAAAGGGAACCACTTCTCTCGCCCCTGGAAGAAGTCTAGAACCTTCCGTTTCCAGTAGGATATAAAAGAGAGAAAAGCAGATGCAGGGACTCAGAGTTATCCCCAAAATGCACACTGGTACAGCCATGGAGGTAAACTGTTGGGCTCTATAAGAATGGAAAGTGCCTATGTCACAGACCTCCAGTACAGACACTGCTGAAGACACAATCAGGAGAGTTTAAAGCATTGTACAGTCACCCACACCGACACTTCTCAGGTGGAAGCCAGCGGCGGGATGCAAGCTATCCTTCCCACTGACTGTTAGGTGGAAGAGAGGAGGAACGGAGACTCTACAGATACCTGATGAGAACACAAATCTCATGGACAGAAAGCTGAGCAACGGAAGCCTGGAATGAAAGCCAATACACACAAGTTCAAGGCCAGCCTGCGACACAAGAAACATTGTCTCAAAAGAAAAGATACTCTCATGACTCAAGCAGTCTTGTCCTCCCCGGGAGTTCCTGCCTCCTCTCCACTTCCTCGGGCAGGCATCACGTGATGGGGAGGGCACTGGAGGTTTCTCTCTGCTTTTGAATATTATTTTTAAAATATGGGTATGCTGAGCATGGCTGTGGTGGTATGAACACATGAGGACCAATGCCCCTTGGAGGGCAGAGCTGCCAGATTCCTGAGAACTGGAGTTACAAGCAGTTGTGAACCGTTCCACATGGAAACTGAACCTGGACCTCTCTAAGAGCGGTAATCACTCTTAACTGCTGGGTCAGCTCTCTACCTCTCCAGCACCAAGTCCGCCCCCCCCCCATGCTCCCAGGACACCTTTGATCCCCTGGATCCAGCCACACCAGCAGCGAAATCCATTCCCTGGCCTTCCATGGGGATTTCGTTTTAATTTACAGCATTTGAATTAGGTTTGATTTTTCTTCTTAATTTTTAATTAGCCGGAAGGCAGAGGTGAGTGAATCTCTGAGCATTCAAGGCCAGTCTGGTTGACATAGTGAGTTCTAGGCCAGCCAGGTAGATGCAAGAATATCCTGTCTTTATTTGTCTTGGTTTTTTTGTTTTGCTTTGTTTTTTTTGGTTTTTTTTGAGACAGGGTTTCTCTGTGTAGCCCTAGCTGTCCTGGAACTCACTCTGTAGACCAGGCTGGCCTCGAACTCAGAAATCTGCCTGCCTCTGCCTCCCAAGCACTGGGACTAAAGGCGTGCGCCACCACTGCCCGGCGATATCCTGTCTTTAAAAAAAAAAAAAAAGAACTGGAGAGATGGCTCAGTGGTTAAGAGCACTGGCTGCTCTTGCAGAGGACCCAGGTTCAATTCCCAACAACCACATGCTAGCTCACACGTATCTATAACTCCTGTTCCAGGGGGATCTGACACCCTTCACACAAGCATACATGCAGACAAAATACCAATGAACATAAATAGACAAATAAAAATCAATGATAAAAAGTTACATTTACGTATCTGGTCTCGTTTCTGTTGCACACACCACTCCAAGCTAGCTGGCTAGCAAGCTCCCGGCCGAGTTGTTCCCAGCCCCACCTTTCCATCTTCCACTGCATGTAATTTCTTACATGGGTTCTAGGGACCCAAACTCAAGATGTCGGCTTGCATGGCTCTCACTCTTGCCCATAATCCCAATAACTCATCAAGTTGGGTTTTCTGCTATCTCCACCGAGAGCTTCTTTTCCACGAATGAAGCAATACCCTTTCAGACACTTCTTGTTTAGAAAGCTCTTTCCTTGCAGGTTGGCTACCTCTGCCAGCCAATATCTGCCCTCTGGGCGACCAGCGGTTGATAAGCAGGACAACTCAAACAGCTTAGATGGGTCAGTGAAGGCCAGGGATGTCCCAATTCCTGTGAGCAATACCTGTATCTCAGGCATTCATCCTGGCTTCTGTCTGCACCTACAGTATTTAGAAAGTGTCTGAGAAGGTGTCACAGGACGCAGCTCAGTCCCTTCAGTCTTTCCACATGAGCCACAAAACCAGCTATTGGACAACATTATGGTGGAAATATGAGTCTCCTATCAATCCTTTTGCCAAATTCTGCATGTCCCCAACCAGTTTTCTTTAGCCTGAGATGGCTCAGCCAGTAAAGCACTTGCCTTGCAAGCCTGAGAACCTGAGGCGTCCTCAGAACCCACATAAAAAGCTGGGCACAATGGCATAAGCTTGTAATACAAGAGAGCTGGCATCACGGGACAGGAGGAGGAGTCAGTGAAACCTGGAGCTCACTGGTCAGCTAGCCAAGCTTAGCTGGTGAAGCTGCAGGCCAATGAGAGGCCCTGTCTCAAACAAAAATGTGGAAGCCTTCCTCAGGAACAAGACCTGAGAGTGTCCTGACTTCTGCACGCATCTGTGTACATGTGTACATGTATGTGGGCACACACGTAGGTCCAGGATAGAACTTTCTCCAAAGACTTTAACAGATGTACCCGGGCTACCATCAGCATCCTGGAATGCTTCAGGGGTCCTAGGAGACTTGGGAGAGACCTGCAAGCAAGCAAGGAAAACCCTGAGCTAGGAGCCCCACTGGCTGGAGTCTTGCTCCAAAGTCTGGGTTCCCAGGGAATTCTTTGCCTTTCTGCTGAGTCTCTCTCTGGGCTTTCAGTGGCCACAATCTCTGGACTAATAAACCCCACCTCTTTCCGGGATCCATGACAAATATGGCTAATTCTGACCAGGCTAGCTCCCCAGCCTTTGTCAACTTAAAGGCAATCTTTGGGGTCCTGCAGTCCTGAGTCCTGCGGAATGGCCTCCTATGGGAACACATGAATCACTTTGGCAGGACACACTGGGGACAGGCAACAAGAACAAGAAGGGAAGTTGTGTCCCCCTTCTCTGGATGACAACATCTTTCTCAAGGTATGGAGCCCTGGGAAAGCTACGTCATGCTCCTTCATGCTGCCCTTAAGGGGACCCAGAGTCACTCCAGAAGAAGAGTGTCAAGGTCTCCTGGGAGCCATCTCTACATTTCTGTGGAGAGTCAGAACATTCATACTGTAGCCCACAGAGAAGCCATCTGTCCAAAGCCTGGATTTCTGAGTCAAGATGACAATTTAATTAGTTCAAGAGAGTGTGAGTCACAGAAACTTCCAGAAGGTGACTATGCATAATCTAAGTATCCACAAACTCAGGCTGGAAGATCTAAGACTGGCACCTACCTCAACAGTGCATAGGGAGGGCACCACACAAAAGCATTTGTGGAGCAGGTGAACAGTGACCTGCAGTAGACGCTGAACCTAGCACCACCTTCAAGGGGCACTAGCCGCAGGAGCCTCTCAACCTCAGGAAGCCCTTCAAATCAAGGTTCGTCTCTCAGCTGCAGTCAACCTAGAGGAAATCCAACACAGACAGGCACTTCAGGGTACACAGAGTCCAAAGGTGCTTTATCCAAAGGGTAACCTCACAGCAAACCTCCAGGGATGTTCCCCAAGAAAGGACATTCTTAAGATTGTCATCGTGTTCTGCATGCCAACAATAGTCCAAAATCCCTAAGACATACACCCCTGGTGGCCCCAAGAAGGGTACC
The DNA here is from genome assembly GCA_028551405.1 of Uromys caudimaculatus. Lineage (NCBI taxonomy): Eukaryota > Metazoa > Chordata > Mammalia > Rodentia > Muridae > Uromys > Uromys caudimaculatus. The sequence goes on from CM052702.1 coordinate 133,711,910, forward strand.
ATGCTCCTCGGCTCATCTGCACTAACCACTTACTATTATGGTCAGCAGGAAGCTGACAGGCACCAATCACATTTGCTCTTGGGGAATTTTTAGTCTAACGAGAGAAGAAGACAGAAAATCAAAAGGAAATAGAATGAACAAGATGATTTCAGAGAGCCAAAGAGCTAGACTGAAACAAAAAGGACTTGAAGGGAGGTGTCCTGTGGAGAGAGGATGGTGGTGGGGGATACGGTCCATGGGTGAGGGAGGTCATTCTGAAGCAAAGTCTCCAGGGAGTGAAAGATCCAGCAAAGTGGGCCCCACAGGGACCAGGTGGTGAGAATGAGGCAGGAACAAGTGTGAAGACCCTGAGGCAGGAAATCGGGTGACCTCAGGGAGAGATGACCAGGAAAGGTAAGCTTAGCCCCTGCTCTCCTCTGGCCACCAGTTTACTGCTAGAATCTCTCTTGCTCCAGCCACAAAGCCATCTAGCAATAGATTTGAACCAACAACTGGGCCACTGGACCTTGGACTTTCATCCCCCAAGACTGTGGACTAAATAAACATCTTTTCAAACATCTTTTCTTTGTAAGTAGCCTGCCACGGGCATTAAGTTATAGTAACTGAAAACAAAACTTAACACAGTGTTGTTTTGCAGACATCCCCAAGACTCAGAGAGCACTTGAAACACTGAAAGTCATTTGGCAGCCAAGCCAAATGAGAAATAGACACAGTTTTACATTGTATCCACTTTGGTTTCAGTTTTTCTTCTTGCTTTGTAGCCCAGGTTGACCTCTAGTCTCAGCCTGCTCAGTACCGAGATACAGGCATGGTACCTGGCTCACCACCTCTGTTTCTTACATTTGTGGAAGACTTTCTTCCACTATTTCCTCAAAAGACATAAAAAGGTCTGTGTCATATTTTTGAAAATTTACATCTAAAAACATGCCTTAAATGAGCCAGGCATGATTTCACACACTTATAACCCTAACACCAAAGAGGCAGAAGCAGGAAGGTCATGAGTTCAAGGCCAACCTGGGCTATGTCACAAGCCACCTATGCACAGAGATACACAGCTATAATCCTGGCCCTCAGAAAACAGAGGTAGAAGGACTGTCCCAAGTTCAAGACTAACTGATATACATAGAGACTCCTAGACCAGCCACAGTTAAAGAGACCCTCTTTCAAAAAAACCCAAACCAGAGGCTAGAGAGATGGCTCTGTGGTTAAGAGTACTGGCTGCTCTTGCAAAGGACCAGAGTTTGGCTTCCAGAACCCATATTTGGGTGGCTCATAACCACCTTAACTCCAGATCCATGGGATCTGACGTTTCTGACCTGGGTGGACATCACACTCATATACATATATGCACGCGCGCAAACACACACACACACACACACACACACACACACACACACACACACACACACATTCTCTATCTAAAAATAACAACAAAGCCAAGCAGCGGTAGTGCATGCCTTTAATTCTAGCACTTGGGAGGTATGGATCTCTGTGAGTTTGAGGCCACCTTAGACTGCATAGACAGTTCCAGGACAATCAGAACTACACAGAGAGCCCCTAGCTTTAAAATAAAAGCAGTACTCTTTAAAAACAACAACCACAAAAAACATTATTTCTGATGTCACTGGGGTTTGTTTGATTGAGAGAGAATCTCAAGGGAACCTTGAACTCACTGCGTAGGTTAGAATGACTTTGAACTTCTGATCCTCCTGCCTCTCAAGTGCTGGGAGACCCCATCACACCTAACCTATGCAGTACCGGGGGCTGAACCAGGGCTCTGTGCATGCTAGGCAAGTACTCTGCCAACTGAGCTATATCTCAACCCCTGTTAACTTAGTTTTAATGTGCAAGCACATTTTGTCTCTCCTTTTAAAAAAATGTGGCAATTTCTGGTTTCCTTTTTCTGTCTGTCTGGGTCATTCCTGCTAAGACCTTAACTATGTAGGACCATCCAGAACTGCCAGGTCAGATGTTAGGGCACTGTGTCAGCTACACCTGCTTCCCTGTAACAAAATAACTTATAAGAATGGCTTAGGATCCCAGCTCTTGGGAGGCAGAGACAGGTGGATTTCTGAGTTCGAGGCCAGCCTGGTCTACAGAGTGAGTTCCAGGACGGCCAGGGCTACACAGAGAAACCCTGTCTCGAAAAACCAAAAAAAAAAAAAAAAAAGAATGGTTTAGGAAGGAAAGACTTATTTTGGCTCACAGTTTCAGGGAGTCTCAGTCCATCACTGCTCGGCAGGCATGGTCATGAGCAGCTACTTCATGGCTTGCAGGAGTCTGTGGCAGAGGCTGTTCCCATCATGGCAGACCAAGAAGCAGACAGCACAGCCAAACCCAGGGATATCACCCTCACCCCTAATGACCTACTTCTACTTTACCAAAGCTTCTGCCGCCTCCCAGAAGTGTACCACCACTTGGGGACAAACATTTGAAACACAATCCCGAGTGTGACATTTCAGAGTCACATCACCACAGCCACTAACCCCATTTGCACACCGGTAGGGCTCACTGTGTAAAGGGCTACACGAGCCAGCGATCAATGTCAGGACTGAGGGTGAATGCTCTTGTGAGATTCAGAGAGAAGCTTTGCAAGGCCCTGCCTGGTGACAGGGTGGAAGCCGAGCCACCAAGTTTCCACCATTCTGTCCGCAAGCGTCTAGGTTCCATCCTATCTATCTTTCAACTTTTTGAAAAAAAAAAAAAAATTTTTTTTTTTCGGTTTTTCAAAACAGGGTTTCTCTGTGTAGCCCTGGCTGCCCTGGAACTCACTCTGTAGACCAGGCTGGCCTCGAACTCAGAAATCCGCCTGCCTCTGCCTCCCGAGTGCTGGGATTAAACGCGTGTGCCACCACGGCCGGCTGACTTTTTGAAATTCCCCTCCAATTTCTATCAGCTGCCTTCTTCCCCGCCAGCCCTTTTCCCTGATTCGTGACTTTTGGTTTTGTTTTCTGATCCATTTAATTTAACCAGGACCATACTACTCAGTGGAGTCTAGTGGTCTCTCCCTAGATCTACCAGAAGCAAAGAGTCCAACAGTGAGAGACAGAACCCCTGAGCCTCTCCTCCAGCCATGCTTAACCACAGACAGGCTCGTTCTTTGTGGGCATCCGCAGCTGCAGGAAGTTCACCCAGTAATGACTGTATAGTTCCCAGATGTACATCTCCAGTTTCAGGGAATGCAGCGCCCTCTTCTGACCTCCCTGTGCATTGCAAGCACATGGTGCATATACATACATGTAGGCAAACACTCACACATAAAATAAAAATAAATCTTTTTTTTAAAGCTCAAATTCTTTATGAATAAAAGCTAAAGTTATCATTAAAGGGTATTTCCAGAGCCATGGAGATGAGTAAGAGTGTTTGCTGTGCAAGAATGGCAACCTGAGTTCAGTCCTCTCAACCCACATAAAGAGGAAACAGAAAACAACTCCACAAAACTGCCCTCTGACCTTTGTACATACACCATCATGGCATAAGTGTGCCTCAACACACACAATAATACTACCTGTAAAAAATGTAAGGCATTTTGAAAACTAAGTTTCCATCATGAAAAGTTCTGTTTCTACCTATTTCCATCATTAACATTTTGCTTAAAGCTGGGCGGTGATGGCACATGCCTTTAATTTCAGTACTCAAGAGGAAGAGGAAGGCAGATCTCTGTGAGGTCGAGGCTAGCCTGGTCTACAAAGGGAGTTCCAGGACAGCCAGAGCTACACAGAAAAACCTTATTTCGAAAAACAGAAGAAGAAGAAGAAGAGGAGGAGGAGGAGGAGGAGGAGGAGGAGGAGGAGGAGGAGGAGGAGGGGGAGGGGGAGGGGGAGGGGGAGGAGAAGGAAGGAAAGAAGGAAGAAAGACATGTGCTTAACATTTTTTATTTTGAAAGAGAGTCACCACAAAGAGGTTTAGCAAGCACCAAGAAAGACCTAGAGATGATAAGAGAGAGGCTGGGAAAACTTCACAGATGACACTGGCCCTGCCCTGTTCTACCTGAAAAGACAACACTTGCTCAGGCAGAGTGTTCTCCATGTATACACAATAATCATGTACCCGCAAAGACTGCAAGGGGACCCCAGACTTCCCCTTCACACAGCTCAGTACCCACCCAGCTGCTGACTACCTGGATAGGAGTTGCCTTAGGTACTTTTCTATTGCTGTGGCAAGACACCATAACCAAGGCAAGTCATAGAAGAAAGAGTTTATTTGGAACTCACAAGTTTAGAGGGTTAGAGTCCATGACCATGATGGTGGGGAACATGGTGGCAAGCAGGCACACATGGGGCTGGAGGAGCTGAGGGCATACATCTTAAGATATAACCATGAAGAAGTGGAAAGAGACACTAGGAATGGCCTGAGTCTTTTGGAATCTCATATCCCCCAGTGACATATTCCTCCAACAAGGCCACACCTCCTAACCCTTCCTAAACAGTTCCACCAACTGGAGACCTAGCATTCAAATGTACATTAATGGCCCAGAAACTCAAAAGAGCATCCTTCCTTGGCTTTGTGACTGTCCCAGTCTCCACAGAAGTCCCTACTTAATACCACCACCCTGCTATACACCCCCCCCCCCCAGTCTCCATTCTCTTCCTCTGAGAATGCTCGTCCCACGGACAAGTCAGAGATGGTAGATTTTCTTCAAAATTCCTCTCTGTAATACAGTATCTCTTCCTTCCTCTACATCTCTCTCCCTTCTCCCAACCTACCTGTTTGGGATGGGCCAAGAAGGACCACCAGCCAAGGCCCCTCTACCTGGGAGATTAAAGGTGCTTTGCCATCAGTGAGCTTCATCCCACTTCTGCCTGCCTCTCAGCTCCTTATAGGTCTGAAAGAAAGAAAAGAGGAAAGAACACTTTAAACACAGAATTTCAGAAGCCAGTACACATGCTGATGGTCTGTCTCAGGGCAGTGAGGGTGCAGCTCAGTGGGAGTGCCTGCCTAACATGCAACCCCACCCCCCAGCACTGAAGGAAGCGCCACTGCCATTTCACCTCAGATTCCCTTCTTGTAAGCCAATCCCATTTGCTGGGTCAGCCTTTCTCACTACCTGTGTCAACCCCACCCCAATTCCCTTTGGTAGCATCAAAGCAAACTACAGGGGCCTTGCCAGACCCGAAGCAGGGGTGTACACAGATGGCTCAGGTGGTCTTTTACAGCCGCTGGTTGGTTTTGTGAAAGCAAAGTCAATTGATCTGAGCCATGCCTAAGTTTGAATTCCATTGCGGGGCTGAAAAAATAAAAGTAGACTTTAGCCCTTCATCCCCCATGCAGATCTCTTTTCAAAGTCAAGCCTCCAGGGAAATTCATCCCTGTTGGGTTAGAGATGAAAAGGGTCAGCTGTGAGAAGAGGGGTGTTTTCTATCTTGGGCACACCTAGAAATAACCTGCCCCCTCGGAGAGAAATAACGGACACCCCGCTCCTGGGCACCTGTACAGTGGGGCGACTTGAGCCTCAATTCCGTTAGGTAGAGTGAGAAGGGCTGCTGAAGACACACAAGACAATCCACTAATGACTGGTCTCTCCATAAGACAAAAAGCAAAGCTGAAGTCCTCTAGCGGGCCAGACCGGACCCTGGAAGCAAGCTCAGCAACCCTGCAGCAGGAGCCTGGGCAGGTGGGTGCAGATACACCCTTCGGTTAAGTAACCAGGGAGGACCACTAGAGCTTTCCAAGAAAACTATCAACAGAGCCACCCGAAGCTTGGGTCAAGGACTAAAAGAAGAAATAACTTACACGCTGACCAGTGAAAACAACAGTACCAAGAAAGCAGAGCAAACGGTTGCAGGACAGAGCCAGGGAAACAAGAAGTTAAGTGCAGAAAGAACGCGCTTTGAAAACGGGAAAGACAAAGCAGAAAGCGTGATGGAGCCCAGAAGATTGCATCCTCAGGAATTCAGGACGGGAGATAAGGAGCCAGGAAAAATGCACCAGGATTAGTCAGGAAGGACTAAGTCCCACGGCGGAAGACGGATAGGACCTCAGAGCCTGGGTATGACTTGGGTTAGCCCCTCTTGGTTCAAGGGCAAAGCTAGGGATGGAGCCGGAGCGTGCGGACTGATGGGTAGGGAATGGGGACAGGGGGAGGGGGTGGACGGGGGAGCGCGCACCGAACTGCTTCGGTTCCAGAGAAGTAAACAGCTCGTCCTCCTAAGCAAAGCGCATCCTCCTCGGGAGCCCACTGAGGGTCTGGCATCAAGGGCGGCAGGAGACACACCCAGGATTTCATCCTTAGAGAGTCACAAAAAGATGCAACTCAGCACTTCTACCCATCTCTCTCTCTCTCTCTCTCTCTCTCTCTCTCTCTCTCTCACACACACACACACACACACACACACACACACACACACACACCAGGGAATCCCAGGCAGGCTCGACCCTGTGTATGAATCGGCCTCTCCAGTGGGGTGCTGTCGCCTCTGCATGCTCCTGCCTCTCCTAACCTCCGCCACCCTGGAACCCTGATGAACTCCCAGTCTGCCCACCCAAACCCAGGCCGACAAAGCCCGGTGTTAGGCGGGGCAGAGCAATCTGGCCAGTTATGGGAGACACAGGGACCCCACAGACTCCCGCACAGGTGGGTTTCATACCCGGTGTCGGTGGCAGGGGCGGGCTCCGTCTCCCTGGAGACAGTTGCCCAGGGGACACAGCGGGAGGGTCCCGAAGTGACCGGGAGGGCGCCAGCCTCCAGGCGGCCGTGTGCAGCCGGCAGGGCCTGAGGGCAGGCCCCGCTCGAGGTGGCGCTGAGTGAGCGAGCGAGCGAGCATCGGCGGAGGGGCGCGGCTCGGGGCGGGGCTGAACTACGGGCAAGAGAGGGCGGCCGGGTGGGGCAAGGCGGGGCGCGGTCGGAGGTGGAGCATCCCAGGGATGGGGCGGGAGCAGAGCCCGCCTCACCACTGCACAGTCCACCACAGCACAGGTCTGGCACGCACAGCAGGCGGATTAGCCGCAGGGCGCTAGGAGGTGGAGACACCTTAGTCAGGGGCTAAGGCCAGAGTCTTTAAGGTTCTATCTCCCCATCCTGGAGCCTCAGAACAGCCGAGTGATTCAGGATGACAAACATAAGCTTCCTGTCCTGGATCTCTTAAAACCAGCACTATTTATAAAAAGAGATCTAGTCCTCTACCTGTCTGTCTTAGTTTGCTTTCTGTTGCTCTGATGAAACATCATGACAAAAGCAATTTGGGGAGGAAAGGGTTTATTTGGCTGGTCACAGTTCATTAAGGGAAACCAAGGCAGGAACTCAAGGCAGGAACCTAGAGGCAGGATCTGAAGCAGAAGCCACAGAGAAATGCTCTTACTGGCTTACTCAGCCTGCTTTCTCAGAACCACCTGGGACCACCTGCCCAAGGGTGTCACCACCCCTACTGAGCTGGGTCCTATCAGGTAGTGACTGTTCTCCATGGAGCAGTGAATGAGGAAACCCAGGGTACCCTCACAGCCACATACAATCCTCACAGCCTTTCTGCTTGGCTTCACTTTAATACTGGGGTTTGTGTGCTGAGCAAGCACTCTATCATTGAGTTACCCCAGCCCAACCCCCTTCTTTTAAATGTGAGTACACTGTCGCTGTCTTCAGACACACCAGATGAGGGCATCGGATCCCATTACAGATGGTTGTGAGCCACGATGTGGTTGCTGGGAATTGAACTCGGGACCTTTGGAAGACCTTTGGACTGCTAAGCCATTTCTCCAGCCTACTCCCAGCCTTTTAAAAATTATATATATATATATATATATATATATATACACATATATATTCAATATACATATATATTCAATATATTATATATTATATGTATTCATATTGAAACAGGCCCTCACTGTTTGAGATCCTGGCTGGCCTGGAACTCACTATGTAGACCAGGCTAGCCTCGAACTCACAGAAATCTGCTTGCTGCTACCTTTCAAGTTTTGAGATAGTCTCACAAAGTTGCCCAGACTGACCCTGAAATCCTCAGCGTCTCCAGCAGCTGGGACTAAAGGCCCAGCTCACACAGCTTTTGACAGCAGAGCTAGCATGGAACCAGTTTGATTTTGCACTGGCCCCATGAACCACTTGCTTTGTCCTGCTCTCTTACAATGTTCTTAGATTTAAACCTTTGTGGAAAGTGGAGCTCAGAGGAGCGAGGGGCTCTAGGCCCACAGTTGCTCCAGATGAGGCCAGTCCTCACCGGTCCTCATTGCTGAGAGTCCTAGGAACATCTCCGAGTTAGCAAAGAGGGAAAAGACGAAAGCTGGCTAGAAGTTCCCAGGCACTGCTGAGCCCAGCATGGGAGGACTAGGCTGCTGAGATGGCCAGGATGTGGGAGGTCCCTAGCCAAGACTCACAAAGCCCAGGCCAGGAGCTTCCCACGGCCCCCAGCAGCTCTTCCTGGAGCCTTGGTGCTGGAGCACCCTAGAAGAAGAGTTCAAAGGACAGGATGCAGTTCATGTCTGGATGTCCCATACATCTTCAGTACCATGTCTAGATGTCTAAAAAAAGATATCATGCAGACTGGGCCTAATGGTGCTAGGCTATTAATCCCAGCACTTGAGCAGAGAGACAGAGGCAGGTAGATCTCTATGAGTTCAAGACCAGCCTGGCCTACACAGAGAGTTCCAATACAGCCAGGGCTACACAGTGAAACCTAGTCTCAAAACAACAAACAATAAAAACAAGACATCTCCCCAGGCAGTATTACATATTGCCCCAAGGCCTCAAGCATCCAGCTGGGTTGTTCACAAGCCAACCTCTGGATCTTTGGAACCAGGACCACTGGGTGTGACCAAACTGAAGCCCCAGGGCCCCCAACCCTTCTCTCAGAGCCTGCAAGCAAATTTGGGAGCAGAGCATCCTAAATTCTCCAAGGTGTGAAGCCTGGGTCTCTTGGGCCACCCAGATTAAGAAAAGTCATGGCTCTATCTTGAACAAGTAGACAGGGAGGGGAGGAAGACCCCCCACTCCCACAGGAGCCAAGTTCTTGCATAGTGTTACCCTCTCTCCAATTCAGCTCCCCCACCAAAGCATAGGTCTAAGTGAATGTCAAACTCAAAGGCAAGATGCCCTTTAAAAATGGAAGCCAGTGACTGGTCTGGGGTGTAAACCGGGCAGTCAGGTACTAATTTCTCTTGGAGTCCACGGGAAAATACAGAATTTCTTTGAGACGGCAAAACCCACAGAAAGGTGACACATCTATATCACAAAAATGTGTTCAGACTATGCTGGCAAATCCAGAAAAGATAGGAACCATTAATAAAAACATTAAAAAGTCCAGAGGGATGTCTCAATGGGTGAAGGTGGTCGCCTTGCAAACCAGACAACCTGTGTTTGTTCTGGGCCCCTTGTAAAGGAGGAAGGAGAAAGCCAACCTTACAGAGTGGTTCTGTGACCTCCACACGTGCTAGTGGCCCAACAATAACAATAAAGTTAAAAAACAAACAATGTTTGGAGAGAAGCCAGGCTTGGAGGTGCGTGCTTACACAACTTGAAAGATGTGAAGATATCCATTGTTAACCTCTGACTTACACACACACACACACACACACACACACACACACACACCTGGGAGTTTCACTACTGTCAAACTCAAGAGTAAAGAGAGAAATTAGATTTCCACCCCTCTGTGTGCTACAGCCAAAAGGAGCCACTTCTCTGTAAATACCCTAGCCTAAGAACAGGAAGCCAAATACTCCCACTCATGGGAGCCCTTGTTCCACTCAAGAAGTTTATCTGCTCCATCCATCACTCCTCCTCCCCCTCTCTGTCCTGACACTTCCAGGTCACCAAACTATGACACAATCTCACCTCTTTCAGCAGTCTGCCTGTTTTCCCCACTGCCTTCCCTGGGGGAATCCTGACTACTCAAAGTGGTATCTGCATTCCTAGGTGTGCTCAGAAAAGACAAGAAGAGAGGCTGTTTATTCTCCTTAGCTTTGTCAACTTGACACAGCCTAGGGTCACCTGAGAAGGGGGTAGATATATGTGTGGTGGATTGTCTAGATTGCCCAGCCCACTATGGGTGGCACCATTCCCTAGGCAGGTGTTCCTTGGACTGTATCAGGAAACTTGCTAGGCATAGGCCTGTGAGTAAGCAAACCAGAGAGGAGGAAAACAGCAGGGAGCATTTTCCCATGGTTCTTGCCTTACTTCTTGCCTTGACCTCCCTCACTGAGGGACTATGTGATGACTATTCTTGGTTGTCAACTTGACTACCTCTGGAGCTAAAGACACACCTTTAATATAGGGCACACCTTCTGCTGGACGCCTATATAAGGAAGCTTCTTTGCCCACTTGCCCTCACCTTGCTAGAAAGTCCATTCCTTCACAGGTTTTAGAGCGGTGGCTCTCAACCTTCCTAACACAGCTCCTCATGCTGTGCTGACCCCCAACCATAAAATTATTTTTGTCCCTACTTCATAACTGAAATTTTGCTACTGTTATGAATAGTAATGTAAATATTTGCTTTCCAATGGTCTTAGGTGACCCCTGTGAAAGGGTCGTTTGATCACCCAAAGGGTCTCAACCTAAAGGTTGAGATCCACTGAATGAGAGCCTACTTCTTTGGCCTTCCAGCGTATACTGAAAACTAGTTGAGGTTGAGACATCAGCCTTGTGGACTGAGCAACTACTGGATTGTTGGACTTTCTGTTCACAACCCAATATAAATTCTGTTAATCTAGAGAACCCTGACTAATAGACCTCCTAATAATGCCACACTCTGGTAACCAGACATTAAAATATATGAGCCTACGGGAGCCATGCTTACTCAAACCACCACAGACTGTACTTTCTAAGATGAAATAAGCTCATTGGTTTGCTAAGTGGTTTTTGGTGACGGTGTTTGTCACAGCAACAGAATGACAGCATCACAGGGCTAAAGTCAGGGGGGAAATCAGATACAGCTACCATAAAATGTGTTAAATGTGTGTTTTAACTTCTAATCGAAAATAGGAGGGCAATGAAGATTTACCCCGTCTTAGGGTTTTTCTTGCTGCAATGAAACACCAAGACCAAAAACCAAGTTAGGGAGGAAAGGGCTTACTCGGCTTAGACCTCTACATTGTAGTCTGTCACTGAAGGAAGCCAGGACAGGAACTCAAACAGGGCAGGAACCTGGAGGCAGGAGCTGATGCAAAGGACACGGAGGATGCTGCTTACCGGCTTGCTCCCCAGGCTTGCTCAACCTGCTTTCTTATAGAACCCAGGACCACCCACAATGGGCTGATGCCCCATTCATCACTAATTGAGAAAATGCCTTACAGCTTGTCTTCTAGGCTCCAGCTCGCTCCACTCCACTGCTGCTGCTGTTCTTGGTAGTCATCCCATGGTACTGGCATCTCCAAAACTGCTGTGGTCCCTTGCTACAACTGGGCTCCAGTTTCACCAGTAGCCTCTCATAGGGTCTCTTCCTAGTGCCAAGGCTCAATTTCTCTGTATGACCCCTTCAATCCTGAACCTTCACCAATGGCCTCTCTAGGCCTTTCACAGTGCCAAGCCTCAGCTGCTCTCCATGACCCTTTCACATCTTCAAAATTAGCACCACCTGGGTGATTCTTACACAAGATCGGTTGCCACCCTGAGGTACAACCTTGGCTGCCTCTGGAGCAGAGCTTCTGTTTGCTGACGCTCAAAAACACCTCCCAGAAGATTTCGCCTCAATGATGCTGGTCTCTTCTTAATCACAGCTAACTTCTCAGCTCCAGCTGACCCGCACTGAGCGTCCCAGCAATGCAAAGGTTTCACTTTACAAGTTCTTGTTAATCACAGGTGATTCTTCAGCCCCAGGTGCCCAGAATCACAAATTCTTCGCACAAAAGCCTGGTAGAGTCTTTGCTTCCCTCCAAAACGTCACAAGCTGGGCCTCCATCATCTACACTAGTGACTTTCCTAGCTCAAAGTTCCAAAGTCCTCCCACAGTCCTCCCCAAAACAACACGGTCAAGTCTACCACAGCGATACCCCACTCCTGGTATCAGCTTGTCTTAGGGTTTCTATTGCTGCAATGTACAACATGAACAACAACAACAAAAAAAAAAACTAGGGAAGAAAAGATTTATTCAGCTTACACTTCTAACTGTAGTCAGCACTGAAGGAAACCAGGGCAGGAACTGGAGGCAGGAGCTGATGCCGAGACCATAAAGGAGTGCTGCTTACTGGCTTGTTCTCCCTGGCTTGCTCAGCCTGCTTTCTTATAGAATCCAGGACCACCCTGGGATGGCCCCACCCACCATGGTCAGGACCCTCCCCCCTTGATCACTAATTAAGTAACCGCCCTACAGCTGGATCTCATGGAGGCATTTCCTCAACTGAAGCTCCTTCCTCTCTGCTGACTCTAGCTTGGGTCAAGGTGACACAAAACCAGCCGGTCCACCCCTCCCGAAAGAGACAAGATTTTATATTTATTCACATAATCTCACTATAGCTTTGCGCCCTTGAAACACTGTTTTGTTTTGTTTTGAAACAGGGTCTTTGCTGTGTTTCCCAGGGCCTGCCTGCCCTGTGCTGTTCCCTTCTCTTGATACTTTTACCTAATTACAAGAGTTCTCTCTCCTTCCACTTCACACAATTTCATTAAGCTTTGAATTCTCACCCTCCAGCTAACTCAAAAAGCCACTCAACTGTCGTTAAAAAGCCAAGTTAATTAGGACCTGAAGCTTCCATCTCCTCTGGGGTAAAGTCCCTAAGCTCTGACCACAGGTCTGTCTTAATTGAGGCTCCCAGAGTTTGTGACTCAGGGCATGGAAGTGGGGGGGGGGGGGAATGCTTGTGTTGGCGTTGTGCATTCTTTCACGATTCTACCCAAAAAACCCCACTAGTGTTTCCAGGAACGCGGCTCTAGAATAGACTTGGCTTTGAAGACACTTACTAAGCTCTCTACTGCTCACTGCCTGGCCCAGGACAGGAACAGCAGCACAAGGAGGTGGTGACCTTGGGCTAAAGAGCAAGGATCAATGACACACACACAGGCAGCTTCTACAAGTATGCACAGGGGAGTCTCAGGTTCCCAGCCCGAGCCTGTGACCCTGAGTTTTGTGTCATCTGTGAATGGGAAGAAGCGCTCTGTTCGTGGAAAGGGCCGGCTGTGAATTCCTACTGGAGGGAAAGTTAGAGTAACCACTGAACACTGTTTCGAGTTCCTCTCAAAAGGCACCGGGGTGGGTTTCTGGACCTAATTTTCTAGAATCATCTTAGAGATAAGTTGTGGCAACTGCTGAAGACCAAGAGAGAGGTTTTGTTGTTGTTTTTTTTTTTTTTTAATGAACCTGGTAAAATTAAGCTAAACACGGGAAACGAAGCTGTCCTTAGAGAGCAGGTGACTTGCAGAGTAACAGCAGGAAGATCCTGAGGTTAAATACCACATAGCAGGAAGGCAGTGCCATGGATCAGGCCTGGAGTTAAAAGCTTGATTCTAGCCTGGAGCTATCATCTAAATAACCTCTCCTCCTCCACCTCCACCTCCTCCTCCTCCTCTTCTTCCTCCTCCTCCTCTTCTTCCTCCTCCTCCTCTCCTGTCCTCTCTTTCTCTCTCTCTCCCCCCCTTCCCCTCTCCCAGCCACCCACCCTCGTGATGGCTCAGAACTGCCTGTAAGTCTAGCTTCAGGGGATCTAATGCCCTCTCCTGGCCTCTGTGGGTACCTCCTTCACACAGGTGGCACACATATATACACGCACATAAAATAAATCAATCCAAAAACTAATAAATAATCAAATCAAATAAAACTCAACCACCAAGCCGGGCAGTGGTGGCGCACACCTTTAATCCCAGCACTCGGGAGGCAGAGGCAGGTAGATTTCTGAGTTCGAGGCCAACCTGGTCTACAGAGTGAGTTCCAGGACAGCCAGGGCTACACAGAGAAACCCTGTCTTGAAAAACCAAAAAAAAAAAAAAAAACCCCAACCACCAAATCTTCAGCACGGTCAAGGTGCTGGTTTTAAGTATGACATATGACCATTATGTGAGAAACTGTATCCTCCCCTCAAGACAGCATGGACCACCGAAGGAGAGCAGATGGCCCTCGAAACCTCTGCTGCATGGCATGACCCACTTCAAGGTGGACTGGGTTTAAAGGGGTGAACAGACTGCCTCCCCCACTCACTGTCACACCAAGCTTCTGACTTTTGGGGGTGTGATGAGTTTGCCCACACACCAGACAGCCAATAGATGCTGCAGGAGCTAGCCGCTGTCATTCTCTAATCCGGCTGTGACAACATCCATCTGGAGATGATGCAGGGATCACTCCTCCACTTCTAGAGGCAAGTGTGATGCTCCGGCTTGTTTTATCCACCCCGTGAAGAGAGGTTCCCATGACCCTTCCTTGACTGCAGCCCCTGCTAGAGCAACTCCAGCAATGCTTACCTAAACTGTAGCCAATGACATCCCAGAGGCTTCCAATGGCTGCCTGACAGAGTAGGGACAGAGGGGTGTGGAACTTCACACTCTGAGATGCCACGCCCAGGGCTGTCCATTCTCAGCCATCTAGAAGCAAACGCTGTACTTTAGGGTTTTAGTCTTTGTTGATGGGTTTTTTTTTTGGGGGGGGGGTATTTATTTATTTATTTATTTATTTTTGGTTTTTCGAGACAGGGTTTCTCTGTGTAGCCCTGGCTGTCCTGGAACTCACTCTGTAGACCAGGCTGGCCTCGAACTCAGAAATCCACCTGCCTCTGCCTCCCAAGTGCTGGGATTAAAGGCATGCGCCACCACTGCCCGGCGGGGGTCTGTTTTTGTTTTTGTTTTTCAACATAGGGTCTTATTGCCTAGTCCAGGTTAGCCTGGAACTTGGTGTTTAGAAACTGCTGTTATTTATTTATTTATTTATTTATTTATTTATTTATTTATTTATTTATTTATTTAATTTATTTTAAAGACAGGAGGAAAGCCTGGCATCTAGACCTCGTTTTGTGTCCCTGTGGATCCTTTTCTTTGGCTGAAGACTGAGCTAAATGTCCTAAAGCTGCAGTCACCTTGGATTCCAGGAGAAGCAAAACTGCAGACAGGTCTCCTAATACCTTTCCCGCATCCTCTAGATGAGGGCAGTTACCCATGAGGCTGTGCGCTAGAGGGCTAGCATCCTCCCAAAGCCATCCTGTCCCCTCAGGCAATAAAGGCCTCATCGGGCCACCTTGCAGGACAGGAGCTGAGACAATGGCCAGGACATCTGCACCAGGCTAGGACTTTACTGTGTGCACCTTCCCATTTACCCAGAAAGTGTGCATCAGTGCCTTAAAGATGAAGGATGTGGGGTCCTGGAAGCCCTCTGTGCCTTTCCCCAGCGAACACATCTTGCCTCTCCTTAATTGGTGTAATAGGGATAGGTGGCTTCACCTAGCTTGTTGAGGCAGTCACAGCTCGGGGTTTGTAAAAAACAAACCAAACCACTGGTTATACTTAAGTCTTTCCAGTGACTAGCCCCATTCCTAAGTCCCCCAGGGGAGCAGCTAGAGGTCAACTCACTAGACGCAAAAAGAAACGTATTAATTTGCAGATTCCAAGGATTTTTTTAGAAATCGTGTGACAAGACATAAAGAGGGGGGGAAGATAACCAAATACACACTTCACAATATCCCAGTAACCCAGGGCTGCAGTAGGAACTCCCGACCTCCTTGCCCACTGGGAAGGCCGGGTTCAAACATGATTACAGACGACGAAAATGAAATGGCTCTTCAGCTCAGTAGACATGCAAATAAAATCCACAGACACCGAGAGAGGGGCGTGGCACCTGAAGTGCTTATAGAGGAGATGCACGTGTGGGGAGAGGTTAAAAGCTGTATATGGCCGGGCAGTGGTGGCGCATGCCTTTAATCCCAGCACTC
>CM052702.1:133728201-133821221 GCA_028551405.1 Uromys caudimaculatus
GTGCGCCACCACTGCCCGGTTAACTTTTTGGTTTTTTGAGACAGGGTTTCACTTTGTTATCCTGGCCGTCCTAGAACTCATTCTGCAGACCAGGCTGGCCCCCAACTCACAGAGATCCACCTGCCTCTACCTCCCTAGTGCTGGGATTAAAGGCATGCACCAGCACCGCTCAGCTTATGTTTAACATTGTAAAGGAATATTCTTTTTTTTCCCTATAGTCAAAGACTACTAAGGCTCAAATACCCTCGTGTCTGCTGCATGGCAGAAGCCACCTCTTGTGTGGAACCCTAAGCCAGCACACTCACTGCACCTGGCGAGGGAACAGATTTATTTAAGAAGAGCCATAAGGCTAATGACTTTGACCACTGGTCCCTGTAAACTATCTCCTCTTGTCAGACAGCAAGCCTGCTGCCTTCTGGAAACTGCATGGGGGGAGGGGTGTGGATGAGGAAGTCCATCTTCCAAGAAATGAAAGACAAAGGCTTCCACTCCCATCGAGAAAATGGTTTCCCCATCCCACCTGTGAGCTGCACGAGGCTAAACTCTTCCCCCCCTGCTTGGAAGCCCACACCCTGGGGCCTGGCTCACTTTAATGCTAAAGGTTCGAGTGGATAGGATTTCAAGGCGTTGACCCAGACGAGAGGCTGACTCTAAATAAAGACGGCAGAAACGGGGCTGGAGAGATGATTCTGATCTTAGGAGCCAGTTCTGCTTTTGCAGAGGACTCAAGTTTGGTTCTCCTGCTGGGCAGTTCACAACCACTTGTAACTTCAGCTCCAGGGGATCTGACACTCTCTTATGGCCTTTGCAGGAATTTCTACATAGATATACATATACACATCATTTTTAATTTTTGAAAATGTATTTATTTTATTTTCTGTGTATGACTGTTTTGCCTGCTTGCACACACACACACACACATACCCCACATGTGTGTCTGATAAACATGGAGGTCAGAAGAGAGCATCATATCCTCTGGAACTAGAGTTACAGGTGGTTGTGAGCCACCGTGTGGATGCTGGGAACCAAACTTGGGTCTTTTGCAAGAGCAGTCAGTGCTCTTAGTTACTGAATTTATCCAGCCCCTATACACATTATTTTATTTTACTTAAGACAGGGTTTCTCTGTGTAGCTCTGGCTGTCCTGGACCTCGCTCTATAATCCAGGCTGGCCTCAAACTCAGAGAGATCCCCCTGCCTCTGCCTCCTGAGGGATGGGATTAAAGGTGAATACCACCATGCTCTACTAGAGCCCAATCACATAATTAAGCGAAGTATAAATTTCAGGTAATCCACTAGGGCTTTACGATGGATGAAGATCTGAGAAGCCACACTGCCAATGTAAACTGTAGCATCCCATCCTTAGGGAGCAGATCGCTGTGGAAATTACAGCTCTACAAGAAAAAGCCTGGCCGAGAAACTCTCAGGCGGGCTAGAAAGAGTCCCGCAATGGTGAACTTCCCTGTGGGCCGAGCCAGTCATGCTTTCGGACGAAGAGTGCATCAAAGCTCAGGCGGCTAACCTCAGAGCGCAGCTTTCCACACCACTTCCGTGCCTGGGCTCTACGGACAAAGACTGATTGTTCATACGTTGAGGGGTCCTGGGGAGCCGCCTAGAGGAGGGACAGCAAAACCGGAGCGGTGAAGTGCAGAGGCAAAAGGTAGGGCTCATACAACAGGAATGGGGAAGAAAAGAAAAGGAGGGGCTGGACAGGTGGCTCAGCAGTTAAGAGCATTGACTGATCTTCCGGAGGATGTGGGTTCGATCCCTAGCACCCACATGACAGCTCACAGCTGTAACTCCAGGTCCAGGAGATCCAGCATCATTGTGTGGCCTCCTCAAACACCAGGCACACATGTGGTGCTCAGACTTACAGTCAAGAAAGCATCCATACTATAAAATAAAAATTAGAAAAGAATACAAGACTACTTATTATATTAGAGACATTCTTTTTGTCTTGTTTTGGTTTTAGTTTTGGTTTTGGTTTTGGGAAATGGTTTCCTCTATGTAGTCCTGGCTGTCCTGGAACTCACTCTGTAGACCAGGCTGGCCTAGAACTCAGAGATCAGACTGCTCTGCCTTCAGAATACTGAGATTAAAGGCGTACGCCACCACTGCTTGGCTGAGAAATTCTTAAAAAAAGAAAATCTAAAGGGGTTGAACAAGTGTGCGTGTGTTTGCTTGTGTGCTGTGTTGGGGGGTGTGTGTGAGTGTGTGTGTGTGTGTGTGTGTGTGCTGCTTATGCACTGTGTTTGTATGTCAACTTGAGACAAGCTGGAGTTATCACAGAGAAAGGAGTTTCAGTTGAGAAAATGCCTCCTTGAGAACCAGTGGTAAGGCATTTTCTCAATTAGTGATCAAGGGGGGAGGGCCCCTTGTGGGTGGTACCATCCCTGGGCTGGTAGTCTTGGGTTCTATAAGAAAGCAAGCTGAGCAAGCCAGAGGGAGCAAGCCAGTAAGCAGCATTCTTCCAAGGCCTCTGCATCAGTTCCTGCCTCCAGATTTCTGCCCTGTGTGAGCTCCTGTCCTGACTTCCTCTGGTGATAAACCCTTTCCTCCCCAGCTTGCTTCTTGGTCATGATGTTTGTGCAGGAATAGAAACCCTGGCTAAAGCCGGGCAGTGGTGGCGCACGCCTTTAATCCCAGCACTTGGGAGGCAGAGGCAGGTGGATTTCTGAGTTCGAGGCCAGCCTGATCTACAGAGTGAGTTCCAGGACAGCCAGGGCTACACAGAGAAACCCTGTCTCGAAAAAAGAAAAAAAAGAAACCCTGACTAAGACAGTTTGTGTGTGTGTGTATGCATATGCTTGCTTGTGTGCTGTGTGTTTCTGTGTGTGTTTCTGTGTGTTGTATATGTGTGTTTGTGTGTGCTGTGTGTTTCTGTATGTGCCTCTGTGTGGTATATGGTGTGTGTATCTGTTTTGTGTGTTGGGCATTTTATATATGTGTGTATATGTGTATTTGTGTATGTCTGTTGATTCATTGTGTGTGTGTCTGTGTGTTGTGTTTGTGTTGTATTGTATTGGTGTGTATGTTGTATATGTGTGTGTCATGTGTGATATGTACGTGCACATCTGTTTGTGTGTTGTATATGTGTGTGTGTTGTGTGTCACATGTATGTGTGTGTGTGTTGTATATGTGTGTGTTGGGCAAGACCAGAACGGAATGAACTCACACGGACACAGTTAGCTTAGCCTGTTAGTCTGGCCCCTCTTTGGCAACTCTTCCCCATGGAGCCAAGAACAGAGGCATCCAGCAGACAAGCTTGACCCATGGCCATAACTTCCCGGACCAGAGTGGAAGGCTGGGTTCCAGAGAGGCCAATCAAGTCCTTCCCAGAGAAGTGGACTTGGGGCCTGTTGAAGAGACCCAGGGTAGGTCAGCTTGGCAGGTGTAGCAAGTGGGGCCGGGTGAGAGGTGCTGAGGGTGCCTCAGTCTCTGGCTCTCACAAGAGCTTCCTGCTGTCATGCTGTGACATGCATGTCTGACTGTTGTCCAGTCTCCTGCAGTCAGCTCCTAACATCCTGGAAAATTATGCAGTGGTGTCTTTCTGTGGCCAGGGCTGACCAGGTCTGAGGGCTGCTGGACAGTCTCAGGATGGGGCTGGCTAAGGGGAACAACTAGCTGTGTGGTGAGGGTGGGGACTTTCAGCCCCCCCCTCCAGCCTACTGAGAGGGGAAGATGGTCTAGATGCCACCAGCCATTCCCATGTAAATACTCAAGAGAATAGGTGGATATCTGTTGTTTGTTTTGAGAAAGGGTCTCATGTATCATAGGCTGGCCCCAAACTCACTACAGAGCTGAGGTGAACACTGAGCTTCTGATCCTTGTTACCTAGGCCTCTGACGAGCTAGGATTACAGGTACCTGGTTTTCTGGGGGGCTAGGGCTTCTCGTGTGCTAGCAACACTGTACCTCAAGAGGGCAGTGTTTTGAGCGCTTTCTGGTCACTGGAGCCAGGATGCCTGTGCCCTCCCCGACCTGGGCCATTCATTCATCTCTCTGCTGTCTCTGTCTCGTCTAGTCCTTTATTACAATGACTTATAATGACTTCTGACTAAAGCGCCAGGGAACAGTTCCCAGAGTTCTCAGAGGGGCTCCAGCAAGTTAGCAGAGCCTGATGTGGGGCCGTGGGAACTGGGCTTTATCAACAGTCCTCCAGAAACAGGGAAGCAACTTTGGGGACAGGGTTACCTACTACAAAGTCCCCTTTCCGGTCCCAGTTAACGGGCTGGTTTCTGATCGTGGTCTGGGGACCAGACTGTGGACGGGGTGTCGAATGAGGAGAAGAAGGTAGAAATAAGACAGGGTCATGCAGCCAGTCTCTCGGGATCTCTTCCACCCCTTCTGCCCTGACTGCTTTTGATGCTGCCCCTACAGGGAACTTGCAGGTCCAGATCTTCCCAGGCTCCCTGTGTGGTCTGGAGTACATGTCTCTACATCTGACTACTCGGAAGAATTAGGCCCCCAGCATAGATGTTACCCAGCTGGCCCCTTGCCCCAGGGGGACCCCACTTTGCCCCTGGTTGTACCCTTGCTTTGCATCACTCTGTCCACTCAGCTGTGATTGTGTGTGGACTCAGCTGCTCCCCAGGAACACGAGTTCTACACATACCAGAGTGGGCTCCTTAGTCACTTGCTCTCTGCCTGCAGACAGCCCTGGAAGGGAGTGTGTAGGCATGCCATGGAATGAAGGAATGAAGGAATGATGTAATTTTGAACGGCTGGTTGGGGCAGTAGCCAATGAATATGAAGAGTAAAAGCCACCTCTAGCCACTGCAGGGACAATTGTGCCCTTCAAGCTGGACTTTACACTCAGTGATTATGGGGCACAATACCCCAGAGGGTAAGGAGGCTGGGTTTGCTTCTGTGTGTGTGGAGTGTGTGTATGTGTTTTGTGTGTGTGTGTGTGTGTGTGTGTGTGTGTGTGTGTGTGTGTGTGTAGATGTCAGTGTTAGACATCATCCCCCCCCCCCCCTTAGCGTCAAGAACACTCCCTGAATATGGAATTCTCCAATTCAACCAAGCAGGCTGGCCAACCATTGAGCCTCCAGGGTCTGTCTCTGCCTCCACCTTGTCTGTGCTTTTCACAGTGGTCTCTCAGCCCTTTGTCTGCAGAGCAGGATTTGGAGTCTTAGAGAGAGGCCATGGAGGGAAGCCCTGCAGCCTCTGAGAGCTGCTCTAGCTAGCCTTGTGATGGCCCGGGTTCCTCTGACCCCTAGGTTTCCTCGCCAGTCGCCTTCACTTTCACTTCCCACCCCCAGTTCCATGATGAAAGAACTGGGGGCAAAATCCGTTGGGGGGGGGGGAGAAACAGGAAGTGGAAGCCAGCAAAGCAGGGGTGCAGAAGTTCCCAGGTGATTATGTCCCCACCTCCCTTACTCCATAGGAGAGGGTGCTGGGGGCAGCCCTAGTCTGACTGTGGATATGAAGTGGGGTTAGGCAAAGTCCTGGGCTGAGGGCCTTTATTTGGGGGACCACATATCACACATGAGCCTCAGCCTTACTATGTCTTATCTCAGCTACACACAGCTGCCCAGTGTGCAGAATAGACCAGAGACGCTCATGACTGGCCAGGGGTCGCCCAGCTTTTCCCACAGCAGGGTCAGAACTCCCTGCTCTTTTCTCAGACTCTGGTGTCTATTTGTGGTGTGTTTTTGTTCTAGGTCTGTGTATACAGTGTACAGTGGGGTGGGGACAGGGCAGGGCAGGGCAGGGCAGGGCAGGGCAGGGCAGGGCAGGGGTGCTGTTTCTGGATCCATCTTTGCACTTGGAGAGCAGGCAGCTGAGGGCCTGAACTTCCTGAGCTCTGTCTACTGGGAAGTCCAGGGGCCCTAGTCAGTTCAGAGATAGGTGCTCTCAGCAGGCTGAGAGACCAAAGAGCTGGGAACTCCAGTGACTTCCGGATTCTCCTTCCTTCCTACACCCTGAGTTCAGGCAGCCGGCCCATCATTATATGCCTGGATGGTAGATATAATCGGGCTGAGACCTCAAGGTGGAAAAGGGACCCTGATGGCCTGACTTGAGCGGATGAGGGTACAGCTCCCCACTCTGGCTTCCAGGCCGTGGAATCTGCTCCTCCTGCTTGCCTGGCTCCAAGATACCAGGCTAGGCATCTGGGACCTTCTTCACACAGTCCTGCCACCAGGCCTTTCCCTGGCGGGGAGCTCTGTAGTCTCAGGGCACTGGGGTTACTCTGCTCTCTTGAGCCCCACCCCCACCCTCCACGCCTTGTCCCAGAAGTATCTGGACATCCCAGCATTTTAGAGAACTCTCAAGCCAGGCACACCTCAGATGCCAGCTCCCTGGGCCCTCTTGTCCTGGCCACTCTCACAGACTCCTCCTCCCAGAAGGCCTTGCTGTCCAGGCAATCCCTAAGGTGGAGAGTCTGGGGTCACTCTGGCTCTCGTTCACTCCCATGGGCCACCAGAGCATCCTTCCTTCATGGTGAGACACCTCACACAAAGCTCCTGTTCAGTTGGAAAGCACATGCTAAGTAGGTGGCCTTTCCTTTCCTGGTTTCTGCTTCCTCTCAAGATGGCCTGGACGTGGAACCAGGTGGGGCTGGACATCAGCCTCAGATGTGGCGTGGCCCCTCTTCTCTACTGTCTACCTCAGCCATGTGCAGCATTCAGAACCAGTAAGGAAGGTGGACACTGTAGGTCCAGTCTTTTCTTTTGGGAGGAGACTTGGCCACGTGTAGAACGGAACTATAAGGAATTAATACATACATACATGGGCTTAAAGTAAGCCCGACTCTCAGTGAGAAGCCAACACTGGTTCCTTTTCATTTTTATTGCTGCCACCATAGTGTCTCTCTCTCTCTCTCTCTCTCTCTCTCTCTCTCTCTCTCTCTCTCTCTCTCTCTCTCTCTCTCTCTCTCTGTGTATGTGTGTGTGTTTGAGACAGGGTTTCTCCCTGGCTGTCCTGGAACTTACCCTGTAGACCAGGCTATCATCCAACTCAGAGATCCCTCCAGAGTGCTGGGATTAAAGATATGCACGACCACCGCAGAGCTGTCTCTTCTAATTCCCAGGACAGTCTTTTGAGATAGTACGCCCCATCTTGCAGGAGAGCGAGATGGTGAAGTCGAGACTCTCAGCTGTATGCCTGAGACAGCAGGCAAAGCACTAAGTGGTTCAGAGCGTTGGACCCTAAGTCTGTTGGAGGCTTGTGCTCTCGGCCCCTGCTTATGCGGGTCTGTATCAGGTTTGGCATCAGCTTTGGGTGTCCACAAACTGCCTGTGGTATTCGAGAGTCCATGAAGCTCCAACCTCCGAAGGACTGGTCGAGGAGGGAGGCTGCCCCTGAAACGGAGATTGAGGTGGGTTCTCCCGTGTGGGAGCGCCTGACCCTGCTCAGCCCAGTCCTTCTCTTTTGGAGTCTGCAGCCTCCGGGGGTGGGGGTGGGGGTGGGGGTGGGGGTGGGGGTGGGGGTGGGGGTGGGGGTGGGGGTGGGGGGGTAGGGGGTTTGGGTTCCAAAGAAACCTCAAGCTCCACCTAGTGGCGACACACAGAACTGCAGGTGGTACAGCTCAAAGCTCAATAGGCCTAAGGAGTGGGTGCTTTCTGATGGAAAGCGGATTCTTTCTCCCCCGAGGGCAGCCGCTGGGGTGGGGCATACCGTAGACTCCCGCTGCTAAGTGTAGCAGGCACTGGGCCCCAAAGCTTGTTTCTCTGAAACTGTTTCTTTCCTCCCCAGACTTCTTATTTCTTACTTCCCACACTGCAAGTGACACACTATCCAGAGCTGTGTCCCCTTTGAGGGGGCTGGGCAAAATGGCTCCAGTACACAACATTTTCCCCTTCCTTCCTCGTCACCTCCGGAGGCACCTGTGCCCACCCCTGCCCTTCCAGCTGAAGCCTAGCTGGAGTTCTCTAGGGAGTCCAGTGGCGCTGCCCCAGGTCAATGCTCCCCCCCCCCCCGTGGTATTGGCCCCATAACCCCCCCAACTAGTCTGACTGCCCTCACACGGTTTCCTACAGTTTCTGCCAGCTAGGCAGAAACGCAAAATGGCTTCAGTTTTCCCATGTCGTCTCGTGCATGGGCACATAAGCCATGGCATGTGAGACCATCAAAGACCACAGGCTTGTTCCTGTGACCAGCATGTTACTAAGTGAACACCAGACATTTCACCTTTGAATTTTGTTTTGTTTTATTTTTATGAGTACATTTTAGGTGTCTTCAGACACACCAGAAGAGGGCATCGGATCCCATTACAGACGGTTGTGAGCCACCGTGTGGTTGCTGGGAATTGAACTCAGGACCTCTGGAAGAGCAGCCAGCGCTCTTAACCACTGAGCCATCTCTCCAGCCGACATTTCACCTTTGATGTGTGAATGCCATCCTCTCCTTGGAGGATACAGCAGAGACCAATGTCTCTACCCTTGATTGGAATTACAGCCAGTCAGGAGCTGCCAAGTGGGTCCTGGGAATGAGAGCCACCTGTGACCTTAACCTCTGACTCATCCCTCCAGTTCCTAGACAGGGTCCATCTATAGCCCAGGCTACCTTGTGCCTCAGGCTTTGGGGAGCCAAGATTAGAGGTGTGAGCCACTATACCCAGCCCCGACGCCTTTTTTGAGTGAACTGTAGAGAAGGGGGCGATCTGGAAGGGGAACAGAGAATGTCTCAACTTTTTTTGAGATGGTCTCTTAGGCGAACCCTCAACTCTTGATTCTCTGGCCTCTATCTCTCAAGTGCAAGGATTACAGGAGTCCACCACAGACCTCAACCTGGATCTTAAATTCAACGTTTCCTGTTTTTGTGTGCTGGAGCACACTCGTGGGTGGAGGATAGCTTCCAGCAGGTCAGTTCTCAGCGTCCACCATGTGAGTTTCAGGGGTCAAATTCCAGCTGTCATTCTTGGTGGCAAGTGTCTTTACTAACTGTCCTTCTCCCCCTTAACACTTACTTATTCTGTGTCTGAGGTGTAGAGGTCAGGAGACAACTTGTGGGAGTCGCTCTTTATCCCCTAGGTGGGTTCCAGGAACTGAACAGAGACGGTTGTCTTAGGGTGTTACTGCTGTGAACAGATACCATGACCAAGGCAACTCTTACAAGGACAACATTTAATTGGGGCTGGCTTACAGGTTCAGAGGTTCAGTTCGTTATCATCATCAAGGCAGGAACATGGCAGCATCCAGGCAGGCATGGTGCAGGTGGAGCTGAGAGTTCCACATCTTCATCTGAAGGCTGCTAGCAGAAGACTGACTTCCAGGCAGCTAGGATGAGGGTCTTAAAGCCCACGCCCACAGTGACACACCTACTCCAACAAGGCCACACCCACTCCAACAGGGCCACACCTTCTAATAGTGCCACTCCTGGACTGAGCATATACAAACCATACCATGGTCAAGTGATTTCCGCTCTTGAGCTGTCTGTAGGCTCTCAACTTTTAAGTTTTCTCCTGTGGTGCTGTGGACGGGCTCTGGTATGCTACATTGAACTCTGCCTGGGAATCAGAGCCAGCCCCACCAACTTGCTATTTGAAACATTTCAAACCTATCTGTGGTGGCTTGAATGAGAAATGGTCCCCATACGCTCATGTATTTGAACACTTTGTCTCTGGTGGATGGGGCTTTAGAGGATCCCTGGTGGATGGGGGTTTAGGGGATCCCTGGTGGGTGTTTAGGGTTTCCTCGTGGGTGGGGATTTAGGGGGTCCCTGGTAGGTGGGGGTTTAGCAGTCCCTGGTGAGTAGGGGTTTAGGGTTCCTGGTAGGTGGGGTTTTGGGGTCCCTGGTCTGTGGGGGCTTAGAGGTCCCTGGTGGGTGGGGTTTAGAGATCCCTGGTGGGTGGTTTAGGGTCCAGCTTTGCTGGAGGAGGTGTGTCACTGGGTGTATTCCTTGAGAATGTGTAGTCTCCCTTCTAGTTTGTTCTGCGCTGTACTTGAAGCTGAAGATGTGAACTTCCCACTGCCATGCCTTCCCACCAGGGACTCATCCTCTGAAACCACATGGCCAACGACCTTTCACCCATTAGCTGCCCTTAGCGGTCATTTTACCACAGCAACAGGAGGTTAATACACCTTTAAAAGGCACAGAGGGTCCTAAACGCCACAGGAAGTCTTGCGCTAGAGGGTAACAGGCTTTGTGAGGTGGGGCCATAGGATCCAGCAGGAAAGGACTGAGCTGGTCCCGCAGGCAGGCTGCTACAGGGAAGGCCCAGGCTATCCAGCCGTGGCAGGCTTTGTCTGATGTAAAACCACCACAGGCCCAGGTTAGAAATAATCATTAAAGGGTGACAGATGAGGAAATCTTCAGCCTCACAGATGGCAGTGAAACAGGCCTGGTGGCAGTCAGGAAAGGGATTTTTTTTTTTAAAGATTTATTTTATGTGAGTACAGTCCTGGTCTTCAGACACACCAGAAGAAGGCATCAGATCCCATTACTGATGTTTGTGAGCTACCATGGGGTTGCTGGGAATTGAACTCAGGACCTCTGGGAGAGCAGTCAGTGCTCTTAACCGCTGAGCCATCTTTCCAGCCCCAGGGCATGGACTTTTTTTTTTTTTTTTTGGTTTTTCGAGACAGGGTTTCTCTGTGTAGCCCTGGCTGTCCTGGAACTCACTCTGTAGACCAGGCTGGCCTCGAACTCAGAAATCCGCCTGCTTCTGCCTCCCAAGTGCTAGGATTAAAGGCGTGGGCCACCACTGCTCAGCTATTTTTTTAAAAAAAAAACAAAAACAAAAACAGGATTCTCTGTGTAATAGCCCTGGACTCGCTCTGTAGACTAGGCTGGCCTCAAACTCCTGTTTCTGCCTCCCTCCCCAGTGCTAGGATTAGAGTTGTGTACCACCACGCCCAGTGGGCATGGGCTTTTAAAGAGGAGTCAGAGCAGACAGTAGGCATTGTGATGGCCCTCCCACCTGTTTAGGCAGCTCTGTTCTGTGCCTTCAAGTTCTGAGCTTAGTGGCCAGAGCTACAGGGCTATTGTGAGGCCTTGGGAATCAAGTGTTTGTCTCTTGCTGACCTCTGGTCCTGGTTAGCTGTCAACTTGACATAGCCTAGAATTAATCTGGAAAAACAATTTCAACTGAGGAAATGCCTAGATCAGGTTGACCTGTGGGCGGATTGTTTTGTTAACTTGTGTAGCCCCAAGGGCCCAGCCCACTGTGGGCAGCACCATTCCCTAGGCTGGGGGTTCCTGAACTACATAAAGCTGAGCATGAGCCCGTCAGTCAGCTAACACCGTTCCCACAGCAGAGGTAACGGCTATGTGGGCTAGCATGCACTTCTGTCTTTAAGCTCTGGTCTTGATGCTCCTCAATGACAGCCTGTGACCTGAAAATGCAAGTGAAATAAAGCCTTTCCTGCTCTCTGCTGCTTTTGGTCAGGGTGCTTTATCATAGCAACTAGACCATCTCTCCAGCCTGCAGCGGAGGCGGCTGAGGTGACACCATGTCAGGTTGGCCCAGTCTGTCAGTTTCCCATTGGCCATCAGGCCCCCGGGGTATAGAGCAGGACAGTACACCCATCAGCTCTCAAAAGTCAGGTTCCGAAGATTCTCTGGACCTCCTCACACAGCCCTCCCACCCCTGGGATGGGTGTTATTTTTTTCCCCAGAGGGCTAGCCCCGCAAACAAAGACAACATAGCTTGATCCAAGTCAAAGGTTGGTACAGTTTTTATTTTTTTGCTTTTGTAAAGAAAAATAACATTGTGTTTATATATGAATCAAAACTTAAGTAAAAGCCCCTTCTGGGTGCGCAGGGTGCCAGGCTGGCTCGGCTGCACTGCTGGGAGGGCCCATAGCTTCTCCCTAGGTGTTTCCTTGGGGCTGGAGACAAGGATGCTGAGGAACAATTTGGTTTCATTAGGCTGGAAATAAAATTTAAAAACTTGATGCATCCACTGTACAAATGTAGACCAAAGAAGTGTCTCCTCCAAGCTGGGACCTTTGTGGCAGCTGGACTCATGGAGTCCTGACCCCTGACTGGTGTGAGACAACCCAGGATAGTATCAAGAGCTCCCTGGACAGGAGTGTGGAGGTAAGGTCAGGGCTTCTTCCCTACAGTTTAAGAAAAAAAAAAAAGAAAAGAAAAGTACTAAAAGCACCCAGAGCTTGAGAGAGCACCTCCCTGGCATGGAGGGCTGGGGGCATCTGCTTCAAAACACATGCCTCACCTGGCAAAAGATGTGTAGAAAAATAAAGTTACATTTTATCCCTGAATGACAGTGAAGACCCTTCCCTTCCCCATGCCCCTCCCCCACAACGAATCCCAAGGGATATTATACAATGGCACGCACGCACACACGCACCTAGGGCCAAGGCCTGACCCCGACAGGCACATGTAGCCCCATACTATCAAAAGGGCCAGTGTTAGGCCAAAGTTCCTCCGTCTCCTTCACGGGACAGGATGTGCTCCAGCAAGCCTGCAGTGTCCTCAGCAGGGCAGTGGTTGGGCAGGAAGGCACCAACACAGGTGGCCTGGAGCCACAGGCCAAGGGGGACACAGATGGAGAGGACAGTAGGGCCTCAGGGATTTGGGTGTAAGGAAGGGTCCAGTCTCATCTGAACTGTGCAGCTTGTGAGCAATTGGTATGCCAGGCAAGACCTCTGTGGATGTGAGAGAGAGGCTTGGACAGTGGACAAGAGGAGCTCTGGTGTTCTCAGGGTAACAGAACCACTTGCTGGGAAAGTCACAAACAGATGTGCGAGGCAGGCGTCAGGGAGACGAAGAACAGGTGCTTAATGTTGAGTTCCAGGATCCCCGCCTGCCTAGCCTAGCCTAGCCCTGCCCTGCCTGGAGTCAAGAGTCAGGGTGAGATGGGCGGCCAGCTGCCTGCTGGAGCCTGGATCTCTGGACAGAGCAGGAGTGAGGATGAAGTAACCCAGGCTCCACGTGCGTCTCTCAGGGGCTTTTTTCATCTTGGTTCTTGTGGGGCTCTGCAGCAGACCTCAAGTGTCTCGGAGGCAGCAGTGGGGCACAGGCAGCCTGGTTGGCCCCTGCCACAGCTACAGTAGCACTAGTGTCCCTGGGGCCGGCAAGCCTGTCAAAGATCCCTGGCCTTGGGGTCAGAGTGTCAGCACCAAACACAGTTGATGTCTGCAGTCTGTTGGGTGGACAGCAGGTATCCTGAGGTCAGGGACTCAACCCAGGAGGTCAAGGCAGAGACACAGCCCCTCAGGGAGGGATCTGAGGGCCAGTGGTGGAAGCAGCATGCACCTGGACACTGCCCTTGGGAAGGGCACATGGTGGTCAGCGCAGGCTCTGGTACAGGTAGGCCGAGGTGAAGAGTGCATTGACAGCCAAGCTCACAGCCAGGAGGCCCTGGACCAGGGAGGGTCCGACACGAGCTATAAGCAGGACACAAGTCAGAAGCATCGTGGCTGGCACCCTAGTCCTCAAACAGGACCTACCCCAGGGCAAACCTTCTACCCCAGCTGGCCAGGCCACATCCAGTCTCCCTCCAGGAAAGTTCTCCCTGCACGGAGGACCTGGGCCCTTCCACCAGTGCTGGTTGCAGGCCTGCTTCTCTGAAGGCCTATCTTTTCAGAACCTACGTGACCACATGGATCCTAGGTCAGGCTGCCTGTGTCTGCACCCAGTAACAACAGGGTAACCAAGATATCAATGTCACAAAGAAAGAAGCTGGAGCTTGTGGGAGGCTACCCTGTTCAAGTCTGAGGAGATTAAAAAGTACCCTAGGAAGCCAGGATGATGGCAGACACCTTTAATCCCAGCACTCGCGAAGCCGAGGCAGGAGTACGAAGGCCAAAGGCATTCTCAGCTCTGTGAGTTTGAGGCCAGCCTGGGCTACAGGAGACCTTGCTCAGCAACAACATCAGCAAAGGTAGAAAGAGGCCCTAGGTCTTCTCATCAAAGTCACGAGACACAGTCCAGACCTGGCTTAGAGACAACACCGAGCTCCCTAGCTAGGAAAGCTCACGGGCTGAACTGTCGCTTCCACCCAGTGTCCTGCCTTCCTTCCCACCCAGGGGATGTCACTGGGATTGATCACTGATGATCTCACCAGCTGCCTGTCAGTAATCCAGCAAGAAAGGAGCTAGGATCAACCCAGGGGCCCAACCAGGAAGCATTTGGAGGGCACAGGCCCATACCCCAGCAGGCTCAGACTCTCCCCAGTGGGGCAATCCTAGACGCCCTCAGTGTTTGCTCTAAACACAGGAACCTTGGGCTACCCATGGCTACTAAACATCTGACATGGGGTGAGGGCAGCTGAGGCAAAGAAGCAGAAGAACTGTCACAGGTATGGATCGAGCTTTATCATCGTCCCCTGAAGGGGCTTGGGACTGGCTCTCCCACCCCGAGTCACAGACCTGTCCAGGGCGTGGTCTCCTCTGAGCACCCTTTGGTGGTGGTATCTACGACGCAGGTGGACGACTGGGATGACTCATCCTCTTTCTTGATGGAG
Source organism: Uromys caudimaculatus (assembly GCA_028551405.1). Classification (NCBI taxonomy): domain Eukaryota; kingdom Metazoa; phylum Chordata; class Mammalia; order Rodentia; family Muridae; genus Uromys; species Uromys caudimaculatus. The sequence continues at coordinate 133,742,577 of CM052702.1, forward strand.
TGGCCACTGTGGGCACTGTCTCTGGCCAGCATCGACCTCATATCTGTGGACAGAAGAGTGAGCATCCTGCTGTGCTAAAGGTCAACTCCAAGGGCACCCCTGGCAGCTCTGCTCCAGTCCCAGGACAAAGTCCTCGGAAGTCTCAAATTGCTCACCTCCCCTGAGCGGCAGTGGGTCAGGGCAGCAAAGGAACACTGAGTGATACCAGCAAGTCCCCTGGCAGTGAGGCTCGAGGCTCCAGGGATACGCACTGCCTGCCTAGCCCTTCTCTGAGCACCACTCAGGCCATGTGGCCAAATCTACCCACACACCCCATGTGTAAGTCTGAGTTTTAACAGAGTCCAATTAACTCTTAAAAATGCTTGTCAATGTGCAAGGGTGTGGGCAGAATGAGAGCATCCGTGACGGGTACAGGCTGACAACGCACTACGGGCTTTCCAGGGTCCCAGGGAATGACGCCCCGAGAGTCAATTACAAAGGGAAAGGATACAGCTATCTACCAGAGCCACACTGGGCAGTCTAGTGCTGACGTATGTTCCTACCACAGTAGCAGATGACCTCAGGGTAAGCGGAGAGCTCCATGGCAGGCCGTACTGCGCGCTCCGGGCCCACACATACTCAGAGCTTCATGGCAGTCCCTACTGCGCACCCCGGGCCCACACATACCCATGGTGTGCTTTGTGTCCCGAGTGCGACTCCTCTGTGGGAGCTGGGGAGGCTCAGTGAAGAGGCCGCCATTGGATGGTGAGTGCTCCTCTGAGCTGCTGGGGGTATTTGGCACTTCCCCAGGGGATGAGAAGAGCAGCAGTTTCTGTCCTTTCAGGTTGAGCCGGGCAGGACTGATGAGGGGCCTGCGGTTGCGGTGGCGGTGGCGCAAAGACCCAGAGCTGGAGGCTGCGGAGCTGGCCACAGAAGGTGCCGGCGAAGGGAGGGGAGAAGACGGGAAGCTGCTGGACAGCAGAGAAAAGTAATCTGCAGGGGGGGGGGGACACGGTACAAAAGTGACCTCAGCAGCTGGCACACCAGCACCTGCACTGGACACTGACACTCGCCCCCCGCCACTGGGACCTGGTGCTTTCCCTCAGCTCATGAAGGGAGGGAAGCTGTAGGCTGGTGAGTAGAAAGCCAAGCAGAAACCTGAGGAAGGAAGGGTCAGGTCCCACCTGGAACTGAGCAGGAGGTGAGGGTGGGGCTATCCCCTTAGACCTCCCCGGGTCGAACTCGGGGCTCTGACAGGAGCAGACTCATCTGGTCTGAGGTCAGTTGGCCTGATGTTAGGGCTGCGGCTGGCGCCTGGCTCTATCCGAGGACAGCGTGATACTGTCTGACCGCCAACGGTCCTCTACCTCACGTCAGAGAAAGCCGACACACAGCACGTTTGTCTCTTGCTGTGGGCTAGGGTTTGAACACAGGTCCACTGCCCCTAAACTCACAGTTAACCTTACCCAGATGCCTCGGCCTCAGGGCTGCCGGCAAACTGTTTTCCAGGCCCCTCTGCCAGCTCTATCTCCTTACCTGAAAGAGAAACCTCCCCGGCTGGAGACACCCGAGACGGTGGGCGGCTCCCGCTGAACAGGTACCCTGAGTCTGCGCAGAAAGAGAAATGTGACACAGACAGGCCTACGGGTGCTGAGTCAGCACCCTCTGTCCCCACATCCCTGCCACAGCTAACTTCAATGCTTTCATGAAAACAGGTACTGCCAACCAGGGCACATGGGACATTCCCACTTTGCCAATGAAGACACTGAAGTCTCCTGTGGGTCATAGGAAGTCAGCAGTGGTGTCTCAGTCTCTGCTCATGGTTTGCCTTCTTTCTACACAACGTGCCATTTTCATTTTAGGTGTATGAGTGTTTAGCTTGCATGTACTCTGAGTGCAGTACCCCCAGAGGCCAGAAGAGGGTGCCAGAGCGACTGGAGTCACCGATGGTTGTGAACTGGCATGCAGATGCTGGCCCTCTGTTAGAGCAGCAGATGTTTTTAATCAGAGTCATCGCTCCGGCCCCAAGGCACTACTTTTCAGTCATCTTGAGACCCAGTATCCTTTCCCAGCAGCCTCCATAGTTCTTAGTCCCAAAGCACTGGAGCCCATGGGGAACCTGACACTGCCTTTCCCTCAATTAAACACACCCTCAGCCGGGCAGTGGTGGCACACACCTTTAATCCCAGCACTTGGGAGGCAGAGGCAGGCGGATTTCTGAGTTCGAGGTCAGCCTGGTCTACAGAGTGAGTTCCAGGACAGCCAGGGCTACAGAGAAACCCTGTCTCGAAAAACCAAAAAAAAATAAAAAATTAAAAAAATAAATAAACACACCCTCACAGCTGGGTGAGCTGTAGGCTGTAGCCAAGACTGGTCTTGAACTCACTAGGTAACCTGGGATGGCCTTGAACTTGGGTCTACTAGAAAGGTGAGGGGGAAGACAGAGGCCACCAGAAAAGGCCAGACCTCGTTCTCTTCAGGCTCCACAAAGAGCAAGCAACCAACAAATGCAACCCAAACAAAATCTCTGCTCTTCAGGCAAAGGAAATGAGAGGCAGGTGGATCTGAGTTCGAGGCCAGCCTGGGTCTACAGAATGAGTTCCACAACAACCAGGAATGCACAGGGAAACCCTGTCTCAGAAAAAAAAAGCCCCCCTCCCCAAAATAAACAAACCAACCCTACCAAGCTCCTGCTGACTGTACTGAGCAAGGCAGCTACTTTGGCAGTGAGATCGGTGCCTGCAGACACACAGGCGAGAAAGAGGGGCATGGAAGGCGTCTGTGACAACTCCCCCCACCCCCAAAGAGTAACAGTCTAAACAGGAAGCCGTCGGAGAGAACTCTCAAACAGTGTGGTGGGATGCTAACTGTCCCCTCCACAGCCGATGGCTCGCACTGGGTGTGTGGGAGGGAAGCACGCAGCTCTACTCAAGGGCAGGCCAGAGGTCTGACCGTGCTCCAGTGAGTACACAGATAACACAAACGGAATTTGTTTGTTTTTCTATTTTTTAAATATAAATTTTTTAATTTTTATTTTTTTAATTTTTTGAGGGAGGTGACAAGACTTGGGGTCTTGACCGGGCAGCGAGTGTGATGGGGTATACGTGATGTGAAATCTCCAAAGAATCAAAGAAATGTTGGAAAAAAAGCAAAATAAGAAAGGTAGGTAGAATGGTAAACCTCACCCAGCGTCCATTTACTGAGAGCCAACAGATACTGCACGTTTTGGGGTAGGGGTGTGGGGGTGTGGTGTCAAATGGCCCAAGCTGGCATCACACTGGCTATGTAGCTGAAGAGGACCTTGAACTTCTTTCTGATCCTCTCTCTCTGCCTTCAGAGTTCTGGATTTACAGGTGTGCACCACCATGCCTCATTTATGCAGCATTGGGGGTCGAACCCAGGCCCTTGTGAATGCTAGGCAAGTACTCTACCAATTGAGCTAGCTATGTCTCTGTCCTCTTCTGAACCTTTTAAGTACATCATTTCAAATAACACAACCACCCATGAGGAGCCTTCTCCTACAGGCCCATGTTTTGGGTAGGCAAACGAGAGGATGTGATTGGTCACTCTGTCTGCGGAGTGGACTCACCTGGATCTGAGCCCGGCCCCGGCCATCTCAGCTAGAGTTCAGACTATCTCTTTGGTATTGCCCCAGCTCCTCCTCACAAGATCCTTCCCAGCTGTCCCCAACGTGATTCTGTCATCAATGCTTCAAGGTCTTACCTGTCCGGGTCAGGGAAGGGATGGTTCCCAGCGAGAGGGCCCGACTGAGGCGGCCTGGCAGTGAGGAGGGGGAGACCCGGCGGGGAGACCGGAACAGCTGCTGCTTAGTGAGAGGCAGGAAGCCAGGTGGGGTGGGGATGAACAGGGACGCTGGTGAGGCTGTGACACTTGGGTAGGGCACAGCCAGGCTGGGGCTGGAAGGGAAAAGGCTGGCAGAGTCTCCTGAGAAGTACCTGCAAGGGCCCATGGGACATAAAGAAGAGGAGAGTGAGTCAGGAAGGTTCTGGAGATAGCCTCTGCACAATGGGGCCCAGCCCCTCCCAGGGTATGAGGTGGGTCTGGGTCAGGGTCCCAGAGGAGGCGTGCGTTAGTTGAAGCAAAGAGGCAATTGTCCACTTATTAGGAGCGGGTGGCTGGAAGATGCCAGCATGACTCACCCCACCCTGCATGCCCCCTCCAACCCCTCAGACTCACTGCAGTCTACCTCTACCGTGAGTCTCGGCATTAAAGCGACACTGTTACCCTGGTTAGCTTCATGCCAATCCACCCTTGGCCCTGAAGCAAACATTTCTATCCCCAGACCAGGCACTCCGCTAGGCTCAGCAGACCTGGGGTTCTTCTGGCCACCTCCCCATTCTTTACCTAGAAGTTCCCAATGGAGCAGTTGGGCTCAGAGACACTCTGGATGACCCCCAACTGGACTGGAACTCTCCATGGGGCTGTGCCCCATGAGCCTGCCTCCGCAGCACAGGGGGAGGCAGCCAGGCCTTGGACCCCCAGAAAAGGCTCTTACACTGTACATGTCAAACTCAAACTTAGAGAAGACCCGAAACAACCACCAAGCTGCCCAAAAGACAGGTGGTGACAGTGTCTCTTTAACTCGAGAACAGTGCAGATCACATAACAGAACCTGATGGCCACAGGCCAGAATGTCAACCATGCTTCCGATTAAGGCACCCAATTACAGAGGGGAGAGGGGCAGAGGCAGTTAATACATTAGTCTGCCATCTGGAAGGAGCTTCTGGTATCCAGCCTTACCTCGGTCCCAAGGGACATATGAGCCCAGCAGACAATGTGCTGACGAAGGGACCGGCAGGACCAGGCGCCATGGTGAGCAGGGCTAAGGTACTCATGCTACCCGCCAAGTGCTTGGGGGGGCTACTGCTAGCCAAACTCTGCACCACCTCTTTCCCCATTTTTCAATTTTATAAGAGAGGTGTATGTAGCCAGATGGCGAATGTCCAGAGAGCCGGATGACCTTCCCAGTCTCTTGCAAAGGACCGTGAAGCCACCAGAACTTCCAGCTCAGTGTCTGGGGGAAATAGGAAATCAGGGCACAGCAAAACTGCAGAGGGGCATTCTTGGATGCACCCTGACTTTGCTCCCAGAGCTGCCTTTTGGGGGCTGTTAGAAGCCCTACTCCTTGATCAAAGACTGAGGAGGAATGCTGTCCCTGTCTTAAGCAAAGTTGATTTTTTTGTGGAATGGGGTTTATCTCAGTGGTAGACCGTCGTGTGTGTGTGTGTGTGTGTGTGTGTGTGTGTGTGTGTGTTGGGTGTGTCTGGGTTTGATTTCTAGCACTCCCCCTTCCCCCCCCCCAAAAAGTATGCTGTTTTATCTTTTCACTTCAGAATTACAACTGAGTCTGGCTGGACCTCAATGAATGCTCCAGGGGGCACACGTCCAGGCACTTTAGGGCCAGCAGAGGTGAGGCTGGAACCTGGGTACCACATGCTTGACTGTGTATTAGCCTTTGTGGGAAGCCACTGGGTGCTGAGAATTTATTGGTGAAGAGGCGGCAGAGTGTCAGTCAGCCTCAGAGCAGGTGCAAAGGCACGGCCAGGCCCTCCCATCAGGTGGCAGCAGGACGCTACACTAGGTCTCCTGTGTCCATTCCTGTCATACCCAGGTGCCAAGGGTGACCCTGGAATAGGCAGCCCCCAAGGACCAGCAAGCAGTGGGGGATGCTGTGCACGGAGAGGTCCAGCCAGGCAGGGATTCCATTCTCCTGGCCCCTTGGGTCAGCACCTAAAGCTGAGCCGGGCTTTGCTCGTATATCCCATTCTCTCCAGCTCCGCTTGCTCATCTTGGGGCCACGGCCATGGTTAAACCTGGGAGTCCTAGCCACTAAGCACAGGAACTGTTGCCGGGCTGTGAGAGAGGGCTCTGGAGGTCTGTCTCCCTCTTGCTGTGACAGAGTAGCATCAGCAGGAGTAAATCGCAGAGGTAGGGAAGCTTGGCAGGGGCTCAGCTCTGCCCTGGGCAGTTCCTGAGGCAGCCTCTTCTGTAAAGGGTCCAATGCTTCTTTAGTGAGTGGTCCCCGAATGTCTGCATTCTCCGACCCAACTCTGAGAGTCTCCTGTTCCCTGGGAGCACTGACTGTGAAGAGGGCCAGCAGGCCAAGGAAGCTGGAGCTCACTCATCCAACCCTGAGGGAGCCTCAAGACTTCCTCATGGTGCCATCCAGAGTGGAGCTGCTCAGGCATCAGCTTACCCACACAGCAAACACTGGGCAGCAGGACAGGGGCGGCTGTGCCCCCCAGCACTCCTTGTCATCGCCAGCTCCCCAACCCCAAATGCAGCACCCCAAACCAACCCACCTCCCTCCTTGGCACAAAAGCCCTTCTGAAGAACATGAAAGAAAAAAGACGCAGTACCTGGTGCCAACCGGAATGAGCAGGACCCAGGAGGCATTTATTGAAAACATAGCATTCAAAACATGGCACCTATGGCCAGTGGTGGTTACAGTGGTTAGGGTCGCTGGACAGTTAATCACAATCTACTACATGACACAGGCTTGTACTGGGCGCAGACAGAGGACACAGCAGGATGGACGGCTAGCCTCAGGATGGAGGGTGGTCCTGGTAGTTTGCTCCAGGGCAAGTATTACTGGAGAGTCTGCTAGGCCCAGTGTGGGGACCCCAGACCCAGAGGTGAGTACAGCCTCCTACCTGGGAGGGTTCCACTCTGACCGGGGACAGCCTGGTAGTTGTCTCTAGTCAACAAGCCACAACCCACGGGTGCTCGCATTTTCTCAGCTTCTGCCAGCGACACCAGAACAAGCTTTCTCCAACTAACAAAACTTTAAAGGACTATCAGTGTTAAAAAGGAACAAGAACGCTTTAAAAGGCCAGGAGCCCTGATCCACCACGCCTTCTACTCCCACCAGGAGTAGACAGGGTGACATGCTCGGCAGGGATTCTGGCTGGCCAGAGCTGGCTCTATGTATCATAAATAATTTAAATACACACACACACACATATACACCTGCTTCTATCTAATGCCAAGAATGCAGAAATTAACACCATATTGTCAGCTTCCTTGAGATCCACAATACACGTGAGAGGACGCACCGACAACAGCCCCACACCTGTTACATCTTTCTCCAGTAGGCCAGTTCCTTGGGAGAGAGACAGGAGGCGCTCTCTATCCTCTTAGACAGCTGTGCCCCGCAAGATCAGCAGCAGCCGGCCCACATCAACCATGGCCTCACCTACACCTCTCAGAGGGGGCCCTCCACACCCTTACCCAGAGCGAGCTGAGCTCTGCAATGCCAGAAACAACCCCTGGTCTTCTGACACTTCCAGGTCACCATGTGCGGAAGCTGAGTAATACTGGCCGATGTCTAATAATGGAGGTCAGAGGACAGAGGCTTTTAAGGACCCTCAAACAGTTTTACCACACAGTGGGGCCTGGCTACCCCTCAAGCTCCCACTGGGGTTCCAAGGACTGACCAGCCACCTCACAAAGACCTAGCAGCTGATGGCCATGTCTGAAGTGACAGTCACTCTTTCATGTGAAATCTGCCTTTGTCCTCCCTAGGGCCCGGTGCCCGCGCTTAGTGGGATTAAAGTTGACAGACAAGTGGCAGGAACAATGGAAGGAGTGTATGTAAGTCAATCAGGAGCCACCAGAGGGCAGCATGCCAGGTGGGCGTAGCATCGGCCTATGGTCTAGATGGGTCCTTAGATAATGATTTCTTCCCATGGTCATTACCTTCACTGCCAGTGTGTCACCATGTGTCACCTCACATGGTCCTCAGATCCACTGAGGCCAGCACCCCAGGGCCCTAGAGGACTCATCTCCCACTCCAGATAGCTAACCAAAACTGAAAGCCAACAGGGGTTTGTCCAAAACCCATCAGCTGGCAGGGGCCTGATCTGGGTTGACTTTTAGGGTAGCATCCCAGGAAGCTGTGTCTGGGAGGAGGATGAGGTTGAGACCACATGGGGCCAGCAGTTGCTCCCAGAGAAACTGAGGGCAGAAGCCTTGGCACCCTCCACAAATTATTCTAAGGAAGCCACCGACGCTAGAGAGGTACAAGGACAATGACCTGGTGTCACCTACAGTCTGTCCCCTTGGGTGCCGTTTGTGCAGAGCAGCTACTGATCTAGGAGGATCCACCCTTCTACCTGGCAGACCATAGGAACTTGCTGACCACAAGGAGCTGCAGGGCTTTCTACTGTCCACCTGAGAGGGGCCTGCCTCACAGACACAACCAAGGACAGGCTGGACCCAAGAACTGTCCTTGCTACTCCAGGGAAGGACCCTGAGGGACCCTGAGTCTCGGGAAGGAGGGACCAGGAGGTTGGGGATGAGCAGGCTGCTCTGCTCTAGTCCTGGCTCACCATGCTGAGGCCATGGTTTGTCAACTGGCCAGTGTCAAGCAAATGACAAGGGTACAACAGCAGTCTACACCCACGCCTGTGGATCCAGAGCCAGGGAGATGGCAAGACTGGGTGCCTGGAGCTGGCAGGAGGCCATGGGTCACAAACAGGTCATGGAGCTGCCCACGCTTGCTCACCAGGGCTATGACAGGGTCTTAGGCAGCTTGGGGGGGGGGGGGAGGAGCACCGAGACTGGGGGGGCCTGGTGGTGCTGGTAAATAAAAGGGGCAATGGAGGGGTAAGCATGGACTCGAGGCTTTGCTAAAGGCGTGGGATGGGATGGCTAAGACAAGACAGAGTGGCCTGCTTCAGGGGGCAGGCCGAGCCAGGCCCACCTGTCACCTGTCCTCCCCCCCGCAGTCACTGCTGCTTCTCTGACCTTCGGGGCCGGAACCTCCGTGGGCTTGTCGCTTTCCTTGTAGCCACAGCTGCGGTGAAGCCCACCAGGCAGCACAGGGACGTAGTACTGAACTTGAGTGTGTCTAGCCAGCCGGGTGAGGCAGCCTGTAGATAATGCTCTGCCAGATGCAGCCCCAGCAGCAGGGCCCAAAGGCAGGTGGAGAAGGCATCGATCCGTCGGAGCCTGCGGGAGAGAGCAAGGTGAGTGCGTGCCCAGAGGACGGGACAGAGCCTCCCTGTCATTTCCATCAGGCCCAGCTCAGAGAGGCCAGTGGAGGGCTGAGTCCATCCCACGACGCACAGGCTGCCCAGCACTAAGCAGGTCAGTGCTCCTATGCCCACTGCCTAGCCTGGGAACCAAGGCCAGACACTGCCCTCACTTGAGCTTCCTTCCATAGCTTCTGCTACTCTGACTTTAGAGATGTGTGACGTGACTGGGCCCAGCCGCAGAGGCCAGCGGCAACTGGTTCAGTGTCACTGTCATCCACACTTCTGTGTTGTCCTCCTGGCCCCTGGAGAACTTGGACAGGCTTGTCTAGAGTTCAGCCCAGAATAGGGGACCACCAAGGAGGCAGGAAAGCCTATGCAGACCTCTGCCCACCCAGTCCCAAGGCCCCGCAACACACCTGATACGACCAGCCAGCAGCATGGCCAGCAGGCAGGTGAGCAGGCCTACTGCCACAATGCTGGTCTGGTGGCTCTGCCCAAAGGTCCAGGCCTCATGGAGCTTCTCTGTGGCATGCTCGGGCAACAGGCCCAGCAGCTGCTGCCAGCCCTCTGCCTGAGAAGTGGTGTTGTCTGAGGCCGCAGAACTATTGCCCCCAGGAGGTAGGGCCGGGGGCAAGGTAGCCCCCGGGGTGAAGGGTTCGCTGGGTCCATATAGTGTAGTGGACAACAAGAAGGCACAGGCCAGGAAGGCCAGGGCACGGAGCAGGATGACCTGGAATGGGGCCTTCACTGCCGAAGAACTGAAACTCTGAGGGAGAGAGAGATGGGTCATGAGAAGTCAGAAAGCCACCCACAGCCACCCTATGCCCGCCACGTGGGCCACTGGCAGCCCTGTTTCCTGCCCTTGCTCTGATGTTCAGGGACTGCTGGCTCAGCCCAGGCTATCGCCTCACTGACAGGTCTCTGTGAGAGGCCTTGCTGTCTCCTCTAGAGAAACACTCCTACATACTGGGACTTCATGCTTCTAGATCTTTCAATCACTTTGTCAAGTTTTTACCAAAAACTCCTATTACACTTGACTAGAATGCCAGTAAGATGTAAAGACAACTCTGGAAAAATGTTCAGATTAATTTTTTTTAATTTTGCTTTTTGTTAATAAGTTATTCAGATTAAAAACCAAGAAGCTAGGGGGCTGGAGAGATGGCTCAGCGGTTAAGAGCACTGACCGCTCTTCCCAGAGGTTATGAGTTCAATTCCCAGCAACCACATGGTGGCTCACAACCATCTGTAATGGGGATCTGATGCCTTCTTCTGGTGGGTCTGAAGAGAGCAACGGTGTACTCATATACATAAAATAAATAAATAAATCTTAAAAAAAAAAAAAAAAAAGAATTCAACCAACATTAAAAAAAAAAAAAAAAAAGGATTGCAGGGCTGGAGAGATGGCTCAGCAGTTAAGGGCACTGACTGTTCTTCCAGAGGTCCTGAGTTCAATTCCCAGCAACCACATGGTGGTGCAGAACCACCTATAATGGTAATCCAATGTCCTCTTCTGGTGTTGTCTGAAGAGAGTGACAGTGTACTCATATACATAAAATAAATTAAAACAAAACAAAACAAAACAAAAACCAAAACAAAACCAAGAAGCTAGAATAAGAATCAAAGGTCTGCGGTCTGAGGACAGGGGCTGCCTGTTCTTTTGAGCAGACATGAGAGAATAGGGACAGAGGCAGTATGTCCTAATGGTCAGTGACCAGCTACAGACTAGAAATGACACAGCTGGCAGACACAGGCCACATCTGACACGGGGTGGAGGAGGAGCTTCCTTGTGTGTGGGGTCCCTCAGTGCACTTGCTATTCTGATTTATCTTTTGCATGCAGACAAGCCACCTACTGCTAGGCTACAGCCCTATGTACTGGTTTATATTGTTTAAAAACCTAGACTATTTGCTTACACACTATAACAAAACTAGAGTTAATTTCAGCCCCACGTTCTTGGGTCTGGGCCCTGGCCTGGAGTGGATCCTGTGTGTAGCCCCCTTGCAAGCATCTCAGCCCCACCCTTGGTTCCCACAGCCACGCCCAGGAGCCACAGTGCTCAGGCTACCGTATCAGGAGGCTGCTATGAGGAACAAATACAAGGGGATCTGGAAAGTGGAAGGGTCAGCAAGGCAACCTCATACCAGGTGAGGTACACAGACAGCCACATCAAGATCCTAGACACCCTTAGGAAGACTGTGTCCAGCTGATGACAGCAGGGGTCCACCAGGCAGCTGTTTCCCAGAAGAGGAGTCTTGGCATGCTGCACTATGCCCCAGTCACTCGGACCCAGCCCCTAGACCATCTTCCCACCCACGCCCAACCCCCAAATGTCCCATGGCCTCAGACCTGCCCATGGGCCTGGTCGGCCTCCCGCCTCCGGAACTGGTGGCTGAGAAGCAGGGCTCGCAGCTGGCGGTTCTGGTGTTTGATGTAGTACTCGACAGCTGCCTGGCACGGGCGACACAGCTTGTACATCTGCTCCAGGTGGTGGCGGTACACCTCAATCTCCTCATCATAGCGGCCCTGGAGGTGTGCACAGAGGGCCTGTGGTACAGCTAGGAACTGGCTTCAGACTCCAGCCCTGCTGTGCAAATGGTGACGTGAGCTCTCCAGAGCGAGGGCTAGGAAGTGAGGGCTAGGAGGAGAGGCGGCCATGACACAGGACATTAATGACATGCTGCAGCTCACAGCCTGCTTAGTAAGGGCACTGAGCTGACATTCTCTAGATTCTGGCAGAAGGACAACCAAGGATCAGGGTCTTCCTTTCTCCTAGATTTTGAAGGTCTAACACACCAGAGAGCTGGTTGCTGGTTGAGCTATTCTTTAGTCTCACAGTAGCGCAAGATAGAAGTCCCGTCGCTTGCTTCCTCAGACATGCAGCAAGACACACAGTCAGCGCCTCCGTGGGAATGGCTAGTGTGATCTCTTGTTGGGGCAAACAGGAAAGTCACCTGGCATCAACCTTTCCCTCATGGCCTCTTTGTAAAAATCCGTTAAAAACTACACTTACTCGTTTATTTAGTGTATGTGTGTGAGCATGTAAGTGGGGGCTAGAGGATGATTTGGTGAGTTTGTTCTCCCCGAGTGCACCTCAGGAATCAAAATCAGATGATGAGGCTCGGTGGCAAGTGTCTTTGTGCCCCCGAGCCACCTTGGTGGCTCCCTCTTGGCCTCCTGGCTCATTCCTGGTCTCCTATCTTTCCTAGGCATCTTTGGGCCTCAGGTGGGACCTGCCTCTCTTCCTCTCAGGACACCATGCTAAACAGGACTGACTAATACTGAAGGAGACCAGGAGGTTGCCCCTAAGGCTGCAGTTGGAGACCAAGGCCTCTAGCTCCCTCTTCTCAGGGACAAAGCCTCTGGCCTGGCAGGCTCTGTTTTCCACAGTGTTCTCCCAGTGGTCACAAGATCAGTGATAGCAAGCTCAGCTCCTGCAGCGAAGGAAGCCACATATCCCGGACTGTGGGGTGGCAGGAGGTGAAGGCCAGCCAACAGTTTGGCGCTACCTAGCCATGCGTGCTTACCTCCTCACGTGGTGTGAAAGCAGCCAGCTGCTTGATCTTGGTGGTCTGGTGGTGGCTGCACCTTCGGCATAGCAGGACCTGGCTGCTCACCCACTGCTGCGGCTGCGCAGGGTCACGGGGACTGGGTACGCTGCTCACCCCGTGGTTCAGGTGTTCCATGTACTGTGCTGGGATTGGCTTGTTGTAGTCTCCATTCTGGGGAGGCAGAGGCCCCGGTCAGTGTGGGCCCACTCAGGGATGTTCCAGACAGCCCTACTCTGGCTTTCTTTACACAAAAGAGTAGCAGCATTCCTTCTGATGCTGCCTAACATGGAACCCCAAAAATCTAGGTGCTGAGAAGCTACCCAGCATGTACCCCAGTCTTACCCTGTTGTGGTGACAGGACAAGTGGGCACGGTTCCCTGCACCTGCCCTTCCTCCTCAAAGGGAGGCACAGTGCCAGGACCATAGTTAGAAGACAGTGACGTGCGTGGAATGTGAGCTCAGGCCAGCTCAGCAGCAGCCCCAGCACTGGCCACCCACCGCCAGCCCATACCTCTTGAAAGCCATTGTACTGCTCACAGTGGGGACAGTCCCAACAGTTGCGATTCCCATAGGGCACCAGTGTGTCCTGGTTGCAGAACCAGCAGTTGACCACTGTATGTGTTGGCTTCACCCTGTGGACCAAGGATAACAGTTAGTCCAGAAGACTGCGCTATCTGTGAAATGTGAGACCACATTTCAAGAGCAGGAAGTGGCATCCAAGGTGGAGATGAAGGCCCAGCCACAGGATGTGGAGGGAGAAGGGACTCTTAAACGCTATCTCCCAGGATGGTTCATCCGACAAAGCACTTCCCAGGAGGCAGTAGGAGACTCACCAGCTCTATAGGCTCCAAAGTATGCACCTAGAAACCCAGGGCCACCAGCCCCTGCTGTTCTGGGTCCCAGACATTGTGGGGCAGAAAGGGGGGCAGCACAGGGTCAGGGCTAGCTAACCAATGGGTCAATAGAGATGACACTCAGGACCCTTCTTCCCCCATGAAGTCTATTCCTAGGGTGCAGAAATTGTGTTGGGGAGAGTTGTAAGACTTAAGGGAGCTTTCTGCCCTTTCCAGAAAAAAATCCCTAGAGAAAGTGCCAAGGAGGCCAAGGGGTGGGGACTCTTGGCAGGGTCAGGGACAAGTCACAGCTGCTCAGCCAGGGCGCAGCCTTTTGGGTAAGGGGGGGCAGGCCCACAGTAGGTTTTGTTGGTCACACAACAGGTGGGGCCTGCAGGATAATTCTGGCCCAGACACTGGGGATCTGTGCAGCAGAGGGCACACAGCAACTGCCCAGCAAAGCCAGTCCAAGAATTTAGAAACAAATGGGCAAAAGGCAGCAGCTGGGAGCACGGTGTCCTGACCTTGCCCTTTTGCCCTGTCCTCACTCAGAGAGCATGTCTAGTTCAAGGGCACTGCCCAGACCATGGTAGAGTAAGCCACCACACACAGAGGGCCCTGCTCCTTAGAAAGCATGCCCTCTGGCCTTGGCATCCTAAAAGAGAGAGTCTGGCTGGGAAGCTCACGGCTGTGCTCAGGAGGTTCTCAGTTTCTAAGCTCAGCGTGTAAGCCAGGCCTGTAAAGTGGACCAGGATCAGCGCCTGCAGCTTCTGCATGGGAAAGGCCATCTAGGCAGGAGGGAAGACCGCTGTGGGAGTGGGGTTCTAGTTCCTGGCTCACCCCGCACTGCCTGCCTATCAGCTCTACTCCCCCACCTACAGTGGGCAGGTGAAGGAAGAGTGTCCTGTCAGCTGGAGACAGGAGCACCTCCCTCACAGGGGCTTGCTCTTAGGAAGTACTGAACAGCGTCCTGGCCTAGTCCATGTCAACACACGACAGTGACAGGGACATGTGCTCTGGCAGTCAGTCTCACAATTCCTTTTGCCTGAGTTTAGGTCTAACCCCTCAAAATGGCAGGGAGGGGTGCTGGAGGGAGGGCTGGGCAGTTCAAACACTCACTCCTTTTGTAGAGGAGCCCAGTTTGGATTCCAGCACCCATGTCTGGTGGCTCACAACCGCCTTTAACTCTAGCTCCAGGGGATCTGATGCTTAGGGCCTCCACAGGCATCCGCTTTACACACTTACACTTACACACACACACACACACACACACACACACACACACACACACACACACACACACAGTTTAAAAACAATAACAACAGCACAGGGCCCACAGGTAAAACCTTAAGACTGAACACTGGCCAGAGTACCCTGTGCCTTGGTCTCTAGAGTCTATCTACCTTCTAGAATTTTCCTTTCTTTTCTTTTTCTTTCTTTCTTTCTCTCTCTCTCTTTCTCTTTTTTTTTTTTTTTTTTTTTTTTGGTTTTTCAAGACAGGGTTTCTCTGTGTAGCCCCGGCTGTCCTGGAACTCACTCTGTAGACCAGGCTGGCCTCGAACTCAGAAATCCGCCTGCCTCTGCCTCCCAAGTGCTGGGATTAAAGGCATGCGTCACCACTGCCCGACTTGGAATCTTCATTTCAATCCCTCATTTTTCAAATGGGTTGCTCAGACTTTGCTAGTACTTGGTACTTGACAGCTTTATGGGCCCCCAAATGGAAAGAGGAACACAGGAGACTGCAGCACCAGCTGTGGCTGGAGAACTGGAAATGTGCTCTGCTGGGGTGCCTGTGTCTTCGGCATTCCTGGGTAATTAAACACTTACTTTGTGGTAATTTGTACATCTTTTATAGGCCTCTTTGTAATTAGGCACAAGGCATGCCCCATAGCTAGTCGGCAAGCTGTGTGCACTCTCATCTGCCCGAGTCTGAGGCAAAGCACCCACCTGCTCCTGGGGCTCCTGAGCCCTGGTTCTATTTGATGGGAAAGGTCAACTTCTGGGCTTGCTCTGAGACCAAAAACAAGCAAGGTGGGCTGCCGCTGTGGAGTGACAAGTCTGCCAGGAAGCCCAGCCCACCCAGGAAACCATCATTTCCATTCCCAGGGCTCCGTTGCTAGGGAAATGGCTCCCAGCCTCAGGAAAAAGCCTGGTCTGGAAGTGGACGGAGGGGGATTCATCCTTCTGAGGCCAGAGGGTGGGGGTGTCCTTTTATGGCCAGAGCAACATTGTCTGCCTCAGCTAGGTGGGGTCCCTACACCAGAAGCTACCTCCTTTACAGACAGCCCCAAAAGGTCCGTGGGCAGGAGCAGTGGGGCAGCTGGCCAGAATCTCAGACCTTCTAGCTGCTGTACCATGTACCAAAGGGTAGGTGAACATGCAAACAGTCCCAGCAGCCACTTCTCAGCTCCAACGCCCCACCAGGGCGGACTGCGCAGTCCTGGCCTCAGAACTCACCCAGTTTTGTTTTAGGGAAAGTCCTCTCGGTTTCCCTGGCAAACTCCTTGGTCCACTTTTCTCCCTCAAGCCAACAATCTCAATTCTATGACAAATCACATGTGGGGACTACAGTGGAGGTGATTAGATAGCATGTCGCTTTAACAAAGGCGAGGACGGTGACTCGGCAGAGGCCAGCATCACGGTCCATGACCAAGTCTAGGTCACATTCACTGCCACGGGTGGGTGGGGGACCTGGAAGCCACTTCGCCAGCTGGTCACTGTGATGCCCAACTCTTGGGATGCTGAAGAGAACCTAATCCTTTGAAGGGCCAGGGGCAACTGCATGCCTGGTATCCCCTCCATGAGATCAGAATGCACAGCGGGAAACACGAACACGTACCTCTGGTGATGTTTTCTCCATCAGCCTAGGACATTTAGGAAAAGCAAACCTCCTGCCCCAGACCTCAGCATAGGTGGCTACTTCAAGTTCTTTGGCCCAGGAACCAATCAGGGCCCATGTTATGTCACACAGGAGACACTGGATGGGCTTAGGTCATGGGGTGCTCTGAGTCTGTGGGAACCAATGTGCCTATTTCTTCCTAAGGAGCCTGACAAGTTATGCCTGTGAGAACCAGGCTTAGTTCCCTCAGGGTCCAGGGAAAGCTCAGTTGTACAGGATGCTCTGTCTCTGCTCTTCCAAGTGTGACCTCATCTGAGAGGAAGAGTTCAAGGAGGTACACTCTGGGCTTCAAGGGTAGCAGCAGGGCTGAGTGCAACTCTGCAACTTAATCTCCAATCTCCAGCCTAATCTCACAGCAGCAATGCCATCCACAAGAGCAGAAAACCCTAAAACTGATCCCTCGGGGGATGGAGCCAGCCCTGGATGGACACGTTACACACTCAGTCCATCAAGTGCCATGCAAGGCTTTCAGAGATGACAGTTGAGCAGAATGCACCGTCTGACTGTGACACAAGAACCACAATTCACAGAGCAGCAGGCCAACAGGTACCACTGGACTCGACACCAACATGCAGGGCACATGCTGCCACCCAGAAACAGGTGCCCTCAGCAGCAGGGCAGAAGGCAGGAGAGGGCCAACTAAAATGCATACATAGAGTGGCCACTCAGCTGGAGTGGGCAGCTTAGAACCCTGAGTGCTGAGGCTCAGACACAGGAGTAACTGCCAGAGGCCTCTGAGCGCTAGGGCAGGCTCTGCGATACACCTGAGACAGACTATCCATATGTATCCTCATCTCCAAGCACAGGAACTACGATCTCAATAAACCCCAACAGATGCTGCGGGCCGTGCAAGCGGGACCGTGATGGGCTCTCAACTGAGCTCCCAGGGGCAAACCCACAGTGCACTGTGCAAAGGGGCAAGGCACACACAAGCAGCAGCATGGAGAGTAGTGGAGGCACAGGGAGAGGCATGTAAGACCTCCACCCCAGGAGCCCAGGCCTAGGAAAGCCGCTCTGGCTGGTATGGCAGTAAGGGTGTGAGGCAGGGCTCCTCCACCTACAGCTGGCTGTGGTTCCCAGCTGGGAATGGACCAGAATGACAGTACCTGCCTCACTGGTGCTGCTCCTGAATGACAGGTGCTCCGTGCATGTCACCTGTACAGGAACGGCAGCTGCTCTCACTCATATTAACAGTAACTAGAACAAGAACGCTCCACGGGTAAGGACTCGGGCTCTAGACAACTTTTTTGCAACCAAGGTGGCCAGGTTTAAAACTCAGAAAGGGCTGACCTGAACAGGGACATTTTCTTCACATGGCTCCTCTGGGCCACAGTGTTGCCGTCTGCTATCTCTGTGCTTGGCTTGAAAACACCCACTCCACTAAAGGCCTTCCAAATTCAAGTCCCCATAGGTCCTCCTCTGACATATCCAACTCCCATTCTCCACCACAGCCGATTCCTGCCTGCCATAGCTTCCCCTCCAGGGAAGGGAAAGCTGCAGCCTCTTGCTAAGTTAGGCTTGCTTCAGAATCGTGAGTGGCCAATTCACCTCCAGATGATACCCAGATCTCATAAAGACACA
Source organism: Uromys caudimaculatus (assembly GCA_028551405.1). NCBI lineage: Eukaryota > Metazoa > Chordata > Mammalia > Rodentia > Muridae > Uromys > Uromys caudimaculatus. The sequence continues at coordinate 133,760,416 of CM052702.1, forward strand.
TGCACACGAGGTGCCGTGCTTTGACCAATCAGCAGCAGTGGTCCAAACATGGTACCTTGACAGTCTGGTGTCAGTATGAAAAAGGCATGAAGGGAGTTTTGGCTTCTCCTGCAAGAATATATGCCTCCCTCCCCCACACCTCACCAAGATCCCAGATTCCTGTCCCTAGCAGAGGCAAGGCCTTCACTGGCAGGACAGGAAGGGGTGACAGGCAGAGTGACCCAGTCCTGGCTACAACCAGCCCCACTCTGCTCTTCTGGCCACATGCCCTATACTGAGCTGGCAGGGGCAGTGGCACCCAGGAGGTGCCTGGGCTTTGGGACAAGCTCTGCTTGGCACATGAACAGACTGCCCAGGCTCCCCTAGGTCCAGATAAAGAGAGACTGCTTTGGATTAGCTGATCTTAAGATGTCCCTCTGACTTCCAAAAACTGGGTGGAAACAAGACAGGAAGATTGGGTTGAGATCCCTAGAGTCAGGCCCTCTGGGTTGTGGCCCCCTCCTTAGAAGCCCCTTGTGACTTACCCACCTCTAACACCTTTTGCCTGCCCTCTCCTTCAGGAGAAAAGCAGGGAGTGACAGTGACCCATCACCCAGGTTGCCAACCATAGCTCCTTGTCGCCCAGAGACTAGGGGCAAGTCCTGAGTGAGCTTCGCACATCCCTCGTTGTCCCGAAGAGGGTCCCCATAAATGCGTATATGTTCCTATCCTCAGGAAACGTGATCAGGTGAAGCTATTCCTTCACCCTGCTCAAGGAACTATTCCATTTTGGGGTTTGACCACGGAGGGGAATGTCCAAGCCAGCTTTGAGTACTGGGGTCTGCGTGATCTCTGAAGCCACGATAGGCCAGAGATGGGCCCCAAAGCCCATCTCAGATAGGTGTCCAAGGAGTACAGCGTACCCCTCTGAGTGGACAAGATCCCTAAATGTGTGGAGTGCAGGCTCCTGCCCAAGACTGCTACTGTACACACGTGCCTCTTCTAAGTACTCAGCTCCAAGGCTTCTCCGGGGGAAAGCTTACGTGAGGAATGTTCTTGCTATCGCATGCGGACCATCAAGTGCCAGCTCTCATCACCCTAACCGATGGGCTGCAGAGGCCCAGCAGGGCAGTACAGCCAGGAGCGCAGGCCTCGAAGGGAGGAGCAAGCAGCAGCCCCCTCCCCCAGCCACGGTCGGAGGCTGCTCCCCAACGAGGTTTTTAGAGGGTGGGGGCAAAGGTGGAGGCGGAGAAGGCGTCTCACATCGGCGAGCAGGCCTGGTCCGCCCGTGGGACTCCGCCGTGGCCTCGCGGGGGCGGGGCGGCGGCCCGGGCCGCGTGCAGCGGGGCGCGCACTCACCTCCGCGCAATCCGGTAGAGCACCACGCCAGCGGCAGCGCACGCCGTGACCCCCAGGCCGCCCGCCAGGCCGGCGGTGGGGCAGCTGGCCAGCAGCGCGCTCACTCCCTCCATGGCTTCCGGGCGGAGTCGGTGGGCTACGGGCGCCGGCTGCAAAAGGGACTCCCGGCGGCCCGCGCGCTCCTGCTCACGCCGTGACCTTCGCCGCTTTGTAGCCGGCGCGGACCCGCCCCTTGACTCGGCGCGCTCCCGCCGCGCAGCCAATCGCAGCGCGGGGCGAGCCTGGGTGGGCGGGGCGCCGACGGAAGCGCTCCGCGCCGGCTCGGACGCGCCCTCCAGCGGCCGCAGTTGGAACGCCACTCTCTAGAGCTGGAGGGAGCCCCGCCTGCGCCTGCTGCTTGCGCATGCGTGCATTTGCAGTTCCCAGCGCGGCTACCCTGCGCCAATCCTTGCCAAAGCTTTTTCCATTTAGTCTTGTTTTCCTGGCGTTGGGCCAAAGCCGGCCTGTGCCACTCCAGAAACCACAATGGTTGAAAATTAGCTTGCACAAACATAAACGTCCAAAGACGGAAACGAGGTTAAATAATCACTGGATAGGCATGTTTCGGAACATAATGCAGCCATTAGAATGAATGGCTGAGGGGGAGGAATTGGCCCTGAAGGGGTTATCTTTTTTTTTTTTTTTTTTTTTGTCGAATGTAGATGATTTTCATAGTTGCCAAGTTTGATGAAGCCTGTGCACTTCAAATAGATTACCTCAGGGAGTGGGATCGAGGGAAGACCCACTTACAGGAGTGTTTCAGTATTTATGTGAGCTAAATTACGGATCAAGAAAAACTCAGAGGCTTGTGGTGCACAGTCTTTAATCCCAGCAGAGGCAGGTGGATTTCTGTACATTTGAGGCCAGCCTGGTCTACACTGTGAGTTCCAGGTCGTCAGGCAATCTGGGCTAGTAGTGAGGCCCTGTCCTTAAAAAAAAAAAAAAAAAAAAAGCCGGGCAGTGGTGGCACACGCCTTTAATCCCAGCACTTGGGAGGCAGAGGCAGGCGGATTTCTGAGTTCGAGGCCAGCCTGGTCTACAGAGTGAGTTCCAGGACAGCCAGGGCTACACAGGGAAACCCTGTCTCGAAAAACCAAGAAAAAGAAAAAGAAAAAGAAAAAAACTCTTAGCAAGAAATATTTATATCAAGTTGAGCAGGCATAGTGGCATAAAGCCTTTGATCTCTCAAAAAATTGAAAACTTGTGGGGCATGGTGGTGCACGCCTTTAATCCCAGCACTTGGGAGGCAGAGGAAGGCAGATCTCTGTGAGTTTGAGGCCAGCCTGGTCTACAAAGAGAGTCCAGGACAGCCAGGGCTCTGTTACACAGAAACAACGTGTTCTGAAAAACAAAAACAAAAAACAAACAAAACTTAAAAAAAAATGTTTATATCTAATTACATGTTATGTTTCTGTAGAATAACCCCCTCCCCCCAACACACACACAATTTTATGAGTGTCTTTAAGATGGAGTTCTCTGTGGGCAGTGATGGCTTGAGTGTCACTGTAATCTCTTGGTTTTCGTTGCCAGTTCACCTGTCCACATATCACCAGTCAGGAAAGAAGAAGCAGATTGAGTTCAGGGAATCAATGTGAAACTGGGGCATTCAGATCTGGGCTGGAAGGCATCTCTTGCATGACAGAGACAAACAAGGCCTTTCCCTCCGCCTTTCGATTTCTGCTGGCTCTGAGCGTGCCTGGAGTGCACGGGCTCACACGATGTGTGCCCATGCTTAAACACCATTCGCCTTGAGTTCCAGGGAAGGTCTCCAGTCAGCAGAGAACTGTTGTCTAAGAGCTTCCTGGACGCCACTCACACGACCTTAGGCATTGCATGACTATTGGTATCTCCAACTCTTAGATAAACGGAAAGAAAACTGATTTCAGATCCAGATTTCAGAACTCCTCCAAGCCCCGTGTGTTAAAGTCTTGGTGTCCAGCTGCTGAAGCTCCTGGATAGTGGCACTGTTAGAAACTTTTTTTTTTTAATTAATTAATTTATTTATTTTTGACACAGATAGAAACTTTAAACAAAACCACCAAAACAGAAAATCCCGCCTGGTGCCTACCGAGGCCATAAGTCACTGGGTCTGCTGGAACTGGGGTTGATGGTTCTGAGTGATCTTGTGGGGTTCAGAACTTGAACCCATATCCTCTAGAAGGAAAACCTTGGCCATGTCCTCCAGCTTTGCTTCGGGGGTGTGGGGGCTGCGGGGGCTGCGGGGGGCATGCTGATGTGGGTGGTATGTGCAGCCGCCTAAGGCCATGTCTAGGCCCGGAGTGGGTCAGTGGTCCTGATTCGCCCAGGGGCTATGTTGATGTCTGTGGATCATCTGGCCACCCACATGGTAGCGCTGGTGGTGGCACGGGTGCCGGGAGCTGGTCCCACCCCTCTCCATCTGTGCAGGGCTCTCCTGAGTTGAGAGCTTCTAGCCTGGGTGCAGGAGGAGAAAGACTCACCCCTGCTTGGGGAGCTGGCAACTAACAATTTGACCACGTTCCAGTGAGTATATGGATAACAGGAAAAGGACATTTTTTCTTTTTTCCCCTTTCTTCTTTTTTCTCTTTTGGTTAGGGAGGTCATGGGGGATGATAGGTGTGGGAGGAGCTAGTCAGTACAGGTGGGCGGCCTAAGATGTTCCCAGATGTAACAATACTGATGAGGTGTCTATGTTAATGTTTTAAAGGTAAAGGAGAGTGGGAATGTAGCTGAATTAGTATTTACCTAGCATGCACAAGGCCCTGGGTTCCATACCAGCACTGCATAATGACCGAGAGTAGAAGAAATTATATTCTACTAAAAACAGAACAAAAATAAAAACCAAAAGTAAAACCATATGTATTTATCTAAAACCGCAAATGAAAACCAAGCAGTCTAGCCAAGTGTGGTCGCACACACCTGTAACCCCAGCAGCTGACAAAATCAAGAGGACCAGTTTAATGTCATCCTCAGCTACATAAGGACTTCGAGGCCAGCCTAGACTAATCTTGTCCCAAGGCACTTATTCTTGCAGAGGATCCGGATTTGATTCCCAGGAGACCCCACACCCTCTGCTAAATTCCAGGGCACACCAGGCACTCACATATATGTCTTAGTACAAAGACATACCGTTGAGCAAACACTCATACACATAAAGTAAAAAACAAAGAAAAACCAAAAGAAATGAAAGAATCTAATTTTTTTGTTTTTTTCGAAACAGGGTTTTTCTGTGTAGCCCTGGCTGTCCTGGAACTCACTCTGTAGACCAGGCTGGCCTCGAACTAGAAATCCACCTGCCTCTGCTTCCCAAGTGCTGGGATTAAAGGCATGTGCCACCTCCCGGTGGAATCTAATTTTTAAACACTCTGATAGGTAAAATTATTCAGGCTTTACTAAGAGTATTAAAAACAGGAGGTTGGGGCTGGAGAGATGGCTTAGCGGTTGAGAGCACTGAGTGTACTTCCAGAGGTCCTGGGTTCAATTCCCAGCAACCACATGGTGGCTCACAACCATCTGTAATGGGATCCGATGCCGTCTTCTGGTGCGTCTGAAGAGAGCTACAGTGTACTCACATACACAAAATAAGTAAATCTTAAAAACAGGAGGCTGTTTGTTGCCTCATGCCACTGTCAAGAACTGTGAGAGTTTCTGGAATAGAGATCACTCTCTTGCTATGCACCTCAGGAGCATTGAAAGGCAGTCACTTGCTTTGACTTCTAGATGCTCAGTGAAGTAAAGGGGAGCTGGGGACACACCCACTGGCCTCCCACACAGTAAAGGCAACAAATAGAAATGCCATAGACTTGAAAAACTCCTCCTTTCAACCTCTCCGGATCATCTGCAGCTGAATCTGAATGTCGCCTCAGCTGCCAGTCTTCTGGTGTTCATCCTGAGACGTCACCTCCGCGGAGAATTCACGTTCGAGTTCCACAGTGAAAGTGAGGGACAGATGACTACTGACGTTTACCTGCCTGCCTTCTCCCAACACAGGGGCTTACGTGTAGTCCAGCCGGCTGGCCCCGAGCTTCTGATAACGCCCCTGCCTTAGCCTTCTGTGGCCTTTCTGATCCCTGTCTCACTCCTTTAGAAGAAGGGAGCAGACGAGGAGGTGGCCCGCGGGTAAGAGTGCTTGTCTAGCATGCACAAAGCTAGACTGAGTGCAGTGGCGGCACATCCCAGTGATTCCAACACTCTGGGGAGGGAGGAACGGGAGCAGCAGTTCAGGGTTGCTGGGTGTGGTAGTGCACACCTTTAATCCCAGAACCCGGGGACCAGAGGTGGGCGGATCTCTGAGTTCAAGGCCAGCCTGGTCTATAGCATGAGTTGAGTTGCTTGACAGCCAGGGATACACAGAGAAAATCTCGTCTCAAAAACAAAAACAAACAACCCATCAAACAAAACCCTAAACAAAAATCCTTTAAAAAGGAGGTATCTAAATACCACCAGCAGCCGGGCGGTGGTGGCGCACGCCTTTAATCCCAGCACTTGGGAGGCAGAGGCAGGCGGATTTCTGAGTTCGAGGCCAGCCTGGTCTACAGAGTGAGTTCCAGGACAGCCAGGGCTACACAGAGAAACCCTGTCTCGAAAAAACAACAACAACAACAACAAAAAGTGTGTGCCAGGGCTCAAATAGGTTTCATTTCTGGAAATACTGCCGGGAGGCAAGCAACCCATAAGCAGTTCTTTACAGCTGCCTTGGGTTCGAACGTGGGAAAAGAGGATAAATGCAGGAAAATATTGGTAATGTAGCTAAAAGTAGTATTTATTGTCAAGCTGGGTCAGGCCCAGTGGTGCACATCTGTATTTTCAGCCTGTGGGAGACTGAGGCAGGAGAATAAAGTCCGAAGTCAGCCTGGGCTATAGCACCAAGACCCTGACTCAAAAACGGTGGGGTGGGGTGGTGGTTAAGGAAGTCTGGAAACTTAGATTGTGGATAGACCTACATGGGGAAATGGGGCTGTACAGAGGGAAAATTGTGGAACATGTGCTCAGTTGTCACCAAGCGTGACCGCTCTTCCCTGCCTGCCACTCAGCCCCCACAGTTGCTTAGAAAACAAGTCATGCTTCTCTTCTCCACATTCAGCCAGAGCCCATGGCTGGCTTATGTACAGTAAGCATAAAAGAGAACACAAACCCAGAACAAACTTAAATTAAATAGCATGATTTAATTTACTTGCTCCTTTAATCCTCAATCCTCTTAAGTTAAAAAAGAAAGTTATAATTAACTATTAACGTTAATGAATTTAAACCTTCCAGAAACATGAATCCAAAAGGAAATGTCCAACAGGTGACATGGGCCAGGTACTCTATGGCCTTCGCTGTTTCAGTTTTGAACACTAAACATCAACGGAAAAGAAAATCTCTAGGGTTTTCAGTTTTATTCTCCTAGAGCACAACCGTGGCCCTGTCACTAAGCGCGCTCTCCCAGCAGGTACACGATGAACTCATAGGTGGACAGGACAATGGCAGTATTGGGGATTTGCCGGATGAGCTGAGCAAAAAGTCCTCGGTAGAAGGCGAGGTAGCCTTCCTCCCGGAACACCAGGCGCGCCGTCTGCACGAATGCCGTGTACTTGCTGCCTTCCTCCCGGAGCCGTGTCCTGATGACCTCTGTGGGAAAGACAGCGGGAAGAAGTCAAGGCTCCCATGTCCACTGGGCATCTTGGTTCTAATCTGACAGTGCAGTCATAAGTGAGAGGGATAATGGAAAATTAAGTCCTAGCAGGGCACAGTGGCGCACGCCTTTAATCCCAGCACTCGGGAGGCTGAGGCAGGTGGATCTCTGTGGTTCGAAGCCAGCCTGGTCTACAGAGTGAGGTCCAGGACAGCCAGGGCTACATAGTGAGACCTTGTCTTGAAAAAGGCAAAAGAAAAGGTAAGTTCTTAGACTGTGTTCTGCTCCCAAGATTGCCTCTGATCCCCTACTCTCTCTAGCTGAAGAGCCACCTCAGCTCCCTCCCAGCACAGTGGCCCCGTGCTGGTCAGCCCTGCTTGTTAAGCAGACCTCAGAGCCCAGGGGGCACTGCTGGTCTCTCCCTCCCACCTGCCTTTGTGTCTTGGTGGTGCTCCAGCACACAATGGGCCCTAACCCATTGTGAAACATGGTGCATCTGTTACTGTTGTGCGTGTGTGTGTGTGTGTGTGTGTGTGTGTGTGAAAGCACAACTTGTTTTGACATCATAAAGAACTGTTTTTAAAGTAGGTTAGTGGGACAGTAGTGGTCTCATCTTTGCATCTTGGATAAGGGAGCAGCTCAGCAGCAGAACAAGTGTGTAACACTCACAAGGCCCTGTGTTCAGTCCCTAGCATCCCAACTAGAAGAGTGTTCCCGGCTTGGGAGGCAGAGGCAGGTGGATCTCTTGAGTTCAAGGCCAGTTTGACCTACATAGTGAGTTCCAGGACAGCCAGATATAGAAAGAGCTGTCTTAAAACGACAATAACAACAAACAAACAAACAAACCCCATAAAACAACAAGAACACTCAAGGAAACAAAAAGGCCCAAATAGTAGATTTATGTAGCACCCACTCAAAGAAGAAGCAGCTGAGTGATTCTTCATTTGGCTCCTGCATAACTTTTTGAGCCAAGGAATATTAAGTAAAGTCTACTTTGCCACACTGAGATGGAGCTGAGCAAGGTAGAGTAGGTCACCACTCACATGACTTGGGTCTGGGCAGTCAATGATGGTGTCACTCTGCCCTGCAGGGGCAGAGTGAGCATCTCCAATTTGAAAGTCTAGAGTGTCACCTTGGCCAGACCAGACATGCTTAACCATATTTACGTATGTTCCAAGCTAGAAATCTCTGGACTCAATCACTCCTGTCACATGTATTTCAGTTAAGGGACACCCAATCTATGTTTGCATTTCAGTCTATGCAGTGACAAATGGCAAAGCCAACAACTGTTTCACTGCTCTAGGAAGAAAGAGCAAAACATACCGTGTGGGTAAGCAATGCAGGAGGCACACCCCTTAGAAACAGCAGCAGCTGCCATGAGTCCAAAGAAGCTAGAGGAGCCTCTCTCAGTCCCGTCCGTCGAGGAGACGATCGGAGCTTCCTTCAGACACTTCTTTAAACTCTCATAAATAGCAAAGCAGATGATTGTCTCTGAGATCCCAGCATATGAGGCGGTCAGCCCTCTATAGAAGCCACGGATGCCTTCTGTCTGGTACACGTGCCGAGCACACTGGAGTGTATTCATCTGCTTGCAGCCTCTCACCCTGTCAGAGGGGATCAATAATAGACACTGAGAGGGAGACACACCACACCCAAGTCATAAGGGGGATCACCATGACCCAGAAATGACACAGGAGAAGAAACCCGTCCTTCCTGTTCTGAGGCCACCTGACCTCTGGCCCACTGTGAGGCCAATTCCTTAGCTGAGAAACCTGACAGGTCATGTAACAGATGGCATCTGAATCTACAGTCACTGAAGCAGCTTATAGGCTCTGACCCAATTCTAGAAAATGCTAATGGAGGACATTTGGAACCATCCATATATCTAGAAGCAGGATTAGCTAAGTGTGGTGCACACACACGGTGAGGGGAGCTGTGGTGGCAGGAAGACACAAGGAAGCTAAGTAGAAAGTAGATAAACTATGTACATGGTAAAACGCCATGGCACAAGAGAACGCCGAGGGACGGGGTAGCACAGCCTTCTTTTTGGTATACTGGAGATTATACTCAGGGCTTTGTGCACGGTAGGTACGTGCTTACTACTGAGCTATCTGCCAGGCCAATGGCTCTTCTTACCATGGCTCTCTGAAGTGTGATTTTTGTGCATGCTAAGGCCTGAACCCAGGGCTTCATGAATTGAAAAACAACAAACAAAACATATTATGTACACAGATATATTTATATATACACATACATTTCTTCTTAGCTTTGTCATATGGAATTTTTAATCTAGGTACATTTCCTGATATTTTACTCATCCACTTACTTTTAAGTATCCATTGTGTATTTATTTTATCTCTCTCTCTCTCTCTCTGTGTGTGTGTGTGTGTGTGTGTGTGTGTGTGTGTGTGTGTGTGTGTGTGTGTGCAGGAAGCATTAGCTCCCCTGGAGCTACCCTACAGGTTGGTGTGGTGTTGGGAATTGAGTAGTGAGCTCTCTTAGCTGTTGACACAGCTCTCTAGCCCACGATTCTGTATTTTTATTCTATTATTTCTAAGGTTAGTCAGAACCCCTGCCTTAATCCTTTTTTTTTATTATTATTATTTTTTTTTTTTTTCGAGACAGGGTTTCTCTGTGTAGCCCTGGCTGTCCTGGAACTCACTCTGTAGACCAGGCTGGCCTCGAACTCAGAAATCCGCCTGCCTCTGCCTCCCAAGTGCTGGGATTAAAGGCGTGCGCCACCACCGCCCGGCTTTTTTTTTTTTTTAAAAGGTAACCTGGAGTGAGCTGATGCTCTCTGTCTCTTCTTATTCCTATGTCTCTGTGCTCACTTCATAAGGAAATTCACAGAAATCATCTACCTTTGTTGTTTCTTTTATACACATTCCTTCTGTTGATAAAACAGTGTCCTCTGCTTAAGAGTCACTGAAGACTAGCTCTGTTTTACAGAATAAAATGGTGCTGATACTAGAATCAAAAGCATAAACAGTCAAGAGCATTGGCTCATGCCTGTAACCCCAGATGGATTACAGAGTTGAGATCCTGTCTCAAAAAGAAAAAAGAGAGATTTAAGCTAAACCGCTAAACTTCTGTACTTGCATTAACTGTTTTCTTGCTCAACCCTTTTTGTGTGCCCCCCAACCCCCTGTAGCTAGCTTCTTTCAGGAGGGTGGGAGCTGCTGCCACCTGAGGAGGCTCTCCCATCCTCTCCTGACTCCATCCAGCCTAGACTGTGCTAAGGACTCTCCAGAGTGCTGGACACCTCACACCCCTCGCCCCACCAGACTATAATCCCATTTGCTGATTGGCTGTACTGCTGTAAGGTAGAAGGCACAGCCAATTTCCCTGGCAACCACTGGAACAAAATATACTCACAGATCTCACCTAAATAAAAGTCTAACGTCCTAAGCACTAGAAAGGGCCTCAGTCAACAGATGCATTTATCTGTTGCTAACCACAGGTGATATCAGGACACTGAACACTCGGCTCTGAGGTAATACCAGAGGCGTCCAGGAGACAAGGCTGGCCAGAAGCTTGAAGTACAACAGTAAGGAAGGGTGAAGGACAGGACACTCAGGAACATGGACATGTAGGACACACATGGCATTTTGGAAACTACAAAGGACTGTCTCAGTGCTTGGTCCGGGAGTAACTGAGCTTTGTCATAGGAATCTAGCAAGCACTTCAGAAGGCAGAACGGACGGTGGACACTGGAAGCCCTCACCAGGGCATACATGGTCACAAGAGGAACCCAGGCAGGGCCCTCTTCACTCTGCAGGCACATCTCAGGCTTTCCCTTTCCCTCAGAGGAAGCCAGAGGGAAGATGAGCCTGGTAGTGTTTCCAGGGTTCACATTTCTGGGCTACACAGCACAAAGGCTCTTAGAATACAAGCAGTTCCTTGAACTTAGTCTGGGAGAGGCCAAATTTCTACTGGAAATCAGCATTCCTTCAGGAAGCATGAGTGTGGGTGACGCCCACAGAGACAGTAGCTGAGGTGTTACACAGATAGAAACAGTCTCCCGCCACAGAGTTAAAAGGCACTGTTTAGTATCCTTGGTCTTTGAAAATTCATAGGTGTTGCTGGCCTACTGAGAAATCGGATTTATATATAAAAGAAGCATTATTACTGCATCACAAATTTTAAAAATGTTGATGACTTCATTTTAATTGGTTTCTATTTCTTTAAAAACCTTGCTCCAGTCAAGGGTAATAGGCCTGTAAGCCTAGGCCTGGGGGGGGGGGAGGCTTGAGACAGCAAGATTGCAAGTTTAAAGAGGCCTCAACTACACAGCAAGACCCTGTCTCAACAAAATACAAAGTCCAGACATTTTTCCACCAGATTACTCAAGGAACACACTTAAGAACTGCAGGTTAGCCGCACGCCTTTAATCCCAACACTTGGGAGGCAGAGGCAGGCGGATTTCTGAGTTCGAGGCCAGCCTGGTCTACAGAGTGAGTTCCAGGACAGCCAGGGCTACACAGAGAAACCCTGTCTCAAAAAACCAAAAAAAAAAAAAAAAAAAAGAACTGCAGGTTAGGTTCAGGACAGACACCAGGGACATCTCAGGGCTACGTCCAAAGTGTCCTCACTGGTGTTCTCGGTTAGACCGCAAGGCCTCTGCAGAGTTTACAGCATCCCTCCTGATGTGGGCTCCACAAAGAACCCCAGAGAGGAACACCCAGGAAGGAAGCTGGAACCATGGAGAGGCCCTTCTGTCCATCTTCCCTTGTTCTCTGGGGCTCCCTCCCCCCACAATGCTGTCAGGATAGATCTCAAAAGATGTTTCTATATATGCTTAGGGAGAATCCAGGGGGGATAGCTAAGGGCCCCGACTTCGCATCCACAATGGAAGACTCCAGATAAGAAGGACTGTTGACTTACTTTCGCTCTAGCTGCATCCTCGTTTTAACCATCCAGATAGGATTCATTAAGGTATTTGTGACAAAAGCTGGAGGGAGAAAACAGTCATCACCAATACAGCCAGTGTTTGCTGACGCTGTCTTTACCATACGTTCTCTCAAGTCCCGATGCAGAGGCCTGTCCAGCTGGGCGCAGAAGCAGTGGTTAAAAGCTCTCTATCCCGCCCACATTGCAGCAGCAGCTGCTGCCACGCACGGCCCTTCCGGCCTCTAGGTGGCGCTGCTATCGTTTTGGTTCATTTCAATCCTAGGGCAAAAACTATCTAAAATTCCAAGTTAGAAGCTTCAGATCCAGAAATAATTTGTTTTTAAACTTGCTGGTCTCTACTTATAGCTAACACTGAATAAGGATGTTAAGTCTTCAGTTACCTGAATTCAAACTTGGAAATTTAAGGACACAAACATTTAAAAACCCATTGGCCCACAGGAATCATTATTTTGGTCAGCCTTCAGCAGCATTTTAACACTCCAGATCAGCCCTACACGTCAATGCCAGCTGTCCCCTAACAGCTAGTGTCCTCTACAGTCCTGAGTAAGCAGATTAATTATGTCACTGGAGGGCACTGGTTTGAAAAGCTCCCTCAGGGTATGCTTGCTTTACCCAGGGTTCTACTGGGTTAATTTTACAAGCGTTACAAAGCTGATTAACAGGGTCTGGATTACGACTAATTCACCATGGATCAACCTATTTTGGAATGGTACACTGTCCTTCTCAGGGCTCAGTATTAAGGGGAATCGCTGTTCTTGTGTGAAGAAGTTTGCTTAATATTGCTTTTTCTCTGACTAAAGATCATAACCTGGGTTAGTAATTTTATTGAGAGTAACAAAGGAAATTGGTGTGGACACATTACAGGATGTTGGCAAAGGAAGAAATTCTAAAATACTAATCTAAATTCTCTAAAAATTCTGTTCCACAGGAATGGACAGAAGCCTCTGTGTAGAAGGGCAGAGGCTTCTCCTGGCAATTTAGGGGCCAGTGCTTTCTCAAATCCTCCTGGGGGAAGTCCTGCCCTAAGCTCTGCAGTGCGGGGAAGGCCTTCCGCAGCAGACAAGAGACCATCTGGAGGCATAGGCCTTAGGTTCAGCCTCAAGTACCACACAACACACAGAACCCCGATTCTTGCTGTGCAAGGCAGCTGTTAAAGGTGGATGCACCCCAGATACCTTGGGGAGTCAGAACGAAAGCAGCTCTCACTCCACACTAGAACTCAACAGGGAAATCAGCAAGGGGAAGAACACATCTGAGCAGGGTAGGGAGTGTGTAGGCGCCTGGAGGGGGAATGGGAACTGGAGTGGTCAGAGAAAATGAAATGTCTATAAACTGCTAAGAGACATGCTCTACAAACGCCAATACAACGCCTTTGGAAATGGCTTTAGGGTCAAAAGAGGCAGGGAGTTAACATCTAATTCCTGGAAAGAAAAAAAGAAAGAAAGCAAAACCGCACAACACAGGCTTTGGGACAGCCCGCCCCACTTGCTGGGGACATACCTGCAGAGCCAGCTGAGAAAATGTGCACAGCATTGCTGTTAGGCACGAAGATGCCGTTGAACTGCTCCTTGGCTTTGGAGTAACATGCAAAGTACACAGCCCTGTGAGGACAGAGACACCATGAAGAATCGTGACTGCACTCTAACGTGTACAGGTCCCTCTACAACATCGATCACAAATGGGAGACCACAGGAGAGAGCAATGAGCTCAGCCAGCAAGGAACGAGCGGCTGGACTCACACCATCCTGCCACTGTCCCTGGGATGTTCATGCCTTCCAGAAATGAAGTGGTGACAGCCATGGCCAGGATAACAGAGGGAATGAGATTTCTGGTAATGCAGATAAAAGTCCTTTCACATTCTGTTTGTTTTTTGAGACAGGGTTTCTCTGTGTAGCCCTGGCTGTCCTGGAACTCACTCTGTAGACCAGGCTGGCCTTGAACTCATAGATCCACCTGCCTCTGCCTCTGGAGAGCTTGGATGGAGGTGTGCGCCACCACTGCCTGGCTCCTGTCACATTCTTTATTCTGGATGAATGCTAATCATCTGAGTGGGGACCTATACTGTGTTTAAAGGCGCACTGTTTCTACAATGTAACATGCTCTGCTTTTGTCTTGTGTTCTAGAGTAGACTTCAGTCTGACCTGCCTGCAATGACTCGGGAGGCGTGCTACAGCTCTGCGCTGCAGGAGCGTTGCTTCTCTTCTCTGCGGACCAGAGGGTCAATCACAGAATCTACTTCAGCTAAGGACCTGACTACTGCTGAACAGGGTCCCAGGAGGCCGCTGGTTTGGACTAAGTTCTGGCACCAGATCCCAACAGAAAAGACAGAAAGTGAGTCGGACGAGGGCAGTGGCGGTGGTAATCATTTGTGCTTTAGTTTCCAATCCTGTTACCAGGTCATTTGGCCTTCCAACAAATCAGGATTAGAGAAAAGTAACAGATTTCCCACAGGGGCAAGTTCTAATCAGCACAGGCAGGCTCTGTCTGCGTTAACCCTTATAAGAGGGAAACCCGACGAGAACCAGCTCTTTGTTGCTTTACTGTTCTCTCTGCTCTTCCCTTTGAGTAACTCTGAGCTGTACGATCTCTTGATGAAACCTCTTTACCTTGCTTTTTACAGTCCTGTTCTGTCTAAACAAACACACACACCAATCTCACTTTACAGAATAAAGCACTGGAATTTGGCCAGATTCCAAAATAGAAAAGGCAACTAAAACCTTTAAAGTCCATCATTAGAGGACTCTGGCCTGGGACAACACTGCCACTTGTCCCTTTTACACACACAGTTCCTGTCTATTAGCACTGCCCATAACTTCATACAGACACTAGCTACGCATGAATAAAGAGCGCTTGGAAGGTGCCAGTATTCTCATCAAAACGGTGAATGGAGACAACAGCCAAGGGTGCTGGGAGAGTGCAATTCTATGATGCCTTTAAAAAGGACTTTAAAAATCAAGGATGAGGGGCTGGAGAGATGGCTCGGCGGTTAAGAGCACTGGCTGCTCTTCCAGAGGTCCTGAGTTCAAGTCCCAGCAACCACATGGTGGCTCACAACCATCTGTAATGGGATCCGATGCCCTCTTCTGGTGTGTCTGAGGACAGCGACAGTGTACTCATACATAAAATAAATAAATAAATCTTAAAAAATAAAATAAAATCCAAGGGTGTAATGTTATAGAAAGTAAAGCCTAGGAGCCCCTGTGACTCCTTCAGACTAATGTTCCCATGAGGTCATCTGGATATCCTAAGAAAACAGATGACGTGGATCCGTGTGCACTACAGCCCTGGGCATCTCTGCACCCAGGCACTGGCCACATACCACACTCAAGGTAAGAAACTCTCCCTTAGAGAGACTGGAATGCTGACAGATTAATTTTCCCACTAAAACAAGAGAGGCCCCTTTTCACACACTAAGAACAAGCCCACGGCTGCCACTGCTTCTCCATGTCAGACATGGTTAGGCAATTTTACTACAGGGGAAAAACAAACAGTCATTCAACAGTGTCACTCTTGGGTAAGAAAAGATCGAATAACTGGGAGCTCGCTCAGCAGTTAAGTGCTTACCTTGATGGTGCAACTCCAACTAAATTTGGACCCAAGCCTCTAAAGAGTGACTTTGGTCCCTCCTTTTCCAGGATCGATCTGAATAAGAAAGAGACATAGCTTTAGGATCTTTCTGGATTCCATAGCTGCAGATGTGGCTGCTTAGGTGAGCGTTTAGAGAACGTGAAGCCCTAGTGGATCCTCAGAACAAACAGGGTGCCATGGCGTATACTGTAATCACAGCCCTTGGGAGGTAGGAGCAGGAGGACCAAAAGTTCAGAGTCATCCTTGGCTACAAAGAGTCTGAGGCCAGCTGGGCTACACGAGGCTATCTCAAAACAAACCAAGACCTCTGAGTAAGGCCTACCTTGGCAATAAGAAGCCAACCTTTGCAGCGTTGCCTTGAAGGAATCAAATGTTTGGGAGCCTTTGACTCCTACTTCCCTCTGTAGAATATAACACCAGAAGGTTGTAGGGTCAGACGGGAACGCTACACAGAGCAAATCCAACAGTCAGACTGCCCTGGGAAATCTCTGATCCTGCTTCTCCGTCACTCCCACCTCAGTCTGAAAGCTCACTTTCTCAGGCTGAGACAGAAGGATCACAGGTTCAGGGTCTGCCTAGACTACACAGTGAGTTCAGGGACGCGAGCCCTGCTTGAGATCCACCCTCACACTTACCTCGCATGTGGGAGACTCCAGGTTCAGGTCTCAGGTCTGCTTTCCCTGCAAACTGGGCCCCACTATGTTATTATGATTTATTATTATTTCTGGAAACAGTCTCACTCGGTAATCCAGGCTGCTTTCTAACTTGCTGTGCTCCTGCTTTAGCCTTCTAAGTGCTAGGGTTACCTGTGTGTAATACCTCATACTGAACAGATGAAATTTTTTTTTTCCTTTTTGTTTTTTTTTTTGAGACAGGGTTTCTCTGGGTAGTCCTGGAACTCGTTCTGTAACCAGGTTGGCCTCATACTCACAGAGACCTGTCTGCCTCTGCCTCCTGAGTGCTGGCTGGGATTAAAGGCATGCACCACCATTGCCTACCAAAAATTTCTTTTTTAAAACTTACTTTTAGTGTGTGTGTATGTGCACATTCAAAAAGAGTGCTGACTCTCAGTAAGCCAGAGTTACAGGTAGTTGTGAGCTGCCTGTGTGTGCACTGGGAACGGATGCTCAGTCTCTGGGGGAGCAGCAAGTGCTCTTAACCACTGAGCCACCTTTCCAGCCCCAAGATGAAAGTTCTTGAACTTGAAGACTACAGCATGGTTCTGAGGACAGTAGAGAATTAGAGTCCAGGAGCAATCGGCATGATGCACATTTTCAAATGGTTCAGAAGAGTTTACAAATGAACACAGAGCCAAAATGACAAAGCAAGACAGTAACATGTTAAAAAACTGGGCGTGTCTATAAAAGGCACAAGCAGTCATCTGTGTCCCTCTTGTAACTTCTCTACCATTGGAATTATTTCAAAACAAAAGGATTTCTTTAAAAACAACAACAACAATGGTCAGGCGGTAGTGCACACCTTTAACCCCAGCACTTGGGAGGAGAGGCAGGTGGGTCTCTGAGTTCCAGGACTGCCAGGGCTACATAGACAAATCCTGTATTGAAAAATGAAAACCAAGCTGGGCAGTAGTGGCGCATGCCTTTAATCCCAGCACTTGGGAGGCAGAGACAGGCGGATTTCTGAGTTCGAGGCCAGCCTGGTCTACAGAATGAGTTCCAGGACAGCCAGGGCTACACAGAGAAACCCTGTCTCGAAAAACCAAAAAAAAAAAAAAAAAAAAAAGAAGAAGAAGAAGAAAAATGAAAACCAAACAAACAAACAAATAAAATAAAAACACCACCACCAACAACTCTTTCTGTAGGCCATAATAGCTGACCGAAATTATAGCATGTAGCTTATAAAAATCAAGGATTAGAGCAAACAGTTCTTAGGCCTCTATGAACACAGCACTTAAAAATGAAATTCGTGGGAGTTTCATTGGAGTCACAAGGCCAAAAATAAGCCTCCTGGCTCCTATCAGGCACAACTTAATGTTTTCAATTAAAACATTTTATTTTTATCATCTTCCTCAAAGAGGACTGTTTCCAAAAGGCCTACCTCCTTGAACAAAACATGTCTCTGGTAGCACCTTGGGGTGACCTACACCTGATGACACAGCAAGTACTAGAGATTCCAATGCTGCTCTACCTGACAGTGTGCAGACTCCAGCAACGAGCCCTGTGCAGCCGAGAAGCTATTTAAGAAGGTGAAGGGAACCTCTGGCTCTAGGCAGCTAGGAGCCCTCATCCATAATGCAGCAAGGAGCGTGTGTCCTCAAGTGACTTGTGCCTTTTAAGAGCTGAAGAAAGACTGTCTCCATAGTTACGCATTTTACAGTAGCAACAAGTCAAACCTGTTATATAAGCTGAACTTCTGCCCTATCTGGGTGTTTATAAACTCTTCTGGAACAATCGAGTCCCCACTATACAGAGCACACAGTTTTGAAAGGCCAGTGTAGGATCCAGACTCACTCTCCACAGGCATGTCACCTTTCATGTTGGAAAAGCATGTAAACAGCAATCAGAGTCTTGGAGTCCGTCACTCTCTCCCCAGGTTCGACCCAGATGCACAGGAGAGACAAGTACTTCATCCAAGTGTCTTCCAGAACAAGGTAGTTTTCAAAAGATATGGACATTAATTTTCAGACTGAAAAAGGATGCTGGAGAGAAGGCTCAGCAGTGACAGTCACTTGCTGCTCTTCTGGTTCCCAGCAGCTCTTTCAGGCAGCTCACTTTACAACAGCCTGTAAATCTCCAGCTTCAGGAGACTCGACACCTTTTCCGGCCACCTACACACATGTGTAGCATACGCGCATATGCAGGCATACATTTAAGTTTTTAAAAATTATTAAAACGGGGCTGGAGAGATGGCTCAGTGGCTAAGAACACTAACTGCTCTTCCAGAGGACCGGAGTTCAATTTCCAGCAACCACATGGTGGCTCACAACCATCTACAATGGGGTCTGATGTGTCTGAAGACAGCTACAGTGTACTCAAATACATTAAATAAATAACATTTTTAAAAAATTATTAAAACATTTAAAAATACCTTAAAATATAAAATAATAAGGTACCTCAGTAATTAAAACCTTCACTTAAAAAATACTTTTTCAAAAAGGGAGACACCTGACAAAACAGAACTAAAACCAAGGTATACAGAGGTCTGGGGCTTGTCTTTGCTTGTCTTTCACAAAGGGCCCTTCTGGGAGTGCATCGCCCCTCGGCCTGGCTCAGATGGCTGAGTGCAAAGCAGCTACCTCTGCCGACCTCACTCCCAGGGCAGGACACGGCCCACTACGCTGGGATCTTATCCACAAGAATATCCACAGGGCCTGAGGACATTAGGACTCATACAAAGAAATTCTGGCATGGCCATGGTGGCGCACGCCTTTAATCCCAGCACTGGGAGGCAGAGGAAGGTGGATTTCTGAGTTTGAGGCCAGCCTGGTCTACAGAGTGAGTTCCAGGACAGCCAGGGCTACACAGAGAAACCCTGTCTTGAAAAACCAAAAACAAACAAACAAACAAGCAATTCTGCTGCAAACCCTAAGGAGTGCAGGAAGTACTCACTAGCGACAGCAGCACAAATGTGCCTACTTGTGGGAGGCCAGTAAGCCATTCCCACGACCTTTACTGACCTGCCCAGCTTCTTTGGTTGATACTGAGTGCTTCTTCAGTCACACACAACTTCTGAGGAGCCCGAGGACACTTTATTAATCAAAACAAAACACTCCCACCTTCCAGGGTGGAGTGAGAACGAGGAGACAAAAGAACATGTAATAAGTAACGGGTGCAGGTGGAGGAGAGGTAGGAACTGTGGGTAAAGGAAGAAGGCAGGATGGGTAGGTGGGTGGGGAGCTCCCGTTAAGTAACTGGGTCACTGCAGGATAGACCTGCAAAGGTGTCAAAGCCAGAGATAATGTCTGCAACAAGGAACTTGTGCTGGCTATGCTCCTGTGCTTTTTTTTTTTTTTTTTTGGTTTTTCGAGACAGGGTTTCTCTGTGTAGCCCTGGCTGTCCTGGAACTCACTCTGTAGACCAGGCTGGCCTTGAACTCAGAAATCCACCTGCCTCTGCCTCCCAAGTGCTGGGATTAAAGGCGTGCGCCACCACTGCCTGGCTGCTCCTGTGCTTTTATAACTGATTCTTGAGACAGGTCCCACTGTGTAACCCTGACCATCCTGAACTCTTTATATAGAACAGGCTGGCCTTGAACTTACAGACTCACCTGCCCCTACCTCCTGAGAGCTGAGATTAAAGGTGCATGCCACCATGCCCGTTCCTGTGCCTTTAAAGGAACAAGGAGGCTGGAGGGGTAGAGTCACAGGATGCTGAGTGAGGAGTCAGGAGCCCAGGGATGGCTGCTGCTTGAAGGAGGGAAGTGAGCAGAGGACTCTGGCCGCTCTGCTGAGTATGGACGGCTACATCTCAGGCCAGGGCAGCTAGGACGCTAGCACTGCAGCACAGGCGTGACAATGGAGCCTTCATCAGGACAGCGCTAACCTCTTAGATACTTTGAAAGCAGAGTTGACAGGATTTACTGTAGATGGAGAGAAGACTCCAGAGTGGCTCCAAGGTCCCAGAACTGTAGCTTCAAGAATGAAGCTTCTTTAAACCAAGTAGGCTCAGGACCTAGCAGGGCAGGAGCTCTGGTCTGCACTCATGGTTGGAAACATTCATGGTGTCAATAGGCAGCAGGGGGAGATATGAGAAATCCCATCGCTCACGGGTGACTAAATGAGACCACTAGGGGACAGCTGTCACTGAGGGAGCCCTGGGACCCTGCCACAGCAGGAAGAGGTGAGGTGGTATGGCAGCAGCCACAGCTAAGAAAGCAGAAGCAGCAGCCAGTGAAAGGGCTAAGGTCCTGCCCCTGGCGTCTCCGGGCCAGAACCGGCTCCATGTCCACATAGGAGCCCAGCCATGAGCTGAGCTGTTCTGCTTTTGGTTTACCTTGCTCTTAGCTGCTCCAGATGTACGTGGGTTGTGCACTAAACACAGCTCTGGGCTTGTTAACACGCAGGGCTTCCTCTCTAGGGTAGGAGTAATTGGGTCCAGACACTAATCTTTAAGAATGTGGTGAGAAATCAATAGACTCTTTTTAAAACCTGAAAGGCACTGACAGCCGTCCATGCGCAGGAGCGCCCTAAAAACATACACAACAGGCTAAAGAAATCCAGCGTGAGTGAGCGAGACAACGCACACAACCTATCTAATTGGGCAGCACCATTAACAGAAGAACCTGACTTAATTCCATGGCTAACATTTTGACAGGAACATAGTGGGAACGGGTATTCATATGGAAGTGGTAGTTTGTGATGTCACAGCCAGGGACTGTATCAGTCAACCACGGCTGTAGGTCTCTGGTGAAGCACTGGCTTCTGTGTGCTGTGGAAGTGGTTCCTGAATTTTCAACGACAAAGCGCCCTTTTCCTTTGGTTTCCTTTTCCTTTGTGATGAATAACTCGTGTAGCTGGGGCTACTGGAGATATGAGAAACTAGAGATGGAGAGTACACATCCCATAAAACTTGCAGAAGAGAAACATTCACATTTACCCTGCAGGCTTAGCCCAGCAGTAGCTACGGCTTTTGGGTAATGGTTTCTCACGGAGAGTAAATGGTGATCAGTCATATGAAGAAGCAGTTCTTCTGAATGCTAGTGAAGCGGCCTGCTTCCCCACTCCCACCTCACGGTGGACACACGGGAAGTGTTCTCTCAGTCACTGAGGACCACAGGTCCTGTTTGTCCTCACTGAGCGCCATGCTGCCTCATGCTGCCTCTGGCCTTCCCGTGACTATCACTAACACTGTCTCAGTGTTAAAACTGACAACTTGATCAAGCAATTTCTTAAAAAAAAAAAAAAAAAAACCTGACCAGGGCTGGAGAGACGGCTCAGCAGGTAAGAGCACTGGCTGCTCTTCCAGAGGACAGACCTCCACTCAGATCCCAGCACCCACATGGCAGGTCACAACTGTCTGTAACTCCTGTTCCAGGGGATTCAACACCCTCACACAGACATAAGCGCAGGCAAAACACCAATGTACATTAAAAATAATTAATTAAAATTAAAAACAAACAAGCAAAAACCCCATTTGACCAGCACAGTGGCACAGTGTGTAAGGACGACTGTCACCAAGCCTGAGCCTGAACCTGAGCCCTGCCCTCTACCCATGTGCTGTGAATGGCACATCATCCCATTCCTCAAAACACAAGTAAGAAATCTAATTCATCTATGTGGACCAAACTGTATGAAGTGGACAGGCGAGTGACGAGGGAGGCCTGCGTGACTGGGCTGCACTTACTTCAGAACCTGTAAGAGTCCAGGCGTCACAGACGTTGGTCTCACCATTCCAGCTCCACTGATGGCCCCCAGATGAACCTGAGGATAATACACCGTTCGAAGAGCTAGTCTCGAAGACTGCAGTCTTGTCTTAATGACTTCTAGTGGACACGTGAAAATAGCACCGACTGTGCCCCCGCACCTGCAGGGGAGGCCACGGCAGGGTCAGAAGGCAGCACGCGTCTGTCAGCAAATGTGATTGACAGCTAGTCTTCTCCGCTTTAAAACAGAGTACCTGTTCATTTCATACAACTTCAAGGACTTAACAATATTAGTCAAGGCTCCAGAACTAAAGAGAACCACTTCACAATGACCCGTCAGCTCAGATGCCACATGGCCACTTGCCAACAGTTTGGTACCATTCCTCTGTATCTCCACACAGTACTGTAGCCAACTCTCACTGTTGGATATTCAGTCTCACCATGAGACTTAGCACAAACAGTCTAGAACACACGATCACTTCACTTCTGCCCTTCTCAGCACACTGAACTCCTTTTAAACACGTTTCTTCTTGGTAAAAGAATGAACTCAGGCTCACACCAGGCAGATGCTTTGGGCTATACTCACAGACCTTTTAATTTTACTTCAAGACAAGGTCTCTAGCCGGGCAGTGGTGGCGCACGCCTTTAATTCCAGCACTTGGGAGGCAGAGGCAGGTGGATTTCTGAGTTCGAGGCCAGCCTGGTCTACAGAGTGAGTTCCAGGACAGCCAGGGCTACACAGAGAAACCCAGTCTCAAAAAACCAAAAAAAAAAAAAAAGTCTCACTAAATTGCACGAGTTGCAATTCTCCTGCCTCAGTGTCCTGAGCAGCTAGTCACAGGTGTGCACCACTACGCTGAGCATAAACACCTTTCTTCAAGACTTGTTTATCCTAAACTACCCCTTTTCCACCTTCTCTTCCATGACACTATCTACAAACCACGCTGGATGGACTAGCTACAACAAACGACGCCACGTACCATCCAAAGTCACCATCCATACAACAGGGACTTCCTCCCTGGAAACCATGGCCTACAGCAGAGCAAGTCCAGGCTGGGCCCTGGGGTCTTACTCACCTTTGCATCTGTGGCATCAGGACCAAACAAGTTCACAAAGGATTATTCAGTTTAGAATTCACAGAGAAAGTCTTTTATTTTAGTTTTTTAAATGATATATACTGGGGGTGGGGAAAGCATGCCACAGAAAGCATCAGGAGGTCAGAGGACGACTTTCAGGAGTGGGTTCTCTGTTTGCACTATGTGGGCCTAGAGACTGAACTCAAGTCATCAGCCTCGGCACCAAGCGATTCAGTACCTTTTAAGGTGTAAATATTTGGGGGAGCATTTCCTCTACCTGTCTGAGTTTGCCCTGAGTTGGGCACTGCCTCTTGGGGAGGCTGAATGAGGGGAGTTGACAGTGCTTATCACACGCAGGCAGGTGCCGGCTGTAGGGAAGCTCCAAGACACGCTCGGGGGTGGGAAGGCACAGGCTGAGATGTGGGAAAGACGGAGCTAGTTCGGGGTCCCGGGGCCTGCTGTGGGGTTCTCAGACTCTTAGACACCAAGGTGCCACTGGGAGTCAAGGAAGAGCAGAGAAGGGAGTTGGGGCCAGCGCCTAGCCCTGGGCCAGGGGCGGGGTGGGGGTGAGGGGAGAAAGGGAGCTCCGGCTTGTCCCACGGGTGATTGCCCTTAGCTTGGCAGTGGCAGGCTTGGTGGCGGTTGTAGCTGAGAGTGCAGAGAGGCCTTCTAAGGGAGAATGAAGCTACAGCTCTGTAGACAAAGGCCTTCCCCAGGTACCTCACCAGTGAACTAGACAGTCCATGGTTCTAAACAGTTTATTGGTTGTTCATGGCAGAAAATTGATGCATAATGTACCACACCCCCTTCTCAGGGTGGGCCTGAGATTAAATAACTTTCCATGCGTGGGAAGGGAAGCTTATTGGTTAAGCCTTCCAGGCCTCTAGGTACCTCATTAGCATGGAGAACTCTGTTTGGGTCCATGTGACCATGAGACACGTTTCTGTGAGAAGCATGGTGCCTGTTCCAAGTCAGGAGTCTGGCAGGGAGCCGGGAGTCGCCTAAGCCTCAGGTGTGTGCCCACTGTGTCTCCAGGTCTTAACCTGCTCTACCTTGCCAAACTCCCTGGCATGGCTTATGTCCCACACTACCTTTTACCCACTGTCCTCTTGCACTGAGAACTCCTAGCATACGCAGAATTTTATGTGAGCCTTCCTATAGCACTGAATCTAAATGTTGCAAATCTAGAGTAACACAGCATCTAATAAATATCCCCCAAAGTGAATAAAGCAACATTTCCAGGTAGGACTTAGACTGCAGACCTTCAGCTGACAAGATGGCCCAGCAGCGGGTGAAAGTGCTTCACCCAACCCTGATGACTTGAATTTAATCCCTAGAATGCATTTTTAAAAGCTGGTTGGAGTGGTTTGCATCTGTACCTCCAGCCATAGCATCCTCCCGTGAGATGGGTGATAGACAAAGAATTAGCCAGAAGCTCACATACAAAGGGCAGTGGGAGAAATACCAAGAGAGACCCCAGCCTCAAACATAAAGTGGGAAGGACTGGAAAGATGGCTCAGAGGCTAGGAGGTCCGGCTGCTCTTCCAGAGGACCTGAGTTCAGTTCCTAGGACCACAGAGCAGCTTAAAACTCTCCTTATGTCCAGTTCCAGGATCCTCAGCGCCCTCTTCTCGCCCATGGCCCAAGATATACATACAATGCCCTACATACATGCAGGTAAAATACTATGCACATAAAATAAATAAATAAATCTTAAAAAGAAAGATGGGAGAAGAGAAGCAACTCTAGAAGAGCTGTCCTTTAGCAGACATGCACCAACACTGCTGCAGCTGCACTCCCCCTCGGCCCCAGCACCACTGCCCCAAGGGCTCACAGAGGAAGCCACATCCTCGGAACTTAGCACTGCACTATGCCATTAGTTAAAGGATTGCTTCTGCTGAATGCTACGGCTCACATGGGTAACCCCACACTCTGGAGACTAGAGAGGGAGATTGTGAGATTGAGGCTCTCCTGGACTACACAGCAAGATCTTAAGAGAGAGAGGGAAAGGAGGGAGGGAGGGATGGAAAGAAGGGAAAAGTACCGTTTGGTAACAACCATCCAATCTTCCAACAATCTTTTTACGTGTGGGAATATCTTAGCCCAATTTACCAGAGGGGGCTTGAATGTTATGAAACAGAAACGTATATGGGTGAGGGAGGAGAGAGAACAGCTTTATTTCGATATTTAGGCACACCTGTGTTAAAATTATGATCATAGCATGAAAAATCAAATAAGTTGAGCTGTTATCTACTACCAAGAGAGAAGGGAGGAAGGATGAGACAGGGAAGAAGGGAAGAAGGGAAGGAGAGAGAGAGACAGGAGAAGGTGAGGGGCGGCCTGGGCTTGTTGGATGTATGCTGCAATCCCAGCATTTGGAAGGATAAAGCATGAAGATTATCATGAGTTCCAGGCCAATTAGGGCTTCAAAGCAAGACCTTGTCTCACAAAACAAAATCCAGAAACTGGAGCTGAACACAGCACTGTGTCAGCATTATTTCAAGTGAGCTAGTATTCACGAGGCAAGTCCGTTACCACAGTGTTGCTGAGGGAGGCCGGAGCCCAGCAACCACCAAGGCAATTTAAGGCGCTGTGAGAAGGACTCAAGGGAGGCAAGACAGAAAGGAGTGGACTCATTATTTCCAAGGCTTGTTTATTTTATTTTTAGTTATATAAATAGATGAACAAACATCTGGGTGTATCTGAGGATTAGCCAGGGGTGAAAACCTGTCCCCAGAGTGGTTCAGATCATCATAGAGACGAGGGCTGCATGGAACGAAAGGGGCGATCTCTTTCTCTCTCTGCTTCCTGGCCACCTTGAAGTTGCTGAAAACACAAACCCGGATAACTCCTTCCCTCTCTAAATTGTTTCTGCTGATTATCACAGCAACAAAAAAATCTAACACTAACACACTTGGCCAGAAACTCAGTGGCAACATTGAGTATTTTCTTTCTAATCTACATATTCCTGGGCACTAAAGCCAATGAGGCCCACGAGAGTCTCCTTCTATGTCCCCAGAAGCCCATAAGACTGCCCTGTGGTAGGAAGTCACCTTATGCCCTTCTCTAGCCTCTTCTCATCTTGTTGGCCTGGGCACAGATACAGGCCCTACTTTAGGAAGCATATGGAATCAACTAAGCCCCTCAATCTGCAATCTAGACCTACTAGGGGCTGGCGACAAAGCAGGAAGAATAACAGGAAGACACCCCTCCTCTACAGGATCCAATACTGATACTGATAATAGTCTTTCTCTTCACACCGATGGGGTGGAGTTGGCCTCTTGGTTCTGAGCATCTTCAGGAAATGTTCAGACATCAGGAAGTCATACTCAACACGATGGCAGTGTTAGCATCAGAGATGGAGGATCAACTATCTGGTTGGATAGGAATAGTTAAACCACTGATCTCCTAAGTCGGTGGTTTTAACCTTCCTGATGTCACAACCCTTTAATACAGTTCCTCATATTGTGTGACTCCCAACCATAAATTACTTTGTTGCTACTTCTTAACTGTAATCTTTTACTGTTAAGACCATCACGTAAATATAATATGCAGGCTATGTTATGTGACCCCTGTAAAAGGGCTGTGTGACTACCAAAAGGGATCGTGACCTATAGGCTGAGAATGGTTACCATAAGTGGAGTATATATATTGAGATGTGTTTCTAAATATCCACTGGTGTAAAGAAAGAAGAGTCTGGAGAGATGGCTTGGTAGCTAAGAGCTCACGCCTTTCTTCAGAGAACCAAACTTTGGTTCTCAGCACCCACTATCCATCGGCTTGTAATTGCTGTTACTTCAGCTCCAGGGAATCTGATACCTTTTCCAGGTCTCCACAGGTACCCACACACTTGTCTGTCTGTCTGTCTGTCTGTCTCTCTCTCTCTCTCACACACACACACACAAACACAAAATTTTTTAAAAATTTTGTTTTTTGAGACAAGGTTTCCAGGCTGGCCTCAAATACAGAAATTTAACTGCCTCTGTATCCCAAGTGGGACTAAAGAAAGGTGTGTGCTACCACCACCTGACTGACAAAAATTTTAAAAGAAAAATATGGTGAGAAATTTTACTTAAATTTTTACAACTTAATGTATATTTTATTTGTATATCTCATATGTATATAAAACTACATGTGGCAGGAGTCAGGGAGATGGCCCCATGTGTAAAATGCTTGCCCTCACAAGTAACCACAGTAATGGAGAAGCAGAGACAGGTGATTTACAAAGCTCACTGGCCAGCCAGTGTAGCCAAATTGTTGAGCTCCAGGTTCTATGAGAGCGATGGTTTGAATATGCGTGGCCCAGGGACTGGCACTATTAGAAGGTGTGGCCTTGTTGGAGTAGGTGTGTCACTGTGGGTGTGGACTTTAAGACCCTCATCCTAGCTGCCTGGAGGCCAGTATTCTCCTAGCAGCCTTCAGATGAAGACGTAGAACTCTCAGCTCCGCCTGCACCATGCCTGCCTGGACGCTGCCCTGCTCCCGCCTTGATGATAACGGACTGAACCTCTGAACCTGTAAGCCAGCCCCAATTAAATGTTGTCCTTATAAGAGTTGCTTTGGTCACGGTGTTTATTCATAGCAGTAAAACCCAAACTAAGACAGAGAGACTCTGTCTTTAAACAAAAAATTTGATCTTTATGTACATACACACCAACATAGGGAGGAATGCAAGAACACTGTAATCTTAGGGCCATGTGATCAAAATCTGAGACTACTATTTTAGACTTGGTTCCTTGCCTAGGGAATTCTACCACCACAAGTGACATGTGGCCACATTTCAAAACATTTTTGGTTGTTGAAGTGATGTTACTAGCAAACTGGCAGGCTGCTAAACACCCTAAACTGCACAGGGGAGAACAGTCACCCTGTCAGAGCTGGAAAGCACCATTCTGGACCGATAAGATAGAACGCTCATCTTGGAGGCAGTGTAGACAGGGTGGCTGCATTGCCAGCAGCCCCCTGGCATTCGGCCCTTCTGTCCTAACCAGATTGTCTCCTTTTTTTTTGGTTTTTTGAGACAGGGTTTCTCTGTGTAGCCCTGGCTGGCCTGGAATTCACTCTGTAGACCAGGCTGGCCTCGAACTCAGAAATCCGCCTGCCTCTGCCTCCCAACAGATTGTCTCTTAAACCATACAGTATGAATGGGATCAAGGCCGTTTCTACTTTTAACTCTGACTCACTTGAACCTATTAACATGTACTCTGCCACACTGTCGTTCGGAGAAGAACACATGATTTGGCCCAAGATACTCATCATAAATCCCTTTAGAGCGAAGACTGGTTTAGGTAAAGATGGAGTGTCTACAAGCTGGTCCCGTAACTGAAACTCAAGACCCACTCAGTGGTGGAGAGACAGAGGAACTGCATGCAGGAGAGGGGACCACATGCATATCACTGGAGGAGAGCCGTCAGGGCGCTACAGTGACTGTGGAGAGCTTGCTCCAAGAGGTAAACCAGTGGAGAGTAGGTTTCCTCTTGCTTACAGCTACAAGTCCTAAATCTACACCTAAACTTTTCAAGAAAGCTCATAGGAAGCTTACTATTGCAGACAACGTCCAACAGGCACTCAGCACTCAGGTGTAGGTTATATTTCCAACAGTCATGTGGAAACCTCCTGGATGTTAATTTCTTTCATGGGGTAAGTTTGCATTGTTTACCAATGCCAAAGTCCAGTAAAGTTCTCTGGACTGTCATACTCTGGGCAAACATGGAAGGATTTGAAGAGTGAGAAAACACAGCACAGGAGTTTTGAAGTCTATTTGCCTAATTTCTTTAAAACTCTGTTCCTGGGCATTTCTCTACTTCCTCTCGCCTCCCTTTTAGAGTTGAAGCAGCATTTATTACACAAAGGCATATTTAACATTTATCTTTCTATATCCACATGGTCCTTGCTTAATTTCCCCTGTGGATTAGGTATCTCTCCTCCAGTTTAGAGCAGAACAACTACTACAAAATATACACTGGATCTTTCTGCTATTTTTATGGGACTCACAAAGTTACATAAAAATCTTAAATTATGTACATAAATTACCTTTCACCTTAGAATTTCAAATAATCAGAAAATGTACATATATATTTCAGTAAAATATGCTGTTTCCTGAGCATATACCCACTCACCTTAGGCACTAAAATCAAGGCCAAAGTGCTTATTTTTAAAAAAGCTTATTACTTTTAAAATATTACATTGTGTGTGTGTGTGGTGCTTATGTAGCAATCTGTCAGTTCTCTCTTTCTACCATGTGAGTCGCAGATATTGAACAGATTGTCAGGTTTGGGGTCAAGTGCCTTTGTCATCAGAGCCATTTTGCTGGCCCATAAACTTGCATTACCTATACTTATTTAATGTGGGGGTGGTGGCCATGGTGCTGTGCACGTGTGGATGTCAGAGGGACAACTCACAGTTCTCTCCTGCCATGTGGGTCTCCAGGTTTGGACTCAAGTTGTTGGGCTTAGCAGGAAGCCTTTTGCCCACTGAGCTACCTCTCAGGTCCCAATGTGTTATTTATAATAAAAATCACTACCCAACTAGTGGTAAACTGATTTTCATGTTCATGTACTATATACATAGGTACAAAATGGGCTCTACCAACAAACAATCCCAACAGGTTCTCTGCGAGCCTCCCAATCTTTGGCAATTCAATAATTTTTCCTCTTTTCTGCCCCTTCTGTAATCACTACTTGAAGAACATTAGTTGCTTTTGGCATACACGACAATATTCTGGTAAGTTTATTTAAATATCTGACATCAGGCTTGTGAAATGTCAATTAGCAAACTGCATATTCATTTCATTAAGGCAAAAACAATTGGATGTAGATGGATCTGGGTTTTGTTTTTTTGTTTGTTTTTTTGTTTTTTCGAGACAGGGTTTCTCTGTGTAGCCCTGGCTGTCCTGGAACTCACTCTGTAGACCAGGCTGGCCTCGAACTGAGAAATCCACCTGCCTCTGCCTCCCAAGTGCTGGGATTAAAGGCATGTGCCACCACTGCCCGGCGATGGTTCTGTTTTAAATAATACATCGTCTATTCCAGTTCATTTGGAAAGAAAACTTTAAATAGCATTCTTAAGGTTAGAGAGATGGCTTGGCTCGGTGGTGAAAGAGTACTTGCTTGCTCTTGTGGAGGACCCAGGCTCAGTTCCCAGCCTCCACATGGTGGCTCACTCTTGTGGAGGACCCAGGCTCAGTTCCCAGCCCCCACGGGGTGGCTCAGTCTTGTGGAGGACCCAGGCTCAGTTCCCAGCCCCCACATGGTGGCTCACTCTTGTGGAGGACCCAGGCTTGGTTCCCAATCCCCATGGGGTGGCTCATAGCTGTTAGTAGAACTCCTGTTCCAGAGGATACAATATCTTCTCCTGGCCTCAGTGGGCCCCAGGCATGCACACATAGGCAAGCAAAACACTCATATACATAAAGTAAAAATGCATAAATCTTAAGAGGAAAAAAGCTTCCCAAATGAAGAAGAGCCATCTTCTAAAAATAAGAGAGATCGCCGGGTGGTGGTGGCGCACGCCTTTAATCCCAGCACTTGGGAGGCAGAGGCAGGCGGATTTCGAGGCCAGCCTGGTCTACAGAGTTAAGTTCCAGGACAGCCAGGGCTACACAGAGAGACCCTGTCTTGTACAAAAAAGGAGGAGGAAAAGGAGGAGGAGGAAGAGGAAGAAGAGGAGGAAGAGGAGGGGAAAGAAAGAAACTTGCATTATATTGGGCATTTCCCAGTCAAATTAAAGAAACCAACCAAACAAAAAACCACTTTTCATATGTACAAATATACTAGATGAAATTAAAGTAAATTTATATTCATAAGAGCAATATATAGCCTGATTAAAATATTGCTCATTATATCTGTTTAATCAAGATTCCTGTAAGCAGGTGTCATTGCTTGTTTGTTTTCTAGAGCTCAATGGCTCCAACCAAGGGCTTGTGCATGCTAGCAATGCTTTACAGTGGGCTGTGCCCTCAGATCTCAGCTAAGTTTGAATGGTCTCTACACTTTCACTAGACAGTGGAACAGCCATCTCTGTAATGCTTCAAAGTAATCAGGATTAAACTGGTAGTGACACAGTGCCAGAGCACACCTGTCAGCTGCCGTCAATGATCTGTGGGAAGACAATAAAATCTGAAAATATCTATGGGCTATCCATTTTCAGACCTTAAAGATCTACTGTATTCCCACTAAAATACGTTTTTGGAGCTGGGGATTAAACCAAGAACCTAGGGCCACAGCCATAATAAACACAAATCTACCAATAAAGTTATTTCCTGGCCCCTATTAAAAATATTTTAAAGGTCATGTAACTATGTATTATAATAAAACACAAACAAAAAAAGCCACCCCTTAGCCGGGCAGTGGTGGCGCACGCCTTTAATCCCAGCACTTGGGAGGCAGAGGCAGGCGGATTTCTGAGTTCGAGGCCAGCCTGGTCTACAGAGTGAGTTCCAGGACAGCCAGGGCTACACAGAGAAACCCTGTCTCGAAAAGAAACAAACAAACAAACAAACAAACAAAAAAGCCACACTGTAAACAATAAGACTGAAAGTATCTAGTACAGACTGTCAATCTCTGAATCTACCACCGCTTAATCCAGCTGTCCGGTCATCTCCAGCACAGAGGAGATCTAATTACCACTCACTGGTAGTGCTGCAAGTCAAGGATGTCACTATCGCCAGAACATGAGCCCCCAGGCCCTTGAAGGCAAATCAGTTCACAAGGAAGGGCCATTTCAGAGAATTCTGGCGGCTGCTGCTGCTGCTGCTTCTTTTCCTCCTCCTTTTCCTCCTCCTCCTCCTCTTCCTTTCTTCCTTCTGTCTGTCTGTCTCTGTCTCCCCCCCCCCCCATATCCCCAGATAAGGTTTCTCTGTGTAACAGAATCTTGACTGTCCTGGATTTGCTTTGTTGACCAGACCTGTCCTTCTTCATAACGGGATGGTCTAAACTACAGAAAGGAATGGTAGTCTTTATGAAGTGGAAACTTAGGGTTCTTTGGAAAGTCGGGTGGATGGTGATTTGCTGGGGCAAACACATGAAGGAGTGTTTTGTTAAAGTGAACAGAGGTGTGAAAGGCTAAGGCGGACTCATGAAGGAACGTTTGGCTGAAGCAGACACAGGAGAGAGGATGTTCTGCTAAAGCAAGCACGTGAAAGGACACGTGACGAAAGATGCTTTGCTAAGGACAGGCGTGTACTGGTCCGCCTTACATTGTGTAGCTGAGCTGCATTTGTCAGGACTCCATAGAGAGAAACGCTCCAAAAAATTTCTGGTGGTGTGCTGCAGTTTGTTGCCACTTCCAAGGACTGCAGCTGACTGGATGCACTGCTAAGGCAAGGCCCGGGGAGGACAGGAAGTGTCTGGAGGGTATGAATAGGACTCAGCGGACAGTGACTGGAGGCTGGGCTTGGCTTGCTGGTAGAGCTGCTGTGCAACGCCTGTGGGTCTCGCACCTTCGCTGATCTTCACTTCCCTGAGAGAGGCACAGCGAAGAACTTCTGGTGTTCCTGTTGGTTCCTCCTGCTGACTTGTGCAGAGGCTGAGGCCAGGCTGTCTCTGCTAGGTTGTGTCACTGCTGTTGCTAACCTGACTCTACCAAAGTGTATCTGTAAGGTGCTTGTGAGCTGCCTGCTAACCTGGGAACTGAACTGCTGATTGCCAGACAACGCAGACAGGAACTGCTCCAAAGACATCCTCCCCCTTTTCCTCTCTTTTCCACTACCTCTGCTGGGTGGTGGGTTACAAAGAAGGTTAAAGCATTTAAGAACCATCATTAAAAATAGGATTTGAGCCGGGCAGTGGTGGCGCACGGCTTTAATCCCAGCACTTGGGAGGCAGAGACAGGCGGATTTCTGAGTTCCAGGCCAGCCTGGTCTACAGAGTGAGTTCCAGGACAGCCAGGGCTACACAGAGAAACCCTGTCTCGAAAAACCAAAAAAAAAAAAAAAAAAAAAAAAAATAGGATTTAAAAAAATTAAAGTTACATCTTTGTTAAAGTAACAATGAGTACTTTCTTGCTTTGATAACACTGACGAAGGCACGAACCTTAGAGGTACTAACTTTTAATGCCAGGAATAAAGCTCATCCACACAGATGCAACACAAACTAGGAGGCAAACGGAAATGCTGAGACCAAACGCCTTAAAAATGTTTTAGTTTGGGACTGGAGAGACGGCTTGGTGGTTAAGAGTACGTGCTGCTCTTCCAGAGGACCAGGCTTGGTTACCAGCACCCTCGTGGCAGCTCACAACCATCTGAAACCCCAGTTCAAGGGGACCCAGTGCTCTCTTCTAGCCCCTGATGGGCACCGGGCATACATGTGATACATAAACATACATGTAGGCAAAACAGTCAGACACATAAAATCAAACCTAAAAGACATTTTGATGCAGCAGCTGTATCTGCACAGGTATGATTTCTAGTGCCTGAGAAGGGACAAAGTGACGATTAGAAAGATGTCATCAGTGTGTTTAGGAGCTTGCTTTAAATTATGTCATTCACTGTGATGGTGTATTTATTCACTGATGCCCACTCAAACATACGCTTTAGAAACTGAATTTGCCTTCATTGTTCTCTCTACAACCTGGCACTGAATATTAAACACAGACTCACTAACAGTAAAGTACTCAGAAGTACCCTGCAATGAAAATCAATATATCACAGCTGGGCAGTGGTGGTGCACACCTTTAATCCCAGCACTCGGGAGGCAGAGGCAGGTGGATTTCTGAGTTTGAGGCTAGCCTGATCTACAGAGCAAGTTCCAGGATAGCCAGGGCTACACAGAGAAACCCTGTCTTGAAAACACCAAAAAAAAAAAAAAAAAAAAAAAAAAAAAAAAAAAAAAAAAAAAAAAAAAAAAAAAAAAAAATCAATATATCACTAAGAAGAAAGCAAAGTGAAGAGCAGGCAGGGGCTTTAGCCAGCCAGACAACATGGCTCATGCCTTATAATCCTAGAACTTAGAAGGCTGAGGCAGGATTTCTGGAAGTGTGAGGCTAGCCTGGGCTATACAGTGAATTCCAGACCTGCCCACACAAAATAAACAAACAAAAAGAACTTGATCTTGTATTTAAAGTGAGTATAAAATTGGGTTGAGGTGTATACTCACTCGGAACCTTTCCCAAAGGGCTTATTTCTAGATTTTGGTGTGTGGTGGTCTTTCTGTTCTCTTCTCAAAGGGCAATATGCTACACTGAAAATCTGACTATTATATGTTAATATAGGGAATAATCTTTGGAGATAACCTTTGGAAATAATCCAGAAACTTGTTTCTTAAAGAAAAAAAAAAAAAAAAAAGACTACGAATTGTTTTGGTGCAATCTGTTTTTCCAGGATCTAAAATAAATTTTCACTGGTTAAATTAATTGCCGGGCGGTGGTGGTGCACGCCTTTAATCCCAGCACTTGGGAGACAGAGGCAGGCTGATTTCTGAGGCCAGCCTGGTCTACAGAGTGAGTTCCAGTGCAGCCAGAGCTACACAGAGAAACCCTGTCTCGAAAAAAAAAAAAAATTAATTTATAGACCTCTGATAGCTAGTAAGTGTATCACTGGGACCTGGTGGCACACATCTTTAATCGTGGTACTTGGGAGGCAGAAGCAGAGACAGAGGATCTCTGTGAGTTCTAGACCTTGTCTCCAAAAGACCAAACTTGTTTGTACTATTATAATTAGGGATATGGTTAAGTCTGTCTGGGAACGGAGCCTTCAGTGACTATTCCATAAACAAGGGAAACACAACAGAGTTTAAAAGCAAGATCTCAGACTTCTCAAAGGCATTGAACTTAGATAGCTCTCTGGAGAGATGCCAGTTAAACAACAGAGGAAAGCACTTACCAGGACCCCTGGGCTGTTTAACGACAGGCTGTGCCTTTCATGCTCTACCTTAAAAGGTATTTTAGGCTAAAATCCAATTAGCAACTCTGGAAGCATCTTTTTGAGGGTTCATTTCTTTTCTTGTCTGCAAACACCGAGTTCTTGATGAAGGGACTAGAACTTGTTAAGCACCAGTGCTTCAGGCACAACAGTAATAAACTTCCCGCCTCTTAATGAGTCCCCGAAGCCTCGCTGCCCACTGCAGTATTCTCTATCAGAACGGAAGAGGTTGGAACCGGCGGCCAGAGGGCACTGTGAAGGGTGTGCGGGGAGCTCCATCCAGACAGGGCCATCAACCATAGTAAGCCTCAACACAGGCCACTCTGAAAGGCCTCCAGTTTAGAGCATGCACACATACAACGTAAGAGACCACTTGGGAAAAAAAAAAGGTGTAAAAGCAACCAACCAACCCATTGAGTATAAACTTATTTCTATTGGCTTTAGAAATATGTCTAACGGGTTTTTAATTCCCGAGGGATGACACATTTATATAAAGTGGCTTACTAAGGGTGCCTTCTGAGGCTCACTCTCAAAGGTACTGCCAAGGAAGGCATAGATGGGAAGAATGAATGAACAAGAAATTCCTCCTGCCTAAGTACAACCATTAAAGCTATCTGCTTGGATAAAGAAACTCCCTGCCTGCCAGGTAAGAGCACCAAGACCTCAGAAACCCTTTCATCATCGTTACTTTCTGGGTAAATTCTTCAACCATTACTTTCTAGTACAAGGAACTGTTTAGGTGATAATTCAGGCCACAGCTATAGTTCTCAAGTGAAGATGGTAACACAGGATAAACGCTGCATGTTATGTAAAACACCCTACACTTAAATCGTTGGGCTAAGTCAAAGAGCTCAAGACCCCAGGGCTGGGGACACAGCTCCATAGATAGTTTGAAAACCAGCACCAAAAGGGTCCCAAGCTACTAGCAGCTATGACAAAAGGAAAAAAAAATACCAATTTTTAGTTTTTTTAGGGGGTTAATTCAGCTCCTAGTTGTATCCTCCTACTATAATGTGTTCCTCCACTGAAAATCACTGAAGGTGCTTTAGGATCGACCAGCACAGACAAACCTTCCGAGGTCCCCATTTACCCTCCCACGTAGTGCAGGCCAGCATCCGTTTCCCCCGTATTCCGCAGGGCAGGCCACGGGCCACACCTGCTCGTAGCTCTCTGACCCTGAGCAGTACCTCCTGCGCTAGCTACCCCGGGACCTGCAGCATCCGCACCTCTGAAGCAGTGAGTGACCGCAGCGTGGTCAGGAAAACGCCAGGAGGCTGGAGCCACAGGGGCTCGGCGCGATCGCCCCTGGTGACAGTCACACCAGCCAGGAATTGTTCAAAAGGAGAATACGGCGAGAGGCGGCCGGTGGGTGGGGGATGGGAGCGCGGATGCGCCGGGTGGAAAGCCGCGGTGTCGGCTGACCCCGCGGTGGGGACGCCGAAGCCCCGACCATCCTGGGCCGCCCGCCCTGGCTTCACCCCAGTCCGCGGCAGACGGGAAACGCGGATTCCCGAGGCCATGGACGCAGAGGGAGAAGGCCAGGGCTGAGGCGAGCGCGGCTCGGGCCCGAGGCTCACCCGCCGGCGAAGAGATGAAGCAGCGTGTTCTCCTTCTGCTGAGTGCCCGTCGCCATGGCCGCGCCGGCTCCGCGGCCCGCCGCAGCCGCTCCTGGGACGCACGAGGTCTCGAGCTCCGCTGGCCTCGATGCCCTCCTCAGGCAGCCGCCGACGCTCCCCTGCGCGCGGGAGGCCCAGGCGCCCGGCTCCCTCCGCGGCGTCGCGGCCGGCCGGCCAGTGAGCGGCCTCTGCGGCGCTTTCCAGCCGCTAGTCAGAGCCCCGCGCGCGGCCGTCACGTGGCGGAGGCCGGGCCGTGACGTCACGTGGCGCGGCGCGGCGGAGGTGTGGGCCCGGATTCCGTACGCCTATTGGATGGCAGGTGGATGTGGGCGTGGCGATGGTGCAACGCGGACCCGGGTCAGGCCCGGGAGGCTGGCTGCACCGGGTTGGTCAGGATAGTAAGTGGATGGCCTGCAAACCGGTCAAGGTTGCTTGGTCCTTCTCAGAGGCTGGAAATGCGTGCGTGACCATGCCCTATGCTCAAGGCCTCTTCTTAAAAAAAAAAAAAAAATGTTTATGTGTGTGTGATTTGTTTTGTTTTTGAGACAGTCTTACAGTGCTGCCCTGGACTGCCTGGAACTTGCCATGTAGACCAAACTTGGTCTCAAATTCACATTTGATTTGCCTGCCTCTGCCTCCGAGTGCTAGAATTAAAAATGTGTGCCACCAGGCCTGACCTGTGTTTTTGTTTATTTTCGTTGTTGTTTTAAGATATAGGCTCACTATGAATCTCTGGTTAGCTTGCAACTTTCTATGTAGACCAAGATGACCTCGAAGTCACGTTGATTCTCCTGCCTCTGCATCTCCAGTGATTAAAAGCATATACTATCATACAGGCTGTTTTTTTGTGGTGTTTAGGGGATGTTGTGGGTTCAAACGTGCCACTCTGCCATCGTGAAGACCCGAGCACCGCTCGCAGGAGTCAGTTTTGCCTAGCCATCATGTGGGTCCCAGGAATTGAACTCAAGTCATCGGGCTTGGTTGCAAGTGCATTTACCCTGAGTCCCGGATCTTTTGAAGAATTTCATTTTGTAATATTTCCATATGTAAACATGTATACAGATTACGTATTATATCTCACAGCTCTGAGCTTAAGTGGGGGAAAAACATACTTGACCTAAACAGCCTGCCCTCCTCCAGCATACCCTTAGTGTTTTGTGTGTTCTTGATCTTTCTATAAATAGCACGATATTTGGTATCTATTTTTCAGTGTGAATTTTGTACTGTGTGCTCTGATGCTCAGACTGAGATACCCAGACCGCTCCTCCACTTAAATATCCTCCTGGACCACTGCCACAGTGAGACTGGCATCTTCTTACCTCCAGGCCTGGCTCTGGCTGGGCCTTGCCCGATTGCCCTGGCAGCACCCTGATCACATGACTTTGGTGACTTTCCTCATGTGGGCTTCTGCACTCACTCTGTTGTTTGATTCAAACTGTTCGTCCCATTCCGGAATGTGAGCTTCATGGGAGTAGGGGCCTTGTTTTTACACTTCGTGGTTGTTTTTAACAGATTGTTCCTGTCACGGTACCTGCCACCTAGTATTGCCCACGGAACTAATAAACAAATGTCGTAGATTGAACTGCTCATTCTACTCCTCCCCCTAACCTGCTCAGCCTCTTGTGTTCCCTGCCCTGGTAGTGACTCTGTATTCTGCACAGGCACCAAGGCCATAAACGGCTGCTTCCAAACCGACTTACCCTCTCTCCCTCTCCCTCTCCCTCCCTTCCTCTCTTCCCTCTTTTTCCTTTCTCCTTTCCTCCCTTCTGACACTTCTAGCTCCTACAAGTCTCCAAACCCATCCCTTCCTTTCTGCCCCCCTCCCACTAGGGATTCCAGGTCTGTGTATGTCCCACCGACAGCTAAAAGCTAGCTGTTCCCACGGGCCACGCCTTGCTCCTTTACCCCCCAGAGTATTCAGACTCAGAACACTCCAGTCCTTTGGCTTCCGTCTCCCACACCCGATGAAAAGGACCTCCTTT
Organism: Uromys caudimaculatus; assembly: GCA_028551405.1. NCBI lineage: Eukaryota > Metazoa > Chordata > Mammalia > Rodentia > Muridae > Uromys > Uromys caudimaculatus. Next base: position 133,798,737 of record CM052702.1, read on the forward strand.
AGCAGTCCAAGCTGCCAGACGCCCTGTGTGTACACACAGGACAACTGGAGTAGGAGGTGAGCTGTGAGCAAACACAGCCAATCTGTATTTGATAGTGGGCATTGCTTAGAAACAACTGCTAGGCTCAGTCATCTACAAACATGGTGATTGCTCTATATTAAAGCCATTGCTGAGTTGGGCATAGCAGCGCTCCAAATCTGGGAACAGAGTCCAGTGGGAGAGCTGAGCTCTCCGTGTGGGGGGATGCAGACCAGCTATGCTCTAATATTGGACAAAGGAAAAGAAAAGGTGAGATTCTTCATCTTTCCTGTGTCTACCAAATCCTTCGCTTTAGTTGCTTAGGAAATGAGAGCTTACTTTAGCTGAAGTAGATTTTTAAGTCTTTTAATAAGAGTCGGGCAGTGGTGGCACACACCTTTAATCCCAGCACTCGGGAGGCAGAGGCAGGTGGATTTCTGAGTTCGAGGCCAGCCTGGTCTACAGAGTGAGTTCCAGGACAGCCAGGGCTACACAGAGAAACCCTGTCTCGAAAAACCAAAAAAAAAAAAAAAAAAGTCCTTTAATAAAAAAAAATGATGTGTATAAATACACCACGTGTATGCCTAGTGTCCAAGGAAGCCAGAAGAGGCAGTCAGATCCCCTGGAACTGGGGTTACAGAAAGTTGTGAACCACCATATCCATGCTGGGAACTCAGCTCCTCTCCAAGAACAGGTTGAGCCATCTCTCCAGCCTCAGTTAAAGGAGGTTTGTAGGGTACTGGGGAACTTAAGTAGGGTACTGCCAGGCTGTTAACTAGAAGGGAGTTGTCCCTCTCTATGCAGGATTTTGGTTTTTGTTTGTCTATTTGTCTGTCTGTCTGTCCGGGGACAAGGTCTCACCATGTAGCACCGGCCAGCCTGGAACTCTCTATGTGGACAAAGCTAAGCTTGAACTCACAGGACTTGGTCTGCCTGCCTGCCTGCCTGCCTCAGCCTCCCAAGCAGCACCAGGCCCCATCCTAGGCTGGATTTTAAATCAGAGGAGGCACCACCCTGGGAACCCACCCCTTTCCTTGGCTGCTGTTTGAGGCTCTAGCCCTTCGGCAGAACCAGGTTCCTGGCTGCTTCTCCTCAGGCCCGGCAGGCAGCACAGTGCTGAGCTGGACACACAGCTGAGTCTCCACTCTGCTTGTCAGCCACGCAGCTTCCTGTGAGAGCTTTCCCAAGGTCTTTCACATACATTATCGCTGCAAACCCGTGCGGTTGGCAACCCCGTTGTTTTGTTCCCTCTGATGAACAAGCAGGACAGATCCACTCAAGGTCATCAGCTAAGTCGGTGACTGATGCAACGCCCTGTCATGCCTCGGTGCTTTTGAATGAGCTGCTTCTGATTCCAGGGGTCAGCCCTTCTCCACTGCGCAGGTTCCTGCTGGATCCACAGTCCCTCTCCTTCCTCCTCCTTGGACGAAGTATTAAGCCAGCTCAGAGACTGGCCTCCTTGTGAAGCTTCTCTCTAGTCTCTCTTGGCTCCTGTTCCTGGAGAGGATTTGACTGCAGCGCCTGTACTCTGGAACTGCAGCAGGAGGTTGTGAACTGCTTGAATTAACTCCCTGGTGTATCTCTTGCTGAGAAGGAAGAACTTAGGCAGCATTTTCAGAAGGAAGTCTGGGAATTTCTGTTGACATATACGAATAAGTTATTTGGCTCAGCGATGCCACTCGGCGAGAGCTATTGGTTTACGTTATTTGACACATCTACCGTTTGAATCAGTATTGCAGGCTCCGAGGGTACGGCAGAAATGGAAAGGAATACAAATCCTTTGCATTGGGTCAGTGATAGTGTGCTTGCACAAAGTCTCGTGTATCGAATCCAGCATGGCATAAAAACTGTGCATGGGCTGGAGAGATGGCTCAGCAGTTAAGAGCACTGGCTGCTCTTCCAGAGGATCCAGGTTTGATTGCCAGCATTCATATGCACAGTTTATGTTTACAACTGTCTGTAACTACAGTTCCAGGGGATCTAATGCCCTTCCTGGCCTCCAAAGGCACCAGGCACAAAGTGGTACACAGACCTACGTGCAGGCAAAACACACATACACAAAAAGATAGATAGATAGATAGATAGATAGATAGATAGATAGATAGATAAAGATGGTCATGGAGGTATGTGTCTACAATCCCAGCACTTAAGAAGCAGAGAGAGAAGGATGACAAGGTCTCAGTCATCTTTGGCTACATAGTGAGTTCTATGCCAGCCTGGGCTATATAAAATTTTTTCTAAAAAAAACCAACCAAACAAATATACACAATCAAATTTAGCGATTACAGAAAAGGAGTAAAACATAAGCAAATGGCTTACAATCCAGAAATATGAAGCTGGTTAAACATGGGAACATCAATAATATATTTCATCACATTAACAGGATGGAGGGCAGGTGGGGACAGGGAACCAGAGTGTCAGTAAACACAGAAAAGTGTTTGTCAAAAGTGCACACTATTCATGATAACAGGGCTCAGCAACCTTCCTGCCGATAAATGACGTCTAAGCCAGGCGTGGCAGTACACACCTATAATTCTAGACCTTGTTTGCTGTCACGGGGAGTCGTCTAGGGTTGTAGAAACCTATTATTTTTCTCTTTCTACGTAAAGAATAAGAAAGTAGGAAAGGCCAAGTCTCACCACAGCCAATTAAAAATAATTATTTTATGTGCTTGGGTGTTCTGCCTGCATGCATATCTGTGTACCACCTGAGTGCCAGATCTCCTGGTAGGACAGAAAAGAGCATCAGGCTCCTTGGAACTGGAATCGCAGAAGGTTGTGAGATGCCATATGGGCGACGGGAAGTGAACTCAGGTCCTCTGCAGGAGCAGCCAGTGCTCTTAACCAATGAGCCATCTCTCCAGCTTCCTCAGTCAAGTTTTATTAAAAGCAGAAGTGCATGTGCACACAGACAGACAGACAGACACACACACAGACAAACAGACACACACAGAGCAAAGCACATAAAGAGACAGCTTCTCAGGTAGGAAGGAAACTTACGTCAGTGTTGGAGTTTGTCTCAGAGACAAATATTTTATGTTTGGGGACTGGATCCCTTTTTTGGCATCAGAACTGGCTGGTTTGGGCTAGCACAGGGGGCCAGTAATCTAGACAAAGAAAGAGAAGCTGATTGGTTCCCAGCATAGGAAACCAACCTAGCTCCACTGAAAAGTTCTCCCTGGCAGGAAAACACACAGCAAACTCTTGTCTTCAAGGAAGCTAGCCACCTTGAATGTTTAAGTAGAAAGTGTATTAATCTACCTAGAGCGTCTCTGCCCTTCCTCCCTGTGGTCCTTCACAGGAGGTAGAGCCTAGAGGATCAGGAACTCAAGGCCAGCCTGAGCTACGAGAGACTTTGTCTGGAACAATCCTATAGCTGACATCATACTTAATGTAAACAGTGGCTGCCTATTTCCCAAGATCAGCAGCAAAGGTGTGAGCTCTAACTTCTCCATCGCTGCGTTAGTGGTCCCAGACTGCGCAATAAGGTAAGAAAACAAATGGAAGGCACAAAGATTGCAGGCTAGGTTGTCGGGACTCCATCTGCTTTATTACCATTCTTTTCCATTCTCAGGGTGTGTCTTCACTCTGCATTCAGAGACTCTTGTTCTAAAGAGTAAGAGCTCAGCCCCGGATGGCATGTCTCTATTAACTGCACCACCACCGGGGCTCGGGGAAGAGGAGGCTGGAGAAGCGAAATGCTGTTTTCTGGATGTGATGCAAACACATCTGTGGTTACCCACCTGCACAGTATGTTGCACCTCGCCAGCATCCTGGCACAGACAGCGGAGGTGATCTCCAGGCTCCACTCTTTCTTTCCTGAGGAGCTATTGGCAGTGGGTGGTTGCCAGAGGAGGTAAAATCATTCACTGCTAAGGATGTGGCCACTGGTAGGTTTCCAAGCTCCGAGGATGGCCTCACACTCATGCACAAATAGGCAGCACTAACTGCATGAGAGAGAGAGAAGGGCAGGTGGTTGGAAAGGCACATGTTGAAGGAACATGGAAACAGGGAAATGGGGGTAGATATGATCATATTTTGTGGGGCAGTAGTCTGTGGCAGGCAATCTGGCACCTGGTTGAGCACAGGCTGAAAACTCTGGGAGACCCAGTGGAATAATCCACAAGGGAGCGGAAAATGTTTTTTTGGCCAATGCTCCTGGAAGACTCCTGTAAAAACAGCTACAGCTTCCACAATCCCTGCAGAGAGACCTGTCATGTGAGATTTGTCACGTAGAAGCAAGGCCAAGCCCTCCCACATGCAAATAAGGTGCCTCGAAGCCCTCAGACCAAGCCAATGGGAAGTATCTGTTGTCAGACCCCTGACCCCTCCCAAACAGTATATTAGACCGTCCCAACCTGTGTGGGGGAGCCCGCCATCCAGAAGGAATAAAGATGTGAGAACTACTCCGGCGTCTGAGAGCTTCTATCATAAGAGCTGTAACACTGCTGCTTGGGAAGAGGTCTGCTCTCCCGAACGCCACCAGAAGCTTCCCGCACTCCTCACTGGCTAGTCAGCCTCTCATGGGCCGACTCAGCACAGGGTGGTGGGTGCAGCATCTTGGAGCAACCGAGGCTGCAAGTGCAGAGACTGAGGTGGAGGAGACTCCGTCCCCACCCGAGTTCTCCCCCTTGCCTGAACCCTCACATTTGGCTGGGCCAGAGATTCCTGAGGAAGGCTCCCAGCACGCAGCCCAACGATATTTCACTATACAGATACGTACACACATATACATATGCACATACACACATATGTACGTGTATTCATGGCGATTGCCAGGAGAGTATCACCTTTGATAGGTGTCAAAACACAAGTCTACTGACTAAAGTTCTTAGGGAACTTGCTTCTACAGGCAGCTCCTAACCTGGTCCTGTGTAAACATCTCTTCCTTTCCAAAGGTTGAAAGGCAGTCTGGAGATGTTAGTTCAGGGAAGTAGCAACCCCAGGGAGCTCTGCTGTCTCTTCCTCAACATTGGTCTCTTGGACATTGACTTTCTGTGTAATAGGCCTGAGTTTGCTCATGTTTGTTTCAAAGGGAGAAGTAAAAGTCTCTTCAGTCACAGATGATGTAATAATTATGAAATCCCAGGGGATTTCTATAACAGCTCAGAATGAGCTGGTAAATTCAGCAAGGTCACAGGGAGTAAAGACAACATATAAAAGAAACTTCTTTTTGCAAATAATTGGCTTATGAAACTTTAAGAAATTCTGTTGAGGGCCAACAGGATGACTCAGCAGGTAAAGGCACTTGTCATCAGTCTGATGACCTGAGCTCAGTAGCCAGAGCCCACACAGTACGGGGAGAGAGACAGCTCTGCAAACAGTCCTTTCACCTCCAAACACACCACACCACACAAACGCCCACGCCCACGCAGACAAATGTAATTTTAAAAGCTCTCATTTATAATAGCATTGAGAGGGAAAAAGAAAGATCAGAAAGCGAGGGAGAAACAGGAGTAAAAGAATCCCTGCTCATGTTTATATAACCTGATAGGTGGGAGGACTGACCCCCACTAGACAAATGAGCGGCTGGCTGCCTGGGGTGGGGGCTGGGAAAGGGCTGACTCCATGTCTTGTTAGGGTTGCTATTGCACTGATGAAGCACAATGACCAAAAGCAACTTGGGGAAAGAAGGGTTTGTTCCCTTCAAACTTCCACGTAACAGCTCTAAGTGGAAGCAGTCAAACAAAGCAGGAACTTAGAGGCAGGAGCCGATGCAGAGGCCATGGAGGGATGCTGCTTACCGGCTTGCTCCTCATGGCTTGCTCAGCCTCCTTTCTTATTAGGACCCGGACCACCAGCCTAGGGGTGGCACCGCCCACAATGGACTACACCCTCCTACATCTATCATTAGTTAAGAAAATGCCCTATAGGCTTGCCTGCAACCTGATCAGTTTTGTTTTGTTTTTTTGAAAGAGGGTTTCTCGGTAGAGCCTTGGCTTGTCCAGCTAGCTCTGTAGACCAAGCTGACCTTGAACTCACAGAGATCTACCTGCCTCTGTCTCTGGAGTGTTGGGTTTAAAGGTGAACTCCACCCCTTCCCAGCTTCTACAGCCCAATCTTAAGGAGCCATTTTCTGATTGAGGTTCCCTCCTCTCAGGTGAGCCCAGTGTATGTCAAGTTGACAGAAAACTATCCAGCATAGTAGAAGCTGAAGGAAACTTCCAAGAGTCAAAGAAATGCTCTATATTCTGATGTATTGGTATAGGAACCTAATGAGAATAAAATTAATTGAAAGGTCCACTCTGAGGCTGGGCATGGTGGCACATGCTTTCAATTCAGTACTTGGGAGATGGAGGCAGGATGACCAGAAGTTCAGAGTTATCCTCTGCTGTCTAGTGAGTTCATGGCCAACCTAGGATACATAAGACCCTGTGTCCAAAGAGATGGAAGCTATGCTTGGCTACACAGCAGTTTTGAGGCTATTCTGGACCATATGAAATCTGTCTAGCCACCACCCAAGTCTCCTTTACAATAGATACATTTTGTTGTACGTATGTTGCATCTCAGTGAACTTGATGAGATAGAAAAAAAGCAAGGCCAACTACATGTACCACTAGCCCAGGAGTTGGGTGTAACTCAGTGGTAGAGTGTCTTAGTGTCTACGAGGCCCTGGGCTCAGTGGCTAGCATAAATAAATACATAAAGTGGACCAATATACCACATGTCAAGTTCAGAGATGTCGAAGTAAGTACGTGTTACCCATCCATCCATTTGCTGTCCCTGACTTGACGGGTGGAAAAAGAAAAGTGTCCTTCCCCACTCAGGTTTCCAAGGCCTGTGACTTCCCATGACCTGATGCAAGCTCTGTCTTGTTTCTTCCCCTTACCGCTGTCTCTCAAGCCTGTAATTCTCTAATTCTTGTTTTCCTGCAGAAACTGCCGGTGCAGGCAACGACTCGCGGCCCCCACAGTGGCTTTGGGGTTTCATTGCTTTGTGGGGAGTTGTGAGCAATTGCTGCTTTCTGAGCACCAGAGGCGGGGCTTTCTGAGCACCAGAGGCGGGGCTTTCTGAACACCAGAGGCAGGGCTTAATGAGCACCAGAGGCGGGGCTATATGAGCACCAGAGACAGGGCTCAGGGTCATTTCATTCACTGGCAGCTTCTGGGAGCTTCCTGTATAATCAACTTAGAGAAAGCCAGTGAGGCTGGTTTCACAACCAGAGGTGTGGGGGTAGACACAAACGCTGGGCTTTTTCTCTCCCCCATCTCTTTCTTTGTACCAACCAGATCCAGCCTGAGCCAGCCCCCCCACACACACACCTCCTCCCACACTCCCTTCACCCGCCATGGTCCTAGTGAGATTCTGCAAGCCAAGCCTTCTCCTTAAGGAAAAAAGGCCAACGTTGTCCTTGCTTGGCAAGGAAAAGTCGGGGTGGCCTGTGAGTCTCCTCTGCCTCCCAGGCTGGAGCCTGCCTTCCCTGACTCTCTGAGAGTCCCTTGTTCCTGTTCTGATTGTTTCTTAGAAGGAAATCACCTCTGGAATAAAGTCAAGTTTAAGAGGCCCGTACTTGTGTTTCCTACTATGTTGAATGATGTTGAAAACTCAGTGGTCACTCAAAGGAGTGACTGGCACCTCCGTGTTGGTAGACTGGCCAGTGGGTAGGTACTGTCCAGAAAATGTCTCCTTTCTTCCTCCTGCTATTGTCTTGGCTTCAGCTTCTGAGAGGCAGCAGAGCACAAGGCTCTGTGACCAAAGAGTCCCCGGTGCCTCTATTTCCCCACCTGCTGTGGCAGGTGGTTTAGAGTGAGGACTAAGGACTGTGTTCGGAGGTGGAGCGATGACTCAGATGTTAAGAGCAATTGGTGCTCTTGCAGAGAACCCGTTCAGGTCCCAGTACGTACGTCCGGTGGCTGGTAACTGTCAGTTCCAGAGAACCTGATTCATTCTCTCTCTCTCTCTCTCTCTCTCTCTCTCTCTCTCTCTCTCTCTCTCTCTTTCACACACACACACACACACACAAATGCAAAAAAATCTTTTTTTTTTAATTTTTTGGTTTTTTCAAGACAGGGTTTCTCTGTGTAGCCCTGGCTGTCCTGGAACTCCCTCTGTAGACCAGGCTGGCCTCGAACTCAGAAATCCACCTGCCTCTGCCTCCCAAGTGCTGGGATTAAAGGCGTGCACCACCACTGCCCGGCGGATGTAATAATCTTGAAAGAAAAGAGAACTGACTGAGCGTGGTGGTGCACGCCTTTAATCCCAGCACTTAGGAGGCAGAGGCAGGCGGATCCCTGAATTCAAAGCCAGCCTGGTCTACAGAGCAAGTTTTAGGACAGCCAGGGCTACAGAGTGAAACCATTTTAGAAAACCAGAGAGAGACAGACAGAAAGAGACAGACAGAGAGAGGGAGGGGAGGCAGAGATCCTATTGCATGCCAGCCATGGGCCAAAGGGTGTTATAAACACATAGCTTTGGTCAGGGGAACAGCTCAGGGAGAGCATCTGACAGCAGAAGCCTGGATGTGCTTTACAGGTCTGTGATGTAATGATTTTCCAGAAGTCGGATAGCAGATGTGTCTGACTCTGGGCAGCACTCCATTTTCAGATATAAAGTGTTTTGAATAGTCACATGCAGGGACTTTATAAGAACCCTTTAGACAACTTTGTGACCTGTAAAGTTCAGGGTGTGCTGCCAGATTGTCTCCTGATTGATGCCAACAGGGTTAATCTCTTGCCTTTGGGACTTTGGGGTTTTACAACTGCAGATGAAGGACTCTTAATCTGTTTCACTTTATCTGACAGTGACTGTGGGTGAGTTCTCAATGCCAGGCACACCAGGCAAGCGTTCTGTCCCTGCTCACGGCTCCCTTCGAATCTCACACATGCTAAGTGAGCACTGAGTTAGATCCTCAGTCATGTCCCCTGCATTCACCTTCTCTACATAAGCCTCCCAACCACCCATGGCTTCTTATTATCCTCATACATTCAAGCGGAAGAGAGGTTAAGAGCTGAGAGATTAATCCCAGCACTTGGGAGGCAGAGGCAGGTGGATTTCTGAGTTCGAGGCCAGCCTGGTCTACAGAGTGAGTTCCAGGACAGCCAGGGCTAAACAGAGAAACCCTGTCTCGAAAAAGAAAAAAGAAAAAAAAAAAGAGCTGAGAGACGGCTTACTAAGGCGCCCGCTGAACAAGCATGAGACTTGAGTCTAGATCCTCAGTGTTCATTTAGAGTCAGGCTGATGATGGATGTCTATTACCCGGGTGCCAGCGCCAAAGGGGGTGGGGACAGGGTGAGCCCTTGAGTTCATCAACCATCCAGCCTGGACCAATCAGCTCCAGGTTCAGTAAGAGACCTTGTTGTTGGTTTGTTGTTGTTTGTTTGTTTGTCTTTTTATGGCTGAGAAAGACACCAAATTTTAAACTCTGGCTTATGCACACACGTGCACATGCTGCACCCCACACATGAACATACCCACACAAACATACGAATATAAGACATATGCATACGAGAGAGAGAGAGAGAGAGAGAGAGAGAGAGAGAGAGAGAGAGAGAGGTTAAGTACATTGTCCTGTCCAGAGTCAGAAATGAACTCAGCTGCCTGGGCCTGCAGAGAGATGCTGACTGGTGTAGAGAGTGAGCAACTCCTTGGAGAGTCAGGCCAGATGGGTTCACATCCAAGGACTCTGAATCCACCACCGAGCCTTGCTGAGCAGTGGTTTCTCCAGCTATAATGAGATGGATCATAACAGCACCTACTTCCTGGGGCATAGTAGGGTTACATATGATCATTAATCATTGGGAGTACCTAGAAAAAGCACCCAGTTAATGTGAGCCACATTCTTCGCCCAGTTTGGGCTCCCTGGCTCTCAGCATGGATTTATGCTACACCGAGTGACAGAAAGGCCTTTGAGGACCCTCAGCACAAGAGGAATGGTGGGTTCTTGTCCACAGAGTGTGGCTTTGATGTGAGATGTCTTAGGTTTCATTGCTGTGGAGAGACACTAAGACCAAGGCAACTCTTATAAAGGCAAATGTTTAATCAGGCTGACTTACAGTTTCAGAGGTTTGGTCCATTATCGTCATGGGGGGGGGGGGAGCATGGCAGCATCCAGGCAGACATGGTGCCGGAGGAGAATCTTTTCTAAGAGTTCTACATCTCGATCTGAAGGCAGCCAGAAGGAGGCTGGAATTCTACACTGGGCAGAGCTTGAGCATAGAAATCTCAAAGCCCACCCCAACGGAAACATAACTTCCTTCAATAAGGCCACACCTACTCCTACAAGGCCACATCTCCTAAAAGTGCCACTCCCCATGGACCAAGCATTCTAACACGAGTCTATGGGGGCTGTGATGGTTTGGCCCAGGGAATAGGTACTATTGGAAGGTGTGGCCCTGTTGGAATAGGTGTGACCCTGTGGGTATGGGTTTAAGACCCTCATCCTAGCTGCCTGGAAGCCAGTATTCTGCTGGCAGTCTTCAGATGAAGATGTAGAACTCTCAGCTCCTCCTGCACCATGCCTGCCTGGATGCTGCCATGATGATAATGGCCTGAACCTCTGGACCTGTAAGCCAGCCCCAATTAAATGTTGTCCTTATAAGAGTTGCCTTGGTCATGGTGTCTGTTTACAGCAGTAAAACCCTAACTAAGGTAAAACTTGGTATCAGGAACTGAGGTATTGTTGTGATAGGCCTGACAATGCTTTTGTTTGAAAAAATGTGGATTTTGGGACTTTGGATTTGGAAAACGGTGGAATGCTTTTAATGGGACATAATAGATTTTCCTAATAGGAATATGAAAAACTTTGTTGCTATGAGTGATTTGAATTGTCCAGACATGGCCCAAGAGGTTTCAGTGGAGAAGAACTTCAGTATGTACCCTAGAGACTGTTTTTGTAGTATTTTGGTGAAGAACATGGCTTTTTTTTTTTTTTCCCTTGTCTGAAGAGTCTGCCTGAGACTAAGGTGAAGAGACTCAGATTAATTGCATTGACAAAGGAAGTCTCAGAAACACCCATCATAGACTTTGTTCTCTGGTTAAGTCACATAAAGAGCATTTTAAACAAGCATAGCAAGCTGAGAAAGGAAAAATATAAAATATATGATTCGAGAATTAAAGGGGCACCAGGAAGTGAAATGGAGCTGAATTCTGTGTTCAAGGCTATTAAATTAAGGGAGTGTTGACCTTGGGGCAAGATCCTACCCAGCTAAGTTTAGATCCAGGCATGGTGGTACAATATCTTTTATTCCAGGAGACAGGCATGCAGATGTCTGAGTTCAAGGTCAATCTACAGAGCAAGATCCAGGACAGCCAAGCTTAGGCAGTGAAGGAGTTGGAAAAGAGGGAGCTGGTGATAGTGTAACAAAACAGGGGGGCCATGTTCCAGTTCCAGCAAGCAGCAGAACTTGGCAGCTTCAGCCATGTGGCTCTGGCTTTAGAGTCAAGAGGAGAAGGATCTACTGGGACAATTGAGGCTGGTTAGCTAGAGCTAAGAAATCAGTGGTAATTAAGAAGAGATCAGCATCACTGAGGTAAAATCTTCTGGGAAGTGTTTTCTGAGAGAACGAAAAGCTGTGTTCCAAAGATAGCCAAGGTTGTACCTTGTGCTGCAGCTGGACTTGGAAATGTGTAAGAGTCACCCAGGTGGTACTGGTTTTGAAGGCATGAAGGGGCCATGAAGAGCAGCTGAGGCTTGGGCACTGTGAGAGGCCATGGAAGGCCATTGGTGAAGGTGCAGCCTCAGTTGCAGTTGATGGCCCAGGACTGAAGGGGTCATGCAAAGGATTTGAGGCTTGGCACCATGAAGAGATTGGCCTATGAGAGGTTTTGGGTGAAGCCTGGTTGCAGCGGATGGCCTCAGTGTATTGGAGATGCCAGTACCATGGGATGATCACCAAGAACAGCAGCAGCAGTGGAGTGGATCAACCTGAGCTTAGAGTGCTACAGAGGGCAGAGCTGGTGAAGTGATGCCAGCCCTTTGGAGGAGTCCAGAAGATCATGTGTGGATCCCAGACATTGAAACAAGAAGTTGTAACATTGAAGTTGCCTTGGAGACCCAGAGATGTTCCAGATGCCAGAGCTGTGGGCTATCTGCTGAGGAAAGCTGCTAACAGGGAGTGGAACCAGCCCAGGAGAAAGAAGTTTGTTGCAATCAACAAAGATGAGAAAGGAGTTGGAGATGTGAAGGCCACTTTGACATTAGACATGGAGATACCAGCTGGTTTCCTGTCTTGCTTTGGGAATAACAGTTAAGTTATTGGATTGCCGGGGGTGGGGGGGTGGGGGGTGGGGGAGGGGCAGCTCCAGTGGGGGAGGGTTCTTCTTTCTTGTCAGTTCTTCTTGAGGCAGTGGAGGGGGAAGAGTGTCTGGCAGAGGGTAAGACTTTGTCTTACAAGATATTTAGGGTTAATGTATAATAATAAAAAGTTTATTTATCTAAGTCTAAGTTACTATGCTACAGTATCTGATTAACTTATCTAAGGCTAAGTTACTATGCTACTGTAGCTGACCTGCCTTCTGTGATACTCTGAGGCCAGAAACTGCAGTCTCTGGCACTTAACACCTCTTCCTCAAACAGCAGGAGATAAAGGATTAATTGCTAGAACCTTTTCCCTTTTGTCCAGATGACTCTTTGTCAGGCTAGGGGGAAGTTTGGAGCAATAAATATCTATTGAACCAGAAGAAGAGACTAACATTCGAAGAAGGAAAAACTTTTACATAAGCAAATATGCATAAACTCACATAAGTTCATATACAGATTCATACAAGCTCATTTGTTCATTTCCACATAAACCAGTTGGGCCCAGCTTGTATGCATTCTCACAATTTGATACTTACACACACACACATATGCATGCATTCTCACAATTACATACACACACACACCACACACACACACACACACACACACACACATCCATACTTACAAATGCATATGGAGCAAAAGACCAAGCACTGGTGCAGGAAGAATTCACTCATTATGGATGAAAAATGTACTCCAATCTTTATTTTATTTATTTATTTATTTTTTTTTGGTTTTTCGAGACAGGGTTTCTCTGTGTAGCCCTGGCTGTCCTGGAACTCACTCTGTAGACCAGGCTGGCCTTGAACTCAGAAATCTGCCTGCCTCTGCCTCCCAAGTGCTGGGATTAAAGGCGTGTGCCACCATTGCCCGGCCACTCCAATCTTTATTGCATAGTGAAAGAAAAAGCTTCTACCCTTTTAATGCTAAATGAATTAAACCCACGTTTGTAAGAATAAAGCTTCATTCCTTTTAATAAGACTAAACCCGCCTTGTCCTTACCACGGGACCTGTTCTCTCCCATGGTGAGGAGAAGCCTGCCTGCCCTTCTGCTCTCTGCTGCGTCTTCTTTTTCCTCGTTCCCTCTGCATTCTGCACATTGCTCTCTTAGTATTTTATGTTACCTAGAGTTTCTAAGTTATTCCACCTGCATTCTCCTTCTAAGCTTGCTCTCTCCTCCTGCTGTGACGTCACATCAATGCTCTAACTCTCGGTGTCTTTTCTCCCAATGCTATGCCTGTACTTCTAAGTTCTTCTTGCGTTGAGTTCTATCTAAAAAGTGTTCTGTCTAAAAACTTCTCCTCAACTCAGTTCCTGTCTCAGCTCAGTCCCCTCAGCTCAGTCCCCTCAGCTCAGTCCCCCTCAGCTCAGTCCCCCTCAGCTCAGTCCCCCTCAGCTCAGTCCCCTCAGCTCAGTCCCCTCAGCTCAGTCCCCCTCAGCTCAGTCCCCCTCAGCTCAGTCCCCCTCAGCTCAGTCCCTCTCTGCTTAGTCCCCCTCAGCTCAGTCCCCTCAGCTCCTCCCTGACTCCGACTCTTCTCTTTGCCCTCAGCACTCAAACATCTTTCAGAATACATGGTCACATGTTACAAAGTTCATCACAAGTTCACACAAAAAGTCAAATCATAAATTGAAATAGACGTTTACAGCAGAGAAGGTTTACATGCTTATCCATTGGGAGTAATTATCTGGCTAAACATCCATCGCCTGTCTCAGCTCCACAGGTTCACTGAAAGTTTAAAACCATAACTAAGTTATTAAGTTTTGTATAGATAAACCCAGTCAATATTTTATCTCCTGTCCTAGCACCTATAGTAAATCTTTAGTTCTCTTTTTATGACCTTTGGTTAATTGTTTTACAACCTCTTGGAATGTGCTCTGAGTAGGAGAAAGTCTGGTTACTATCTAAGAGCAATGAACTGGTGACACATGAGAGTCTGTCAGTGTTCTCATTGCAGTTTTGACTATCAGAAAAGGACCTAATAGCAGTCCCACTATAAGAGAGCTTAATAATCACTGATATAATTTTAGGAATTCTTATAGGGTCTTCATAAAGACTTAAGTCATCTATTTGTCTATATACCATCACTACAAGACAGTACATCTTCGTGGATCTGCAGAGATCTGATCCAAAGGGGTGTGCTACTACTTAGTGATTGTTATACGTGTTTAATAATAACAGGAAAACCATATTAATAGCAGGAATCTTTCCTAAAATGAATCCCTTACAGCCTTGCTTAATAAGGGTGCACCTGTGGCACATTATGTAATACTCCGAAGCAGGTCATTTCAGGAAGATTACCTGCTAGTTATTAGCTTGTCCCATGATGGCTCCCGACATTGGATGAATCTCAGAAGAGACTTTAAGCTTTGGACTTTTAACGTTATTGAGACTGCTATAGACTATGGGGACCTTTGAAGTTGAACTAAATGTATTTTGCATTATGCTATGTTTAGGTATGGCCCCCATAGACTCATATTTTTGAACAAGCCTATGGGGGCCAGGGAGTAGAATGTGATGGTTTGTATATGCTTGGCTTAGGGAGTGGCACTATTAGAAGGTGTGGCCCTATTGGAGTAGGTGTGTCACTGTGGGGGTGGACTTTTTTTTTTTTTTTTTTTCCAAGACAGGGTTTCTCTGTGTAGCCCTGGCTGTCCTGGAACTCCCTCTGTAGACCAGGCTGGCCTCGAACTCAGAAATCCACCTGCCTCTGCCTCCCAAGCGCTGGGATTAAAGGTGTGTGCTACCACTGCCCAGCGGGCGTGGGTTTTAAGACCCTCATCCTAGCTGCCTTGAGGCCAATGTTCTGCTAGAAGCCTTCAGATGAAGATGTAGAATTCTCAGTGCCTCCTGCACCATGCCTGCCTGGATGCTGCCATGCTCCCACTTTGATGATAGTTGACTGAACCTCTGAACCTGTAAGCCAGCCCCAATTAAATGTTGTCCTTATAAGAGTTGCCTTGGGCCGGGCTTGGTTCAAGTTCAAGTTCAAGTTCAACTTCGAGTTCAAGGCCAGCTTGGTCTACAGAGTGAGTTCCAGGACAGCCAGGGCTACACAGAGAAACCCTGTCTCAAAAAAAACAAAAACAAAACAAAACAAAAAAGAGTTGCCTTGGTCATGGTGTCTGCTCATAGCAGTAAAACCCTAAGAGAGGGGCCAAAACTATTCAAACCACCACAAGAGAAGACCAGCCTGGCACCCAGAATTGACTGCCTTGAGTTCTGAGGGATGCTGGACCAAGGGCATTAATATGGTTGTTTCGTGTTGGAGATACAATGATATCTAGATTCACAGCAGCATCCAAGGCTGAGGAGCAGGGGAACAGAATGGATCTCATTCATTCACTCACTCATTTCTGCACACAATGAATGCTGATTTGCCCCTCTCTCTGATACAAATCTGACCATGACACTGGCCTCCAGAACACAAGCTCCATGGAGATTCTCAGAAGATGAAAAAGTCCTACAAGGTATAAATACAACAAGCCATTGGATTCCCCTGGGGAGACATTGGGAGGGTTTCTCTGAGGAAGGCGTACCTGGAAATTGATCAGCAATGGTTGGGAGAGTGACCCAGGGATAGAGAGCATTGGGGGACAAGGCCTGGAGCCTGGAGAGAAAGGCTGGCAAGTCATGAGTCCTGTGGGGCTGGAGAGTAGCAGGAAGGGAGAGGAAGAGAGAGCCTGGAGTTACTGCTCTATCCTAAGAGCAATGGAAACGTCTGGACCCCAAAACCAAGCCTGACCTGATTACACTTTCAAAGTGTGCCTGTCCTAGAGGCTCAGAGCCCAAGTGCTGATCCTAGATCCACAATGGCCAATAGCTGGCTTTCCTAGCCACTGGTGCTGAAGTTCGGGCATCTTCATCTTATCCTGCTAGGCACCTGCCTAGAGGCAAACCAGAAAGGAAGGACTGTGGGTAAGGCTGAAGCGGTTGAGTAGGGAGGACCCTGTCTGCTCCATGGCTTCACCTCATTTGCATCTGGCAGCTTTTAAGAGTTCCCTGTGGCAGATCAGAAACGGATGCATCTGATACCAACAAGCACTCAAACAGGAAGTCCTAGGCCCCAGTTAGGGACCAGTAGTCACCAGTAGTGACTCACCAGAAGTCCCTGTGTTGTAGGTGAGGCAGAACAGCCAGCCTCAGGCTCACCAAGACACCTTTCCCTGAGCAATTATTGTTTGCTTGTTTGTTTGTTTGTTTGTTTGTTTGTTTGTTTGTTTTGAGAAAGGCTCTTGTGTAGTCCAGGTGGGGCCCAACCTTGATTTCTAGCTGAAGACAACTTTCAGTTTCTGAGTCTTCTGCCTCCATCTTCCTGGTATACAAATGACAGATTTGTACCAGTTTATGCAGTGCAGGGGATAGAACCCAGGGCTTCATGCACGCTAGGCAATCACTCTTCTCACTAAGCTACATCCATAGCCCTCTGTGGCCCCAGCCCCGCAGGGTCCTAGTCCTCCATGGGTACTTATTTTTCTAGGCCCAGTTACTCTGAAAGAAGAAATCAAAGCACACTGCCCAGGGCCAGTAAGTCCTAAGGATTTAAAGAATTCATTAGCTCGTAGAAATGATCCATGTCTGCGTCCTTCCAAAGAGCTGGCTCCAGTTGCAGCCTTGGCATGGCCAGAGTGGGAGCAGGGCAGAGTCTGGAGGTGTCCGTGTGAAAGAGGCCAATACTCTGGACCCAGGCAAGGGGAGGAGGCAGGCCTGTCAGGTCCAGCATCTGGTCACGTGTAGAGAGTATATCTGTCTCATGCTGTTCTCTTGGATTCACTCACAGTAACAAAGCAGAGGCCACATTATCATGGTCCCCCATTACAAAGGAAGAGACTGAGGCACCAAGGACCTGCTTTGTGTGGTTTGGCTCCTAAGGGTTAGAAGTGGCCTTTCCTGCTCCTTTGCCACTCTGCCTACTCCTTCTTTACAGCTTTCATGGCTCTGCCCCAAGGCCCCTCCCACTGACCTGTGTGTCCCACTAGGACAGGGGCACCTTATCTCCAGTACCAGTCTTAAAGACACTGGAAAACTGTGTTTTCATTTTGCTAAATAAAGTAGGCCATAGGGCAGGCGGGGGTGGAGCTCTGCAGGCACTGAGCATGTGCAAGGCTCTGAGTGGCTTTCATTCCCCAGCATGGCAAAAGCGCGCAAGTGCGTGCGTGCATGCGTGCGTGCGTGCATGCGTGTGTGTGTGTGTGTGTGTGTGTTGGGGGGGGCATTGGGTTGGAGAGATGGCTCAGTGGGTAAGAACCATGAGGACCTGAGTTTAGATTCCAGGGCCATGTAAAGCTGTGGGTGGTTGGAGGCAGGAGGATGGGGGTGGGGAGGCTTGCTAGCTGCCAGCCTAGCTCCAGGTTCAGTGAGAGACCCTGTCTCATGGGAGTCATGGCAAAGGAAAGGGAGAGCAGGACACCCAGCATTTCCCTTTGTACACACGTACACACTCAGGTGTGTATACTTGCACGTACACCACACACACACATACACACACACACACACCACAGACATATACATATATACACACAGCTTCTACCTGAATTCTTCCTTAATGTCAGACACAAGATTCCCGTGTGAATAAGAAATACTCCTTATCCTTCATGGAGCTCGAGCCTAGTGGTGGAGATCAACTGCTAACAAAGGAATAGAGGTCCATTAAATTACGCTTGAATTCAGTGCAGGAAGGCAGTAAACATGCAATCACTGTGAAGGGCATGAGGCTGACACACAGAGGATGCAGAGAAACTACGTTGGTAGGAGGTTGGAGAGACGGACTGACCAGTGGGAACAGGAAATGCAAAGGCCCTGAGACGGAAGGAATAGGCTCCGATTCCGGGCAGAAAGAAGCAGGCCAGTGTAGCTGAAGCCTTGTGAGTTGGGGCTTTGGAGGATGGGGCTGGGGAAGGTGCAGACAGAGAGCATTGGGGGAAGAATTAAGGGGAGAAGCAGCTGGGGGTCAATGTCAATAAGTAGGAGCGATTTGCCCTCTAGGCCTGGGATCTTCCAGCAGTCCCTTTGCTGATGGGGGTGCTGTGACCTACAAGGTTCTTTACTCTTTGGTCCTTGTGACACTGAATTTCATCTTAACTGGGTCAAAGGATGTCTTGCCAGCTAGTAGCATGGTGTTTCTGGGTGCATCTCTGGAAGAGATCAATATCTGAATAGGTATCCAGAGTAAAAAGATAGACTCCGTTAACATTTCCTCTAGGCTCCGCCCAGTAGTTACCTAGCAACAGCTGCCAGCCTGGCTTGTTAAAAAAAAAAAAAAAAAAAAAAAAAAACAAAACAGTTTGGCCTCTCTCTCTCTCTCTCTCTCTCTCTCTCTCTCTCTGTCTCTCTCTCTCCTCGACGAGCCTCTTCCCCTCTTCCTCTCTTTCTCTCTCTCTCTTCGTGTCCTTCTGTCCTGTTCTCTGCCTCTACCCCTTTCTCTAGGTCCCAAATAAACACTTCCCGCTGATTTCTCAGAGGGAACGCTTGCGCCTGGGTCTGCCGGCATGGGTCTGCCCAGGCGCTCCCTTCTGCCGCTTCACCGCCTCTCAGAGTTGGAGAGATGTCTCAGTACTTAAGAGCACTTGCTGCTCTTGTAGAGGACCTAGGTTTGATTCCCAGCACCCACATGGTGGCTCACAACTATCTGTAACTCTAGTTCCAGGAGATTCTGTGGGCACCAGGAATGCATACGCATACATATGCAAGCAAAGCACCCATGCACATAAAATTAAAAAACAAAAAGTGACCCTTGCTGATGCAAGCACTGTCTGGTCCACGGGTGGCCCTCCTGGAATGCAGACGCAAGGGAGGGTTACCCTCTCTGTTCCTCTACCTGGTAATCCATCTTTCCCTGCTCTTGGGCAATGGAGTTCCTGGATTTGAGAATCTAAGCCTCAGTTGAGACCCTTAACACTAACTCTTGGGTCCCAAGCCCTTGGGTTTGGACTGAAACTATAGCTTTGGTTTTTCTGGATCCCAACCTGAAGATGCCTCTGCTTCTCAGCCTCTGCAGTCACATAATAGGCACATTTCTTGTCACCCTCTCCTCTGTTCCTCTTCTTTCCTTCTCTTTGTTTTCTTGAGTAGAGCCTCTGAGCTGGTCGGCTTTTTGTCAACTCCATACAAGCTAGAGTCATTTGGGAAGAGGAACCACCCTTGAGAAAATACCTCCATCAGATTGACCCACAGACAAGTCTGTGCGGTATTTTTTTTTTTTTTTTTAATGATTAATGTGGGAGAGCTCCGCCCATTGTGGGTGGTGCCACCCCCCGCGTGGGTGGTCCTGGGCTGTATAAGAAATCCTGCTGCACAAGCCTTGAGGAGTGAGCCAGTGAGTGTAGTTAGTCTATGGCTCTTACTTCAGTCCCTGCCACCATGCTCCTGCCTTGGCTTCCTTCAGTGGACAGTGACCAGGGATATGTAAGCTAAATAAACCCTTTTGTCCCCAAATTGCTTTTGGTCTTGGTCTTTATCACAGCAAGAGAAACCCAAGACACTCCCATTATGTAGCCCAGGCTGGCTTCTAACTACCAAATCCTTCTTCCTTCTCTCCCTGTAGCAGGTTCTGGGTTTGTGGGCATGTGCCACCATATCTGGCCACGAATCTTTCTGCATTCCATTCCTCTGCAGAAACCTGGCTGATACAGTCTCTGCATCTGAAAATATGGTGTGCCCACCACACACATGCATCAGGTACACTATCAATTCAATAGATCAATACATGCATTTTCCATCCCCCCCCCCCCCCACAGGGTTTTTCTGTGTAGCCCTGGCTGTCCCAGAACTACCTCTGTAGAACTGTAGACCAGGCTGGCCTTGAACTCGGAGATCCGCCTGCTTCTGCCTCCTGAATGCTGGGATTAAGGGCATGCGCCACCACTGCCTGGCTGCACCCTCCTCTCTTGAGCACACACTTTGTGCCACTTCTTTTTCTCACCCCATTTGTTGTTCCCTGAGAGACTGGTTTGTCCTGGCTGAGCCCCAAGCCTTCCTGGGAACTTGCTGTCCCAAGAGATGTTTCTTCCTTCAGCTGTCCTTTGCTCTAGGGCTTTCCCTCTGGGTAGGGAGGGGGGATGGGGGGTCAGATAATCTTCCAGGAGAAACTGTGCCAGCATTGCTCAGGCAAACACAGGATGAACCAATCTTTGAATAGAGAACCCAAGCTGGCATTTCTACCCTGGTTGTTAGAGGCAAGGCAGGGACTTGGCTGTATCTGTGCTCTTGCAGGCGCCCCTTGCACTGGTCACACTCCGAGACTTTTAGAAGTGTTTTGTCCCTGAATGGGAGGTTTGCTCACAAACCCCAATGAAGAGTATCTGGGAGGGTGACTGTGAACAGGTGTCCCATCTACTTATCAGTTCCCAGGAGGGGCAGGGGCGGGATGCTTCAACTTAGGTTTTACGATTCATATTTGATATCAGCAATTATTTCCAAGAATCAAAACAATGGAAGGCTGAATAACCAGCCCCTGCCCCCAAGTTAAGCGTCATGCATTCTGCCCCTAAGCTGCACACGTCAATTCCTGCCCAGTGGCCTGTTTCTCACCGGAAGCTGTAAGAATGTTTCTCAGCACCTTGAAGGGGCTCCAGGGAGTTGTGTTACAGCGAGGAGCTGCAGGACATTCAGAAACTGGCCTCTGAATTTCTGCATTCACAGCTCCAGAGCCAGCTTGGCTGAGGAACACAACTGTCACAGTGTAAACGTCACTATCTCCAGAGCTGGGAATGGCAGGTTACATAATGCCTAATGCATCCTGCTAACACGGTCTCACAGACTGGAGCTCCAGTGGCTGACCCTTGTGCCTCAGAGTGCTGGAGGCTGGGTGTCTGAGATCAAGGGTGGGCAGGGCTGGATTCTGCTGAGGGGTTTCTTCCTGACTGCCTTCTCACGGTTGTTCTTACATGACCTTCCCTTCTGATGTGTGCCCTGCTGGAGTCTCTTCCTTTGTTTATGACCCCATTTAACTTCAACGACTTCCTTAAACATGGTCTCCAAATTCATCACTTACCAAGAGGGACACAATCAAAGAAACACAATGTTGGCATTGTGCAAACCTCATGGCTTCACCCATGCCCAGACAGACAGACCATTTGCTCCATGTAGCCAGAGGCTGCTGCTGCTGCTGTAATGTGGCGTGCTAGTCAGTCAACCTTTTGAGACGTTTCGTGACAGGCTCACAAGTAACCCAGGTGTCTTCTCACTTGCTGTGTAGCCAAGGCTACTGTGAGCTCTTGATCCTCCTGCCTCAGCAGCCCAAGTGCTCGGATTACAGATTTGCACCATGGTGCTAAGTTAATTTTTTAAAAATTTGCATGATGCTGAGGGCTTGTCCTCAAAGAGAAAACCAATCATTCTTTGATCCCCTGGCATCCAGCCATGGGTCTGTGGAGCACTGTCAATGTCCTTCCCTGCTGTGGAGTGGTCCTCCCTGGTCAACCCTGTGCCCCTCCACCTATCCAGCTCAACCATGTGTGTGTGTGTGTGTGTGTGTGTGTGCAACAGCATGCCCGTGGAGGTTAGAAGACCACTTGCAGGATGTAGGTGTCAGTTCTCAGGTCCCAAGTGCATGGGCCACGTGTGTGCTAAGCCTCCTCGCCAGCCCTCCCCTCTCCCCTGCTTACCCAGGGAGAACCTGCTCACGTCATCCATTGTCTGTGCACTTGTTATTTGATCTCGGTACACCTGGGCAGAGCTCTGACTCTGTCTGGATCCCATGGAACGAGGTGTCCCCAGCCAGCACCGTGTTTACCAACAGTTTCTTATCTCAGTCTCGGCTCATTTCCAAAGTGACTGAAGAAATGAAAGCTGTTTGGTTTTGACTGGCAGCACCAGGACTACATGCAGGGCCTCACTGTTCAATACTTAGGTCATTTTACTGTTTTGTTGTTGGTGGTGGGTTTTTTTCCTTTTTGTTTTTTGATACAAGGTTTGCCTGTGTAGCCCTGGCTGTCCTGGAGCTTGCTCTGTAGACCAGGCTGGCCTTAAACTCACAGAGATCCACCTGCCTCTGCCTCCTGAGTGTTGGGATTAAAGACATGCACTACCACCACCCGGCTTAACTTTACTCTTTTTTTGTTTGAAGTTTTGTTTGTGACGGGGTCTTATGTAGTCTAGGCCGGCTTGAACTCACTATGTACCCAAGGATAGCCTCCCCTACCAAGCTGGGTTTATGCTGGGATTTGAACCCAAGGTTTTCTGTACCCGTGGCACACACATATACACAAATAAAACAATGATGGTGGTGGTGG
>CM052702.1:133821321-133845186 GCA_028551405.1 Uromys caudimaculatus
GCCCCTACCATTTCCCGCCCTTGTGTGTTTAAAACATTGTAACATTAAAAGATTTCTTTTGAGCTTGATCGGATCTCGTCTTGCTCCAACACATTCCTTTGTTTCCTGCTTCTTTCCATAATCAATGGCTTCCTTCCACAGCATTTCCACAGCATGGAGTACCCGCTGGCGGGAACTTCGAAACCTAGTAACAGTTACAGGTGGTGGTGGTGGTAGTGGCGGCGGGGCACGCCTTTAATCCCAACACTTGGGAGGTAGGTGGATCTCTGAGTTCCAGGGCAGCCTGGTCTACAGAGGGAGTTCCAGGACAGCCAGGGCTACACAGAGAAACCCTGCCTCACAAACAAATAAACCAGAACCAAACCAATCAAGCAAACAAACAAACAAACAAAAAAAAAAAAAAAAAAAAGAAAGAAAAAGAAAAAAGAAAAAAAATCATTTCTCCAGGTGATAGTTGCTCACGCCTTTAAGCTCTGAGTAGAAGCTGCTTTTGTCTTTGTTGGCTGCGGCATGAACAACTCTTCTCTACCACAGACTTCAGCTGTCATATGTTCTGCTCTCTCGTGCATGGCTCTAAGTGACCACGGATGGAACTGAACCTTTTCAACCTGAATCCCAGATCTCCTCAGGTAGACAAGTCTGTACAACAGGCTAGCACATCGGAAAACACCAGACCGGTGGTTTAGGAAGCCCCACCCCTCCCCACAATTGCCCTTCTACTGTCAGACATGGGCGTGGGTCCATCCTACACCAGGCGACCCAACCCAACCCAGCAGATAACATAGACCCACCAACCCAGGACATCAGCAGAGGCCAGCCCAGTCGGCAGAACTGCCAATTTGTAGAGCTGCAATCTGTTAGAATACCTGCCTTTTAGTCTACTAAATCCTGAAGTAGTTTGTTTGGCAACAGTATAACACCAACATGCTAAAATATATGATTATTCTCTCGTTTAAAAATGGGGCTGGAGGGCTGGAGAGATGACTCAGCGGTTAAGAGCACTGATTGCACTTCTAAAGGTCCTGAGTTCAATTCCGGCAACCACGTGATGGCTCACAACTATCCGTAATGAGATCTGATGCCCTCTTCTGGGGTATCTGAAGACAGCTACAGCGAGCGGGCCCGGATCGAGAAGAAAAAGTGTCTGAAGACAGCTACAGTGTACTTACATATAATAAATAAATAAATCATAAAAAAAAAAAATGGGGCTGGAGGCATGGCTCAGCAGTTAAGAGCACATGATGCTCTTGCAGAGGACCTGGGTTCAATTCTCAGCACCCACATGGCAGCTAATCTGTAACTCCAGCTCCAGAGGATCTAACACGCTATTAGTTTCCTTGGGCACTGCATACCCATGGTTCACAGACAAAACACTGGTACACATAAAGTTAAAAATCTCTGGGACTGGAGAGATGGCTCAGTGGTTAAGAGCACTGACTGCTCTTTTAAAGGTCCTAAGTTCAAATCCCAGCAACCACATGGTGGCTCACAACCATCTGTAATGAGATCTGATGCCTTCTTCTGGGGTGTCTGAAGACAGCTACAGTGTACTTACATATACTAATAAATAACTGAATCTTTAAAAAAAAGATGAGCTCAGCTGGTAGAGTGCTTGCCTAGCACACAGGAGGCCTTGGGTTCTTTTTTTAAATTTATTTATTTATTTATTTATTTATATGTAAGTACAGCTGTCTTCAGACACCCCAGAAGAGGGCATCAGATCTCATTACGGATGGTTGTGAGCCATCATGTGGTTGCTGGGATTTGAACTCATGACCTTCGGAAGAACATTCGGCGCTCTTAACCGCTGAGCCATCTCTCCAGCCCCGAGGCCTTGGGTTCTATCCCCAGCATGGCATATACCAGGATTAGTGGCACACACCTTTAACACTCAGGAGGAAACAGGAGCGAGAAGTTCAGGGTAGTGATATTGTACTTGTCTAGTGTCCTGCCTTCATCAAGGCGGCATTTGGAGGTGCTTCTGGGAAGCCTTTGTTACAGTAACACACAGACCTGAATTATGTAACCATATGCCACCAGACCTAAGTCATCTACATAGCAGGTCCCCAAATCGCCAGTGCCTGGTACCATCAGGGTCCCCCTGACAGGAGGACATGAGCTGGAGGGGGAGTGGGGACAGACAGGGGTGGCTCTGCTCTCCTCACAGTTCCCACACTTGCAAGCACATCAGACCCTGGGGTCTTAAGTGGCACCCCCCCCCATCCCTCTGTGACGTCTTTGTGGGAGTTTATAACCTTAGCTGCCTACGCTGCTGACCAGGTGAAACACAAGCGTTTCTTGAGGACCTCGGTACATTCCTGACTGGTGACTGCAGTATTTTTAAAGACTTGCCTATAGAAATGCTCACCACAGCAGTATCCCTAAAAGCCAGACAGCCAAGCCACCCAAATGCCCATTAACCTGACAGATGGATAAATAAGATGTGGTCCTTTACCACCCAACAGGACATGACTCAGCTTAAGGGAAAGATGCTCTGGAGACTGCTACGGTAGGAGAAGCCTGGAAGATATCTACCGAGAGAATGAAGCAGACGCTAAAAGCCACATAATATCTGATTCTATTTACGTCCCGAGTGAGCAAATCCAGACACAGAACGTGGCTCAGTGTCAAAGGCTGGATGGGGGTGTCAGCGGTATACTGGGGGCTGACGGCTGAGGGGTAGGGCTTGTCTGAGGAGTGGTGCAGTGTTTGAAAATGGATTGTGGAGATTGTGTAACTCCGGGAAGGTGCTGATGGCTTTGGATGCTACACGTGAAACTGGTGAATTGCAGGGGACATGGATAACAGCCCAACCTCAGACAAAAGCCTCTGATTCATTAACTAATGAGTTAACTAATCAATTAATTGATTTTGGGGGCTGGGGATCACACTGAGGGTATGCATGCTGGCTATGTGCTCTCCTGCTGAGCGATACACCCCAGCCCTGGGAAATGTTCATTTAAGTTAGAGTTATTCATAAGAGAGGTGTTTCTATAAATCCCCCCAGGACTTCAGAGTTTGAGTCATGAACACAGCAGTTTGGGTGAAGTCCTTCCGGCCAGCACGGGGCCTCCTGAAAGCTCACCCGGTAGTCCCTGTCTCTAATCCTAGCACTGAGTTTGGGAGGTGTTGGGGGATGGGGGGGGCAGAGACAGGCCTATCCCAGGACTCTCTGGTCAGGCTGTCTAGATGAATGGTGAGCTCCAGGTTCAAAGGAGAAGACAGCGAGAAGAAGAAACCTAACACACACACACACACACACACACACACATACATGCACAGATATGCACACTCACACACACTCATACACACTCATACACACACAAAGGGGAGACAGAGAGAGAGAGAGAGAGAGAGAGAGAGAGAGAGAGAGAGAGAATTTTGCAAGCAACAGCACTCAGAGGCCCCTGCAGGCACAGGGAGGCTTGGGGAGTCCGGTGGGCTCTCAGGGTAATTATACGAAATTCACTTTCCCTAAAGGTGAAGCTTTACTCTCTCTTGCGGACACTTGGCACGTTGGTGTCTTTTTCTCACTGTCGCCAGTGGGCACAAAAAGAACTGGATTTAGTGACTCTCAACTCATCTGTTAACTGGTCCCTGCCATGAGTGTGTCCCTCGAAGGTTGGAAGTTTGGTCCTTGGTGGTAATGTTGGGAGATCATGAGACTGTCTCCAACGTACGCTTAGGTGGCTGTCTCTTCTCTCACATGCTCCTTCCAACATGGGACCATCTGCCTTTGGGACTCTCAATAGAGGCTGTGATTAAAGCAGTGTGTCACTGCACCTGGATTGTTGGTTTGTTTGTTCTTAATTTTATGTGTATGTGTGTCAATCACTCTGTCTATGCTACATGCATGCAGTTACCAGAGGAGGGCATTAGAGCCCCAGGAGCTGGAGTCACATGCACTCGTGAGCAACCTGATGTGGGTGCTGGGAACCAACCTTGGGTCCTCTGGAAGAGCATAAGTAATCTTACTGCCGAGCCATCTCTCCAGTCCTGCTTTCAGATTTCCAGCCTCGAAAATGCAATCACTAAATCTTTCTTTATAAGTACTCAGCCTTGGGTGCTTTATTATAGTAATAGAAAATGATCCTTTTATGAGTTTAATGGTGTGTTCGCCCCAACGTCCACATCAAGACATGACTGCCTGGTCTACAGAGTGAGTTTCAGGACAGCCAGGGCTACACAGAGAAACCCTGTCTCGAAAAGCCAAAAAAAAAAAAAAAAAAAAAGACATGACTGCATTGGTCTGGGAAAGTGACCTTATTCTTAATAAAGGTCTGTGGAGGCTGTGACGTGATTAAAGACTCCAAGACAACATTATCCTGGATTCTGCACGTGAACTCTAAACCCAGAAGCTGGCGTCCTTGTGAAAGACAGGGCAGGAGGAGATATAACACGGGAAGGAAGGGTGTGACACATAAATAGGGAGGGAGGTAGAGAGGGGGCTATAGACACAGGGGACAGAGCCTGAGACCACCAGGGTCTAGAAGAAAGAGGAGGGCCAGGTGGGCGTGAAGGTGCAATCCCAGAACTCAGGAGGTGGAGACATGAAGATAGGGAAGTCGAGGGCATCCTTAGCGACAGGATGAGTTTGATCCAGTCAGGGCAATACCCCATCCATCCTCCCTCCAGAGAGGAAAAAAAAGAACACAAGTTTCCATTAGTATACTGGCTTTAAAATTACCCACACATTTCAGACTATTAAAGCATAAACTTCTGGGTTGTTTTGTTTTGTTTTGTTTATCTTCATAGGAGTGCTTCGGGTCCCCTATGGGTGAGGATGACCCCGTGTGCCTGGTGTACAGCCTGGGCCTGTTCCTAGCTGTCATTTCTATGGATACTCTTCCCCTCAGGTCGGCCATGAGCCCTCCTCTTCCTTTACCCCAGGGTGAACCTGATGGATTGTCAAAAAGCATCTGGTATCTGGGTATGTCAGCACACCACAGCAATCTCAGCACTGGGGAGGCTGAGGCTGGAGGATCGCTGCCAGTTAGAGGCTAGAAGCCGTGAGAGATCCCATCTCAAAAAGCCAATGGCAACAATGGCAAACAACGGAAGAGAGGCGGATCCTTGGGGGTCCTGGAGTTCAGGGGTGAGAGGGTCAAGAGGTCCTGGGCAAGTAACAGTAGCTTTATGAGGTTCCCAGGCCAGCTGGGAGTTTGTCTGCCTTGTCTCACCAGAATAAACAAACAGGCTCCCAGGAAAGTCACGTGGGGCTGCCTCCCTCTGCTCCCAAGTGTTCCTCCCAGCTAGCAGATAGAAAGCTGGCCTGGGAGCCTTGGGGGTGGGGAAGGCACCTGATCCTGTTGTTGGTGGTGGTGGGGTGGCTCCTTATGGAGTCTGCACTCTGGGCAGCTGGTCTAGTCGTTAATAGGTCTGGCTTCCGGGAGCTGGGTAGGTTGGACTTGTTTGTTTCATGCTGTGATTTTTCTCTCCGCCCCCCTCCCCCCTCCCGCAATGAGAATACACACCTGAACAAATCCCAGATCAAATCAATGGGTCAACGTCTCTGCCTACTGCTCAAGTTCAAGGCCTGACTTTTCCCCCATTTTCTCTTGGGACAAATATATTGACCATGGGTAGAGAACGTGGGCTCAAGGTGTGGGGGGTGACCCTAACTATGTCCTTCTTTAGTCAGGGGCAGAATGGAGCTTTGCTCTTTATTTACAAGTTAGAAGGAAGTCCTCAGGGAAAGCGCCTTCCAGCACAGCCTCTAGATGGTGAAGATTTTCACATGTACAAGCCCCTTCCTCTACAAAAGAAAACACGAACTATTTTTCATAAAGACCACTTGGTCAGACTTTATAACAGAGTTGAAACTTTTAAAAATGTTTATTTTTAAAATTTTGAGTGCATGGGGAGGGGGGCACACACTCATGCATGCACACACACATAAGTGCAGGCACCCTTAGGGGTCAGAAGAGGGCAGATTTCCTGGAGCTGGAATTAGTGGTGGTCATGAGCCATTCTTATGGGTGCTGGGAACCAAACAGGTAAACTGGTATGTTTACTCATAACTGCTGAGTCTCTCTCCAGCCTAGGAATTAATTTTTTTGTGTGGGTCCAAAAAGTATCAGACTTTTGACTTCTCAGCTCTGAGGAGAGCCTGGCTGGGCCTGGTACAGCTGTCTTTTCTTAGCCTCAGAGGGGTGTGTGTGTGTGTGTGTGTGTGTGTGTGTGTGTGTGTGTAGAAGCCGGAAGTCAAGAGTAAATGTTTTTCTCAATCAGTCTTCATATTTTGAGACAGATTCTCTCATGGGAGTTCAGTAACTTTGTTAAGCTGGCTTGCCAGTAAGTTCCAGAAACTTACGTGTACCAGACCCCTAGCAGTTGTGGGACTCTAGATGTGTATTACCCTGTGTTTTCACAAGTACACCAGGTATCCAAACTCAAATTCTCATGCTTGTAGGCGCTGCATTGACTGAGCTGGTTCCACAGTCTCTCCAGGGGCTTTTAAACTGAAGAGTGATGACTAGTCTTGGGCAGTGGTCAGCCATCAACATGCTTACAGTGGAAAGGAGGGGATAGTGGGAAGGTTCTCAAGCTGGCACCAGAGCTGGAGCCAGGGAGATTCCATCGAAGCTGCAAGCAGGATCCTGAGTAGCCTCACCGGATAGCTGCTAAAGGTCACTAGAATTGGCTACTGTACTTTCTTTCCTGCCTCTCTGGACAGTGGCTGGATCTAGTTTACTTTTTTGGTATTCCCAGAAGCAGGATGAAGGATCAGCCCAGTCTCCCAGGAAATGTCTGCAGTGTGGAGGCTGCTTGCTGCGTTATGGGATGTAGCAGAGGTCAAAGAGCTGAGTTAGAGCGAGGTGAGAAGCTGTGAGAGGGGCTGGAGAGATGGCTCAGCGGTTAAGATCACTGACTGCTCTAGAGGTCCTGAGTTCCATTTCCAGCAACCACAAGGTGGCTCACAACCATCTGTGATCCGATGCCCTCTACTGGCAAGTCTCAAGGCAGCTACAATGTATCCATAAAACAAAAACAAAACAAAAAGCTCTGAGAAGGTGGTGTGTGGGGTGGAGGTGTAAGGAGTGTGGATTCAGCAGGAAGATTAGACCTGTCCTGGTTCAAGCTGGCAGAGTCAGGGACAAGGCCCAGGGACAGCAGAGCAGAGCAGAGGCTGGGATTGCGGCTTAGGCTTTAATGAAATAATGAAAACAGGCCTGTGAGGGAAGAAGGTGATCCTTCCAGTCACAGGCTCAGCCCAAGGCTAGAAAGTCATTATAGTCTAGGGATGTCAACAAAGGGACCCACATCCTGCCCTCAGACTCAGCACCACAACTAAGAGGGAGTTTACTAGAAATGTAAGGCTGGCTCAATATTAGAAAGCCAATTAATAAAGCCCACTGAATGAAGAGACTGAAGAAAGAAAAAGACAAAACAAAACAACCAAAAACCAACCAACCAAAATAAAACCACAAATAAGAAACCAAAGAACAAACAAAAAAATCTCCCCAAACCTCCAAATCAAAACATCACGTGGCAAAATACAAAATACGTTTGTGGTAAAATGCTCAGCAAATAAGTAATGAAAAGGAACTTCAACTTGATAATACAAATCCTCAGACAGAGCATGGCTGATCCCAGAGTGGAAGAGCAGAAGCTGGTGGCTCTCCTGCAGACGGCTCCTGCAGACAGCAGGCTCAAGGCCAGCCTCTTCTCACCACCATTGTCTGACACCATGCTGGAAGTTCCAACCAATGCAATAAGACAAGAAAGGAAATACCATAAAAGGGCATCATCTCCTCCTCCTCCTCCTCCTCCTCCTCCTCCTCCTCCTCCTCCTCCTCCTCCTCCTCCTCCCCCTCCCCCTCCCCTTCCCCCTCCCCCTCCTCTTTTGTTGGCAACAGTGTTCCTATAACTAGCAAAAACTGAATATAGCGAGCATAGAAAGGTTAGAAGATAAACATTTGACCCGAACCGGCAGGAATAAGGGTCCCGAATGAGGCGTTGAGTATGAGGATCAGGGTGAGAAGCAGAGAAGACAAACGCAATAGCAGGGCTAGGAGGCTTTGCACGTGGTGATTAAGAGCAGCATCTTATAGGCTATTTACGGGGGGGGGGGGGGGGGGGACGACGGCCAAGGTCAGCAGAGCTACAGGTTAGGCAGTCTTAGCAAAGAGAACATGCCTCAGACACAGCTGCCTAAGGACCGATAACTACCGCCCAGGGGGAAGAGTTGGTCCCCTTGGCAACCTTGACTCCTCTAAACCGGCTGCAGCAGGTTACAGGGCTCACCGAGTCCATTCCTGGTAAGGCCAAAGAAGTGAAGTTCCCCTTGCCCTTTCATTGGGGCCTCTGAGGTGGTCTTGAACTGGTTTGGCTCTCTACAAGCATTCGTAGATAAAAGACATTACCTTCCTAAGGCAGGTATCAGACAAGTGGGATTTGAAATTAAAAGCATGACCAGCCAGCTCAGTCAGTCAACAGGGTCTCAATCGAGGGAGTGAGAATTGAAAAAGAAGAAAAAGAAAAACAGACAAAATTGTACCATGACTCCAGCCTGTACTGAGGCTGGAGCAGCTTTATCTCTCTCCAGCCTGCTTTTATATCATTCTAGGTACATCCAAAAAACCACGGTCAGTTCTTAGATCAAAGACAAAGTAGTCAAGCAAAGTAGTAAACAAGGAGATCACATAATTCAGCAAAGTAGTAAACAAAGCCCCATGGCCATGGTTTCTGATAATCTTAGCTGAGCCTACTTCCTTGTCTGAGCCCAGTGACAAATGCCAAATTCGTAGAAGTGGCAGCAAAAGCTCTCAACAAAAGTATATTACTGGGTCAGCGACATGGTTCATTGGGTAAAGGCACTTGCAGCTCAGACTGTACTGGCTGGTTCTGTGTGTCAACTCGACACAAGCTGGAGTTATCACAGAGAAAGGAGCCTCCCTTGAGGAAATGCCTCCATGAGATCCAGCGGTAAAGCGTTTTCTCAATTAGTGATCAAGGGGGGAGGGCCCACTGTGGGTGGTGCCACCCTGCGCTGGTAGTCTTGGGCTCTATAAGAAAGCAGGCTGAGCAAGCCAGGAGAAGTAAGCCAGTAAGTTACATCCCTCCATGGCCTCTGCATCAGCTCCTGCTTCCTGCCCTGCTTGAGTTCCAGTCCTGACTTCCTTTGGTGATGAACAGCAGCATGGAAGTGTAAGCTGGATAAACCCTTTCCTCCCCAACTTGCTTCTGGGTCTTGATGTTTTGTGCAGGAATAGGAGCCTTGACTAAGACAGGCTGTGACCTGAATTTGGTTCCCAGGACCCACATGGTGGAAAGAGAGAACTGACTCTTGCAAGTTATCCTCTGATCGTCTCATGGGCACTGTAGCACACACACCGCCCCTCCCCCCGCCAAGTATGCCCGAATGTAATAAAAAGCTTAAAACTGTTACCATTTGTATTAGCACTTCCAAAATGAAATATTAAGATCTAGATCTGTAAAAAGTATGCAAGATCCACATAGAGAAAGCTGGAGAGCTGGCTCAGCAGTTAGGAGCACCTGCTGCTTGTCTGCTTTGACTGTTGTTGTGGTAAACACCATAAAAGGCAACTTGGGCAGAGGGGTGTAGGGAGGGCGATCTGGTTTATAGGCTACCGTCATGAAGGGAAGCCAAGGCAGGAACCTAGAAGCTAAGACCATAGGGAAACACTGCTTGCAGGCTTGCTTCCTTGGGCTTGCTCTTTCTTATAAAGTGCAGCCCCTCTGCTCCAACCTAGGGATGGTATGGCCCACAGTAGGCTGGGTCCTCTGGTAGTCAATTTGCAATCAAGCAAATGCCCCACAGACTTGCTCACAGGCCAATCTGATGGAGACAATTCCTCAGCTGATGTGGACAACCCGGATTAGCCATCACGGAGCCAGTGTGAAAGGCTGTATGTTATGCTATCTCAACGGCATGACATTTGGGGCACTAGAGGCCTGTGGGAACAGTGAAGACATCAATGGCTAACAAGAGATAACCAGCTGAAGCCCAGACATTTGGGGGATCCTGAAACTGCATGATACAGTTGTCCCCATCCATAGAATGGGTGGCACTGCCCTAATTTGCTCTCTATTGCCATGACGAACACCATGACCAAAAGCAACTTGGAGAGGAAAGGGTTCGTTTCATCTTACAGTCTACAGATCTTCATTGAGGGAAGCAGGGCAGGAGCTCAAGGCCAGAATTGGTAGCAGAAACGGAAGCAGAGGTCTGGGGGTCCTGCTTGCTGGCTTGCTTCCCAGGGTTTGTTCAGACACCTTTCCAATATCCCCAGGACCACTGCCCAGGGTGACACTACCCACAGTGAGATGGGCTCTCCCATATCAATTATCAATCAAGAAAATGTCTTACAGATTCATCTACAGGCTGGTCAGACACAGACATATTCTCTATTGATGGTCCCTTTCCCAGGTGACCCTAGCTTGTGTCAAGTTGATGAAAAAACTGATCATTACGGACATCAAAAGCCAGCCCTGACCAGCCTGGACTTTGGTAGATAATTGATGTTGTCAGTGTGGGTTGTGGCCATGACAGATGGCTGTGGGGTGCTGGGGCAGGAGGTGTGCAGGGAATCTCTGTTCCTCTGCTTTCTGCTGTGAACCTAAAATCGCCTCAAAAAAAGTAGTCTATAAAGAACAGAAAAACCTGCTGTGGTGGTGCTCACCTGCAACCAGCACCTGAAAGGCTGTGAAAAGGGATTGAAAGTTCGAGGCCAGCCTGGGCTATATAGGCAAGCTCTGTCTCAAAACCAAAACCCAAGTGAACAACAGAAGCCCTAAAGTCCAAGCAAAAACCAGTCAACCGACCAAACCCTAATTATTTACTACTGAAAAGTTGGGGTGTGCGATTCAAGTGGGACACTGGGGTGGATCGTACATTGGGTTACTAATTCCATGGACAGACAGAAAGATGATAGCCTGGCAGGGTCTCTGAGGAGAGTTCTGGCCCATGAGGCAGGTGGGGATCTGTTCTTACTACAGATGGAAGAGGAAAGGGCATTCATGTAGCCAGGCTGTCAGAGGAAGGCTCGGGGAGGGGGGAGGGGGGTCATGGAGCCAAGCTGTTTCTGATGCCTGGGTAGCAAGGGGACCAGAGAGGTTTGGGGGATGGATCCTGCTCCAAGGATGTGGGGGGAAACAAGCAAGGGGTACCTGTTATACCTCAGGGATACGTGTGGCCAGTGGCAGTCCTCCTATGCTCTGGAGTCTGGCAGCCTGAGGTCTGTATGCTTCCTTGGGGAAGGGAGCGAGGCACTGCTGTCCAGGCACAGGGAGTCTGTTTGCATGCCCCAAACCAGGCTCTTGGTAGATGTCTTCTCCTTGGGCAGCAGGGATTCCAGAATCAACTCTGAGGATGGAAGACAGAGAGAGCAGAACCCAACCGGAGTTGGTCTGGGATTTAGTATTTCTTTCTTAGAGTCTGGTACCCAGGGAAGCCTGGCATCAATTTGCAGAGAGGCACTCAGTAAGGAGTTTGTCAGTAGCCTGGGGCTAGGGTGAGAGGGGAAGGTTGCCGAGGGGGTGTGTGGCCTTGTCAGTTCCAGGATTGTGGAGCCGAGAGTAGAGGGAGGTGCAGTCTGTCTTAGTTTGGGTTTTGCTGCTGGGAGAAGGTACCATGAACCATAACAACTCTTATAATTGAGACTGGCTTACAGGTTCAGAGGTTTAGTCCACTATCATGACAGGAAACATGGCAGCAGGCAGGCAGGCTGGCGTGGTGCTGGAGAAGGAGCTGAGAGTTCTACATCTTG
Source organism: Uromys caudimaculatus (assembly GCA_028551405.1). Classification (NCBI taxonomy): domain Eukaryota; kingdom Metazoa; phylum Chordata; class Mammalia; order Rodentia; family Muridae; genus Uromys; species Uromys caudimaculatus. The sequence continues at coordinate 133,833,054 of CM052702.1, forward strand.
GCAGTAAAAAGAAACCATGTTCCTCACTAGACATAACTCGAGCATAGGAGACCTTAAAGCCCGCCCCCAGAGTGACGCACTTCCTCCAACAAGGCCACACCCACTCCAACAAGGCCATACCTCCTAATAGCGTCACTCCCGTGAGCCAGGCACTCTAACACATGAGTCTATTGGGGCCATTCCTATTCAAACCACCACAGGGACAATCTAAAGAACTGATGGTGGCTGAGAAGCAAGGACAGGTGGTCTCTGTCCCCTGGATAAGGCAGTTGAGACCTAAGGTCCTTGGCCCACTGCTTGACAACAGCCTCGTTAAGTTGAGCCTGACTGTAGAATGGAGTCATGAATCACTCTAAACCCATTCCCCTCTCTCTGCTGGCTGAAAGCACAGAGGGAATACAAGTTGTCCCCAGAGGCCAGTACATGCACCTCGTGAGAACTAAATGGGTCCCTGGGGCTCCTTCTGGTGCCACTGTGTCCTCTGGTGGCTGCAGAGGACAGGTAGCCATGGAGATACTTAGGGCCGGACTGCATCAGTCTGGGAAGCTTGTTTCTGTGTCCCCAGGGCCCTGGCTGTGTTCCTCTCAGCTTTCTCCCTCTCTCTCACATCATAGGACAAGACCGATGGCCCCTTGTGAGGGATACTCTAAAGGAAAATGCCTTCATCTACCTATAACTAACATCAGCTAAGAAGCAGAGTGGACCACACCCCAACCAGGAAACCCATCCATTAAGCCAGAGGTGGTCACGTGTAGATTTAAGAATATTGATATCTCCTTGGAAATGAGGTGCTGCCAGAAACAGAGTACAGGGTAGGTGATCAAGGACTGAGGGTAGTGGAATAGTCCAGAATTGAACTCAGGGCAGAGGGACAGTTAAGTGAGAAGAGGTCACAGGCTCCTTAGGGCTGAGGTCAAGTTAGGGAGCAAGAGGGAGAGAGACAGACCAGGGATCGCCCTTCTCTGTCTCGCCTGCCCCATTTTCTCCCCTTCATCTTGACAGAAGCATCCAAAAATAGAGTCCTGTTTGTTTGTTTTCCAAGATAGGATTTCTCTGTGTAGCCCTGGCTGTCCTGGAACTCCCTCTGTAGACCAGGCTGGTCTTGAACTCAGAAATCCTCCTGCCTCTGCCTCCCGAGTGCTGGGATTAAAGGTGTATGCCAGCAACAGAGTCCTTAGCTGCCCAGAAATCTCAACAGCATCTAGATACAAGTGTCAGGTTGACATCATTTGAAAGAGGGCGTGGAGCTTGCAACTTCTCCATGACAGTAATTCTGTGTGATTTCTGTTTTTATTTTAGATTTAAGATTTATTTTAATTTTATGTTATGAGTGCTTTGCCTGCATGTGTATAAGGGTACCACATGTATTCACTGCTCTTGGAGGCCAGAAGACTGTGTTGGGTCCCCTGAAACTGGAGTTACACGTGGTTGTGAGTCACCATGTGGGTGCTGGGAACTGAACCCAGGTCCTCTGCAAGAGCAACAAGGGCTCTTAACCACTGAGCCATCGTGTCAGCTCCCAATTTCTGTTTTAAAAAATCATTTTTAGGAGGCTGTATCTCAGTGTGGGAGGGCTTGTCTAGGATGCAAAGGGAAGCTGAGTTCCATCCCTGGGACTACATAAAACCAGACATGGTAGTACATGCCTATAATCCCAGAAAATGGAGGTAGTAGGATCAGAAGTTCAAGGTCATCTCTGGCTATGTAGCCAATTTGAGGCTAGCCTGGGCTTCATGAGGCCCTGCCTGAAAAAAAAATTTTTTTTTTTTCCTTTTAAGTGATAAAAGTAACAGAAAGGTCTGGGGACAAATGAACCCCCCTGGCTTTAACTATGAAATGCTCAGCTTGGTCCATTGTTCATGAGGCTGCCTACAAGGAAAAGGCTGGGTTAGAATAGACAGCAGTTCTCATCCTCAACAATAGGTTGCCAGTGAGAAAGTACAGGTGGGCGGAGACCCTACAGATGAGGAGATTCTGATGCAGACAGATTGAACAAAACAACAAAATTATCACTGGCAAAGCTGTTCAGTGATATCAATATTGGACTTCTTCAGATCTAATGTCAGTAATAAGTATGGTGGTATATTTTGTGTGTGCGTGTGTGTGTGTGTGTGTGTGTAGTGTATGTATGTGTGAGTATGTGTGTTGTCTTAGTCAGGGGTTCTAGTCCTGCACAAACATCATGACCAAGAAGCAAGTTGGGGAGGAAAGGGTTTATTGAGCTTACACTTCCATGCTGTTGTCCATCACCAAAGGAAGTCAGGACTGGAACTCAAGCAGGGCAGGAAGCAGGAGCTGATGCTCAGCTGGCTTTTCTTTTATTTTTTGGTTTTTCGAGACAGGGTTTCTCTGTGTAGCCCTGGCTGTCCTGGAACTCACTCTGTAGACCAGGCTGGCCTCGAACTCAGAAATCCACCTGCCTCTGCCTCCCAAGTGCTGGGATTAAAGGCGTGTGCCACCACTGCCTGGCTCAGCTGGCTTTCTTATAGAGCTCAAGACTACCAGCCCACAGATGGTACCATCCACAAGGGGCCCTCCCCCCCCCATCACTAGTTGAGAAAATGCCTTACAGCTGGATCTCATGGAGGCATTTTCTCAACTGAAACTCCTTTCTCTGTGATACCAGTCAGTACAATTGACCCCTTGTCAACTTGACACACAAATACATCACCAATAAGCCTCGACCCTTACTTTTCTTATTTATCCCCAAGATCTAAATAACTTTAAAAGTCCCAGTCTTTGCAAATTCTTACTATTAAAATTTCAATCCCTTTAAAGATATCCAATCTCTTAGAGTTCAAAGTCTTTCAAAAGTCTCTTAACTGTGGGCTCCACTAAAATACCTTCTTCCTTCAGGAGGGAAAATATATCAGGGCACAGTCACAATCAAAATCAAAATCAAACTCCAACCGTCCAATGTCTGGGATCCACTCACGACCTTCTGGATTCCTCCAGCTCTGCCCTTTGTAGCACACACTTTGTCTTCTAGGCTCCAGATGCCTGTACTCCACTGCTGCTGCTGTTCTTGGTGGTCATCTCATGGTACTGGCATCTCCAAAACACTGCTGTCTTCTGTTGCAACTAGGCTTTACCAATAGCCTCTCATAGGCTCTCCCCATGGTGCCAAGCCTCACCTCCCCTGCATGACCCCTTCAGTCCTGGGCCATCAACTGCAACCGAGGCTGCACCTTCACCAATGGCCTTCCACGGCCTCTCAGTGCCCAGACCTCAGCTGCTCTTCATGACTCCTTCATGCCCTCAAAACCAGTACCACCTGGGTGACTCTTACACATTACCAAGTCCAGCCACAGATCAAGGTACAACCTTGACTATCTCTGGAACACAGCCTCTGTGCTCTCAGAAAACACTTCTCAGAAGATTTCACCTCAATGATGCTGGTCTCTTCTTAATCACTGCTAATTTCCCAGCTCCAGCTAACCAGCATCAGTAGTCCCAGCAATGCAATGGTTTTGCTTTAGTAGTTCTGGTATCTTGTTAATCACAGCTGATTCTTCAGCCCCAGCTAACCAAAACCACAGAATCTTAAAGCAAACTAGCAATGGCCCTGATAAGAGTCTTTAATCTTCCCTCTGAAATTTCACAAGCCAGGCCTCCATCTTCTGCACTGTTCTCAACATTATCTTCTAAGCTCCTACAGAACATTCCACAGAGGTCTTAATATCCCAATGGCTCTTCTAGCTCAAAGTTCCAAAGTCCTTCCACAGTCCTCCCCAAAACATGGTCAGGTTGTCACAGGAATACCCCACTTCTGGTACCAATTTGTCTTAGTCAGGGTTTCTATTCCTGCACAAACATCATGACCAAGAAGCAAGTTGGGGAGGAAAGGGTTTATTCAGCTTACACTTCCACACTGCTCTTCATCACTAAATGAAGTCAGGACTGGAACTCAAGCAGGGCAGGAAGCAGGAGCTGATGCAGAGGCCATGGAGGGATGTTACTTACTGGCTTGCTTGCTTCTCCTGGCTTGCTCCTCCTGGCTTGCTCAGCCTGCTTTCTTATAGAGCCCAAGACTACCAGCCCACAGATGGTACCACCCACAAGGGGCCCTCCCCCCCTTGATCACTAATTGAGAAAATGCCTTACCGCTGGATCTCATGGAGGCATTTTCTCAACTGAAACTCCTTTCTCTGTGATAACTCCAGCTTGTGTCACGTTGACATAAAACCAGCCAGTACATGTGTGTATGTGTGTGTGAGAGCATGAGTGTGTGTGTGTATATGTGTGTGTGTGTGTGTTGTGTATGTATGTATATGTGTGTGTGAGCATGAATGTAGTTTCCATCCTATCCGAGGCCAGCCATTCCCACTGGAACTGGAGTCAGAGGTGATTGAGCACCATTATGTGGGTCCTGGGAACTGAACTCAGGTCCTCTCACATGGCAGCGAGTGCTCTTAACCATTGAGCCATCTGTCCCAGTCTCTTGGTTTCCTGATCTTTTGTGAGTAAATTCTTACAGAGGGCCTAGAATGCTGTCTGGAATCGGCTTTAAGATGATGCCTTTGGGAGAGAGGGCAGAAGTCAGGGTGAAGAGACTGGGGCTGTGCTGGTATTTTATTTTATTTTTTTAAAAAATATGTCAGAAATTAAAAAAAAAAAAACTTTAAAAAGTCATGTAGGGGGCAGGACTAGCGTTCTTGGAGTTCAAAGAGGCTCAGGTGAGAGGCAGTGCAGTAGTCAAGTTCCCCTCAGGCAACCCGCACATGCGGCTGGCAATGGCGTAAATCCTCAATGCCCGCCAGGGGGCGCCCGAGACCATGCGAATCCATCTAGGTTAGGCCCGTTTGCTCAAAAACTGCAGTGTCAGGGCCACGGCCACGACCTGGGGACTGCGGCCGACAATTTACAGGCAGAACTGGGCTTTCCTGCGGTTTTCTTTGTCTTCTTTTCTTTCTTTTTTTTTTGAGTGTCACTCCGAGAACCTTTGGTTTCCACGTGGGAGGGGGAGTCTTGTGGAGGAGAAGGGAGAGGGATAGAGAACATTTTTGTTGAGTGTCTCTGTGTGTGTGTGTGTGTGTGTGTGCGCACTCGTGTGCATGAGTGCATTGTGTGGACATCAGGGGGTGTCCTTGCCTTCCACCTTGTTTGAGACAAGGTCTGTTGTTTCTGCCGGGTAAGCGGGCTTTCTGGCCCATGCGCTTCCAGGCATGTGCCTTCTGTCTCTGTGGGTCTGTGTATCCCGTGCAGTTCAGCATTTCACAGCCACGGGCTACACAGTGGAAGACTCTCAACTTCTAACTTCCTTCTCTCTGCACAACGCTCCAAAGGCTCGTCCATGTGTTAGGTGTCAGGACATCAGCCCTTTTCACAGATGAGCAAAGTCCTAAGTATGCGTGGCCTGTACTCATTCGTTCATTAATGACTATTAAGTTGTTTATCACTTATAGTGCTGTAACAATATTTGCGTATGTTTTTGCTTGACCTGTTTAATTTTAATGACTTTGAAACATTTATATCTTTATGTGTGGTGTGTGTCTGTACAAATGTGTGTGTGAGTGTGTGAGTGCACCACAGCGCACATGTGGAAGTTAGGACAACTTTGAGTCAGATCTCTTCTTTCACCTAGTAGGTCCTGGGGATTGAACTCAGGACGTCAGGCTTGGCTGCAAGTGTCTTTACCCACTGATCCATTTCACTGACCTGCCGAGATGTTTAATTTCTCCTTCCTTCCTGTGTGTATGCGTGTGTACACGTCTGTGGGGGTCAGAGGGCAACTTGCAGGAGTCAGTTTCCTCTCCTTTGACCTTATATGTATCAGAGATTGAACTCAGAGCCTCAGGCTTGGCAGAATGATCCTTTACTTTCTGGGTGTTGTTGCTGGCCCTGGACTTGCTAATTTTAAAGGACTAGTGCACTACAAAGCTCTAGCCGGAAGAAGAAAACCTCTCTTGGCCAGAGGTAGAATCAGATTTGTAATCCAAATCAGGAGTTTTTCTTCATTTTCAACGAAGTAAGAACCAGGGTGTCAGCTGGGCAGTGGTGGCACATGCCTTTAATGCCAGCACTTGGGAGGCAGAGGCAGGTGGATTTCTGAGTTCGAGGCCAGCCTGGTCTACAGAGTGAGTTCCAGGACATCCAGGGCTACACAGAGAAACCCTGCCTCGAAAAACCAAAAAACCAAACCAAACCAAACCAAACAAACAAAAAAACCAAAAAAAAAAACCCAAAACCAAAACCAAAACCAAAACAAAAAACCAGGGTGTCAGATGGGAAGGAGACCAGGGAATACTTTCTTTAAAGTGTAATTGACCGGGAAGCCCAGGGTTGCTACCTGCTGAGTCAGCAGTAGTTAGATTCTGATTCCCACTGCACATCCTGTGTTGCCCCGGTACAGCACTGAGGGATCAATTGTGGGTTCCTGGGAAAGGTGAGGCCTTGGGCTGAAGTCTTGTTACTTCCTGCCCAGCTGCTTGAGGCCTGTTACTTAATCCACCAGAACCTGTCCTACCTCCCTCTAATGGAGCCGTGAATGTCTTTCTGGATGAAATGAGAGCTGGTGCTAAAGCGCTCTCCCTGGGTGGAGCGTGATCCGCTGACGTTTACAGGAGTCCTAGGCGAGCAGGTGGGCTCCGTGGCTCAGTATCCCTGGCTTGGCTGTCTGGGTTGAAGGTGCGTGGGGCAGGAACAGAGAGATGCTGAGGATGATGGAGGGGCTTCGGGCTGAGAGGAGGGGAAGAGAGCCAGCGAGAGGATGCAGGCACAGACATGCAGAGGCCCACAGGAATCACGGAATCACAGGTCCTCCCATCTGGCCCAAATCGCGCCTGTAATCAGCTGAGGAGGAACGCAGAGAGTTGAGAAAATCGCTCTGGGAGATGAGAGGACGAGTCTTACCGGGGACGGGGAGGATTTTCTCTTAGGCGTTCCCATGTGAGGTTTGCTGATAATTTTGGAGGGAGTTTTGCCTGGAAAAGGCAATAAAAGTGATGGAGAGGCTGGAGGGCCCACTGATGAGGCGAGATGAGAGGACTTGGCCTCTGGGTTGATTTAGAGGAGCAGCGGGGGTGGGGGTGGGGTGAGGGGGTGCTGAGCTGGCAGGTGTTAGGAAGGGAAGCGATAGGATGTCTGGGCACAGAGCCTATTTAGGAGAACACTGGTCCCTGGAGGGCTGTGGAGATGCTCTGGGGCTTGATAGGGCTAACATCCGTGCCATCTCTGCTCATCCCAGACACACCGCCTCCTTCCCAAGCTGATTTGGAAGCGCTGGTTGGTTTTGCAGCCCGGTCCTCTGGGCTATGCATGGACTCTCTAGCCGGTTGACACAGGCCAGAGGTGAGCTCAGCGAGGCCAGCTGGGGGTGACTGTAGGCTCTGGTCTCTCACTGACAGGCATTTAACCAGTTCTTCTGGGCTGGCTTCCCGTCCTCCCTTCCCTTCATCTCCCCATCGCTTCCCCCTTCCCTCCCTTCCTCCTTCGTTCCTTCCTACCCGCCCTCCCTCCATTCTTGCTTCCTTTTTTCCCCTTCCTTCTCCCTATGTTTTTTCAAATTATCAAATTCTAACTGTGTGTGCATGCCCCACCGTGCTTGCGGCGGTCAGAGGGCGATTGTGGGAGAACGTCCTTATGGGAGTCCCAGGGATGCAATGTAGATCGTCGAGCTTGGTGGCAAATGCCTTTATCCAACGGAGCCATCGGGTTGGCCCTTCCCTTTCTCCTTTGGATAATTCTTGCTATGCCACCCGTGCTGGCTTTTGAGTTCTTCATCCTCCTGCCTCAGCATCCTGAGTCCACAGGTATATGCTACTTGTACTGTTTACTTTCCGTTGCTGTGGTAACACACCACGGCCTAGGTAATTTACAAAAGAAAGGGTTATTTGAGCTTACAGTCCGGGAGGTGTAAGAGTCCTTTGTGAATCCCAGCACTTGGGAGGCAGAGGCAGGCCGATTTCTGAGTTCGAGGCCAGCCTGGTCTACAGAGTGAGTTCCAGGATAGCCAGGGCTACACAGAGAAACCCTGTCTTGAAAAACCAAAAAAAAAAAAAAAAAAAAAAAGAGTCCATTGTGCTGGAGAAACATGGTGACAGGCAGAAGGATGAAGAGAACTCCTATCCTTTACCACAGATATGAAGCAGAGGAAACTAGAAGTGGTTTGGGTGTTTGATCTCAAAGCCCAGTGACATACTTTTTCCAGCAAGGCCACACCACCCAAACTCCATCCAAACAACTGGGCACCAAGTGTTCAAATGCCCGAGACTACAGGGACATTTCTCTTAAACGACCACAATCCACGCCCAAGCTCCCACAGAAGAGCCCACCTCGTCTTGGTTTGGGTTTCTATTGCTGTTCTGAAACACCATGGCAGAAGGCAACTGGGGAGGAAAGGGCTTATTTCACTCAACTTCCATATCACAGTTCATCATCAACAGCAGTGAGGGCAGGAACTCAGGCAGGGCAGGAGCCTGGAGGCCGGAGCTGATGCAGAGGCCATGGAGGGATGCTGCTCACTGGCTTGCTTCCCATGGCTTGCTCAGCCTGCTTTCTTATAGAACCCAGGACCATTAGCCCAGGGATGGCACCGCCCATAGTGGGCGGGGCCCTTTCCCATTAGCCCGGGTGGCACCTCCCACAGTGGGCGGGGCCCTTTCACATTAGCCCAGGGTGGCACCGCCCACAGTGGGCGTGCCCCTTTCCCATTAGCCCAGGGGTGGCACCGCCGACAGTGGGCGGGGCCATCTCCCATTAATCACTAATTAAGAAAATGCCCTACAGGCTCGCCCACAGTCTGTCTATGAAGGCAATTCCTCAATAGACGTTCCCTCCTCTCAGATGTCTCTAGATTGTGTCAAGTTGACATAAAACAATCTGGCACAACTCTGTACCCCACTGGGCCAGCTCTTTTACTTCTAGAATCTCTCCCCCACCCCATGAAGTCAAGGCACGTCTGTGTTTCTGCTCAGCCTCATGTAGTTGTCAGACAGTTGTGTGTCTCTTATCCTTGGTGTATTTGCCGTCACTAGGAAGCTGACGCTAAGAGCAGCCATGACAGTCTGGTGCTGGTGTTCAAACTGGGACTGGATATGTCAGTCTGAGAGTTGTCCCCTCAGATGGTATGAAGGCCCTGATGTGGGGTGATTCACAGAGGAGGTGAAGTTGGATGAAGACTCTCAGACTCGAGGTTTCGGGTGGCCAGTCCTGGAGTAAGGGAAACACAGAAGAGGAGAGACCGGAAGAGAACAGACGCGATTGTGACAAGCACTTAACGGTATCTCTCCCGTTGCAAACATGGATGAGGCTGTGTGTACAGGGTGACAGGGATCCTCAGGGAGCTTTGAGGTTGACAGAAGCAAGGATCAGCAGACTGGGCCACAAACACAATGATGTTCTGTATATGGTACTTGGACAGAAGTGAGGAGAGTTTTCAGACTCCATAGGGATCCTCAGAAGGTCCCCAGAACTGGACACATTTGATTTGAGTAAAAAAAAAAAAAAAAAAAAAAAAAAAAAAAAAGCCAGTTTTGAAAAGGGAGGAGGAAGAAAGTTCTAGAAGAGCTCACAAGAAGACATAAATTAAGCATTGTGGCTGTTAAATGGGGCTTCATGGTTTGAGGGGGAAAATGTCTGATTTGATTGGCAGAGCATGTGGAGACGAGGCACTGGATTTGAGCCCTTGGGCTACGCCATTGTCAGTCAGCAGTGGCTTGCAGGCCAAATGCAGCCCATTTCTGGTTCTGGAGCGAACTGTAAGCTGAAAGTGAGCTTTATATCTTTTCTAATGGTTGGGGAAAGTTATTTTAAGGCTAATGGTTCATGAATATGATATAGTTCAAATCAGACCTGTGATAATCTGTAAGAACGTGGCTGGCTTTAAAGTCACCTGGAAGGCGGGTGAGGCAGCTTCTGGAAAGGGTGCTTCCCAGGAGGATTGCCTGGGGGCCAATCTATTCTGAACATGACAATATGGAATGAGCTGGGAGCCTGGACCAGACAGCTGGCTGAGTATTAGCACACCATTTCTGACATCTTTGGTGTGGGGCGTGTGTGTGTGTGTGTGTGTGTGTGTGTGTGTGTGTGTGTGTGTGTGTGTGTTTGCATATTCATGAGTGTTAGGTGTGTGTGCATATGTTCACATGGACGTGTGCAAGTGTACATGCATCAGAGGTCAACATAAGGTGTCCTCTTCAGTCTCTCTCCAAGCTATTTCTGCGATAGGGTCAATCTTTGAACCTGGAGCTAGTTAATTCAGCGACTCTGGCTGATCAGTGATCTTGGATCTTCCTGTCTCCACTTCCTGGAGTTCCGGACACGTGCCACCGTGCTTGGCTTTTTATACTGGTGTTGGGGCTCAAACTCAGATCCTTGTACTTCTACAACAAGTGCTTCACTTTCTGGGCCATCTCTCTAGTCCCCAGTGACATAAAATTTGGGATACTGGGACCTTTTGATGAATAAGACAGACAGAAGTTGAGGCCTCACGGGAGTTACTCCCGACGTCACCTGTGTGTGAGGGAAGAGATCGTTTGGCACACGACCCACTCCTGCTTCTAGAATTCCAACAGTCCCTCCTCCCACCACAGCTGGCAGTCACGAGTGAGCCTGTAAGTTCGGAAGGTCCCCACCCCATCTGGAATGTTCTCTCTGGCCTGTTGTTTATGATAGGGCCATCAGGTGTCCTCTTTGTGACCATGTTCCCTCTCGCTGGTAAAATGAGCGGGCCCTTTACCTAGAGTCTGATTCATTGTTTTGGTTTTCCCTTCAGGAACAAGCTGTTCACACAAGGACAGGTGTCAAATCTCGTTTGCTGGGTGAGGGAAGCCACCACACTGCTCCCGAGGGACACATGTGACGCTGGGAGCTGCTTCTAAAGGCCTTTAAATAGAGAGGGAGCTGTCCAGCCTGGGACCCCATGACCACTAGATTGACCTGAAGGGTTTACCTGTATGAGCACTGTGAGCCCTCAGCTCAGTGCTCTCTGGAATCAGGGTACCCATGCCTCATGGATGGGGCTGGAAGACACTCTGAGTCTGGCTCAGCTAGAGACACCCCTCCCCCGCAGCAGCAGAGGCAGCCTTTATGGTGGCCTGGAGGCAGAAGGCTGCTCCACCACTCTCACTGACCACTCTGCTCCCCAGCTTCCTGCGCTTCCGTAAGATGTGGTAGTCATTGCTCTACCTCCTAAAGTCTTCGTGAGAATTCAGTGGTTTCATGTTATAATGGTCTTAGAAGAAAGGAAAGGGACTCTGTGAAGGGGCCTGGCTCTCTGCTCTCTCAGTTCCCAGGCCACCCTATTCTGTGTAGATCAGGCTGGCCTTGAACTCACAGAGGGCTGTCTTAGTCTTGGTGCAGGATGGCACGACCATAAAAAGCCCATGTCTGCATACTACTGAGCTGAGCACCAGCTCCTGGTGGGCTCTGGATAAGCATTGGATAAATGGATGGATGAGTCAAACTCTTCCTCAGATGTCACCAGGCTGTCCCCAGAGAATCCTCCCGTTAATCCTGAAGGTCTTTCAAAGCTGGAGGCTCATTTCCAGTGCTGGTTCATCTGGGTGTCCGGGGTGGCTGGAGTCTGCATGGTCTGAGAACAGGGTTCCAGGGGGAACAGGGCAGTGTGTGGTACATGGGTTTTAAAACCAGGAGGTGGAGGGAGGGCAGCTCGGGGAGGACATAGGCTCCCAGAGAACACAGGCTTCTAGAAAAAAGCTACTTAGCCCATGGTCCTCAAGTGTGGCTTGGAAAAGGGAGGTCAGTTCTTTTTGTTGGGATTCTGGGTAGAGGGTTAGGCAAACATACATTCATTCATTCATTCAACAAACACATATTGAGCTCCCAAGAACTATGCAGGCCAACAATGTATCAGATCAAGACCTTTGCCCTGAAGGATTCCAGGTGCGGGCAGGGGCAGTCAGAAAGGCAGACAGATAATTACAAGCAACAGGCTCGTGAAGGAAGGCTGAGTCTGAATCACAGGCAGGGGTGTGAGGAGCTCACAGCCATGGCTGCTGATAGAGGAGAGGTAGGGCCCTGGTCAGAGAGGCTTATGGGAAAGGTAAACCTGAATGGAGGGTGGGAGACCAGGTAAGCAGTAGGGCCGTGGGGAGATGGGAAGAGCATTCTGGGAAGTGGAAGCAAGAGTGAAGAAGACCCAAAGACAGGGAAGGGTGTGTGTGCGCACCTG
>CM052702.1:133845286-133872853 GCA_028551405.1 Uromys caudimaculatus
TGTGTGTACATGTGTGTGTGCATGCGTGTGTGCATGCATGTGTGTGTATGCATGTGTGTATGGTGTGCTCATGTGTGGTGTGTGTACATGCGTGTGTGCATGCATGTGTGTGTGCATGCATGTGTGCATTGCGTGTTCATGTGTGGTGTGTGTACATATGTGTGTGCATGCATGTGTGCATGGCGTGCTCATGTGTGGTGTGTGTACATGCGTGTGTGCATGCGTGTGTGCATGCATGTGTGCATTGCATGTTCATGTGTGGTGTGTGTACATATGTGTGTGCATGCATGTGTGCATGGCGTGCTCATGTGTGATGTGTGTACATGTGTGTGTGCATGCATGCATGTATGTGCATGCATGCGCGTGTGGGTATGCATGCCAAGTGCACACAGAATCTGGCAACTAAGGGTTAAATGAGAGGCATGGACTAGAAGACATAAAGGATGCTGGGAAGATCAAGGACACCAGGTAAGGCCAGGGTGTAACTTGGTGGCAGAGCATTTGTTTAGCATATGCAAGGCCATGAGTTCAATCCTCACTAAATGAAGGTACTGTATTTGTTTTTGTTTTTGTTTTTGCAGTCTTTAGGCTCACAGGAGTTCACTGGTGCTGAGAATCCCTGTGAGCTTACTGATTTCCTCTCTGTGTTCTTTCCCGTTGTTTCCACGGCTTCCCGGACTGCTGCCTCTGGTAATGGGTTTTTGGGAATTGGAATCCTTCTGCTTCTCATGGCTGGGTACTTCCAGCCAACGTCATGAGCCACCTGTCCTAGGAAACAAACTTTCTGGTTAGGTTTCAGCTGCACAACCTGAGGGCAGTAGGGACCATCATCTGCTTTTTCTTGTCATAGGCGGAGGGATCCATTCAATACCTTGATGCTGTCCAGGGCGGCCTGGCCTCACTGGGTTTTGCAGGGCAGCATGCCTTGCACTGTGCACCAGAAAATGCAGGGCGTGGAAGTCGTGTGAGCCCTGAGAAGGGTTGATACTCATCTGTTGTTGGAGAAAGGCTAGGTATTTTAACTTGTTCCTGTAGACATTTCCAGAAATTTTGATGCCCTTGAAATACACAATGACCATCTTTTGGCCTAGTACACCTGCTTGGCCATATGGCTACCAGGCAGCCCAGAAGATAGCTTTGGCTATATGCATGCTGTTTGTTAAAAGGGCTCGAAACTGTGTGTAATGAATGCTAAGGCAGGAAACTATAGCCACTCTGCCTCTTCCAACAACAGATGCATGCTTCATGTAGCTTACGCACACACAGAGGCTGCCAGAGGCTTCTCAAGGCAAACCGTCAAAGGCTGGTTCTACTTCAGGCAGAGCTGGATCTAGGTACCCCTGTTGTTAACAGTGGGTGTCCGCCGGGCTGGTGGATGAAGGTAGCTTCGGCCCAAGTTCGATCCCTAGAATCATGCACCCAGCAGAAGGAAAGAATGGACTCCTACAAGTTGTCCTCTGACCTCCACATGTACACTGCACATGGGCACACTGCGTTCCCAAGTGTGTGCGTTCCCAAGTGTGTGCACGCACACATATACTCAGAGGTAGAGTGGTTGAGAAGTGTACGAGGCCCTGAGTTTTGTCCCAGCATTCCAAGAAGCTTCTGGATAATGAATTCAGACGTTGCCCCTTGCCGGGCTGCTCAGGCATGGCTCTGAGGTTGTTTTGGGCTGCAGTTGGGTCACTAACTTCTCCCCAGTGACCATGGTGATGAACGACAAGACTTGAGGTACGAGCTGCTCTTGGAGGGAGGGGGCGGGGGCAGCCAGGTGAGCAGAGAGAAGGGATAGTGATTTTTTCCCAAAGTAAAATGAGGGTGCTGCCATCGGGGGTGGGGGCGGGGCGGGGCGCATGGGTGGGAGCAGGTGCGAGCAGGTGCCACTAGGTTCAAGCAGGTGGGACCGGGGCTGTCTGGTAAGGCGTCATCTAGTTTCATTTGTCTGAAATATACAGAATAGAAACTCCAGAGAGACTGTTAATAGTGATGGGGTAACCACTTAATAACATTGGGGTTTCCTTTTGGGGTGATGATAGTTCTGGGAGGTCTAGATAATGTGGTGGTTTGCACAGTGCTCTGAATTAGGTCAAATGCAACTGAATTGTCAACCTTGTGATTTGTTCTTTCTTTGTTTCTTTGTTTCTTTCCTTGTTTCTTTGTTTCTTTCCTTCTTCCTTTCTTTCTTGGTGTTGGGGATCAAATCCAGGATCTCATGAACTTGAAGCAAGTGCTCTACTTCTGAGCCACGCCCTCAGCCCCAAATCACTCATTTTAAAATGGTGAATTTTATATTACCAAATCTCATCTTAATACAAAATAAAAAGCGACCCCCCCATCTCAGGCATCTTGGGGTGCTCATCACCTTCCAGGGCCATGGGGTTTGAGACTTTTTCCTTCCCTGATTGCTATTTGGGACTCACTATGGGTTTTAGCCAGAGGGGACTCTCTGGGTAATGCAGGGCGTGGCCCTGGCAGGGTCACTGCCCACTGCAGGGACACGGAAATGCCTGGGTGTTTTGTCCAGAGGCAGAGGCCTGTGTTTTCATGAGACCCAGTGAAGCGTGCCTCAGCATGGTGCCAAGGACATCTTGTTCAGGGGAGAGGTGGCACTTGTGTTTCCCCGGGGACACTCTCAAGCAGTGGTACCTGTGTTCTTTCTGGCTTTGGGGTGGAGGGGGGGGGGCAGTACCTCTTCAGGGTCCACTGCTCCAGCTGGCTGGGAATACTGGAAGTTCTGGTTTCCTACTTCACTTGGCACTGGGGGTGTTTGGTGCAGCCACTGTGAGAAGGTGGCTTGTGCAAGGTCTGGTCACACTGACACCTCCAGGAATGGATGCTTCAGTCCAGGTTGAATCCTGCTCTCTCCTCGCCCACAAGCTGGTAGCAGCAGGACTTCTGGTCCCCAGCAGGCTAGTGCTGAGCTCATCTGGTGAGAACATGGAAACTAGTTCCTTTGGCTGCATCTTGTGCGTGGTTCCTGCTCTGAACTGGAGGAGGGCTAGTCTGTAGCTTTAGGTCTAACCTCACTAGAAGCTTCTGGGATTCCTGGGCCAGCGGCGGTGAGTGGACTGGGCCTACCTCACCTTACAAAGCCAAGGGCACATTGGTTCAGAATCTCGCTATGACTTTCCAGGAGGACTGACTCCAAAGCCTGGCCTGGTGGTAATCTACAGCTGAGGGACTCTGTATAGGCCTCCTCCCTTCACCCACTCCTTAGATGTAAAATCAGTACTTAGAGTCACAGTGGCAGTTGTGACACCTCCCTCTCCAATTCAAGGCCACTTAGAAGCTCAGGATAGGACAGGAGAATGAGCTGGGCCTCCTCCCAGCTCCTCTCTATTGTATGACGTATCAGCAGGCTGGGGCTAGCCTGGGGTAAATTCACTTTATAAAGCAACAGCCTTTAGCTGGAGAGATGACAGTGGTTAAGAGTTTAAACTGCTCTTCCAGAGCACTGGCAAATGAGAAGTTCATGACCCCTTTTAATTCCAGCTCCAAGGGACCTGATGCCCTCTTCTGACTCCCTTGGGCATACACACACACACACACACACACACACACACACACACACACACACACTCTTGACATTTACACACACAGACACACACAGACACACATGTAAATGAAAATGAGAGATGCCTATATAATTAAGAGCACTTGCTGCTCTCCCAGAGGTCGTAGGTTCGATTCCCTGTACCCACATGAAGGCTCACAACCATCTATACTTCTATTTCTAGGGGACCTCGTGCCCTCTTCTGGCCTTCGTAGGCACCAGGCATGCACATGGTGCCCAGATATACACACAAGCAAAAGTACTCATGCACATAAAACTCAAATCATAGTCAAATGAATCTTAAAATTTAAAGCAACATCCTTGACCTTAGCTATATTTTCAGTATAAGTACCAAGAAAAAAATTTACCCAACACCATTTTCTTTTCTTTCTTTCTTCTTTCTTTTCTGAGACAGGTTTCCTCTGTGTAGCCCTGGATGTCCTGGAACTGCCTTTGTAGACCAGGCTGGCCATGAACTCACAGAGATCCACCTGTCTCTGCCTCTGCCTCCCGAGTGCTGGGATTAAAAGAATGTACCACCACCATGCCTGGCCTACTCCACACTGTAACACCAGTAAGCTGCCGCGGGCTTCCAACCCCAGCCCTGGGAGGCTCAGATTGGTAATTATTTTTGCCAATAAATACTAACACCCAAGGGTGCAACTAAGCGTATTGGAAACCCCAGCCACAGGCGCTTTTCACTCCTGCCAGATGGAAGCCCTCTGCCGGGATTATAAAAGAGGACGCAGAGACAAACGCGCAGGCGCACTGGAGTCACAGGTCCGTGAAAGTTACCACTGCAAAGGACTCCTGCCTGCGCCCTGGTCTCCTGCTCAAATGCTGTTTCTCCTGCCTGTAGCACTCAGCCCACTTCAAGCTGACCCTGTGTTTGACAGCTCCGAGCCTTCCCATCCCCTGCAGACCCCACCGTCCCCTGCAGACATTTTCTGCTTGCATTTGGCTCTACTTCCAACCTCAGCACGGCCTGTCTGACCTACGCTGCCTCTTCAACCCTCTCTTAGACATTCCGAATATATTGTGATATGTAGTCTGAGGGTTAGTGATGACGACTGGAACCAGGCAGCCTGTGATTGCCAGCCAGCTACCAAGTACGATTGGAATCACCTGGCAAATGGTGGCTGACTTGTATATTTATTACTAACTGATCAACTTTGATATTGAGGGAAGATACAAATATGTCCATGACAATGACCTGTTTCAGGAATAGGGCTTTTGTAGATGTAACTAGAGAGCTTCAGATGCAGTCATCGCCAGGCAGTGGTGGCGCACGCCTTTAATCCCAGCACTTGGGAGGCAGAGGCAGGTGGATTTCTGAGTTCGAGGCCAGCCTGGTCTACAGAGTGAGTTCCAGGACAGCCAGGGCTACACAGAGAAACCCTGTCTCGAAAAAAACAAAAAAACAAACAATCAAACAGATGCAGTCATCTTGGATTTGGATGGACTCAATATTCCATCCAATTGTCTTTGCATGAAGAGGATTGGACGCAGAGGCTAAGAGGCCAGTTGAGGCCAGAGACTGGGAGAATATAGTTACAGCCATGAGCTGAGGAAATCCCAGAATAGCTTTTCCCAGAGTGTCGCAGAGAACGTGGACCTGCTGATGCCTTGATTCTGTTCTTCTGGCTCGCATGGGAAAGGATACATTTCAATTGTTTTCAGACATCCAGTTTATGGTAATTTGTCATTGGTGGCAGCATTCCTGAGAGGGAGATGGGCAGTTGTCACTCAAGCACTTGCCTTCGAGCACATAGTAGATGCTCATTTAAATCCAGAATTGACTGCGCCCCGCCATCCCTGAGGACACTGTGGGCAACATCAAGGCAGCTATGTGAGTCTCCAGGGGCAGTCACTCCTGCTGACATAGTGTTTTACTTTAGCATTCCTGGCTGGAGCCCTGGAAGGACAGAGCCAGAGGGAGAGGGCGGAGTTTGCAGCTGGGGAAGGCAGCAGCAGGGCTGGGCTGAGGAACGCTTACCACCCTGACTCATGGCATGCAAGCCAATGGCCATTGCTGACACATCACACCCCAGAGAGGGGGGACGGCAGTGACCTCATGCTGGTTGTCAAACACTCAGCAACCCTCCCAGCACTGCCCAGTGCTTCAGCACTGCCCAGAGGGAGCTGTCTCCACCCCTCCCCTGCACACATAGGCCAACAAGCAGGGCAAGCAGACCTTGGGGCCAAGACTTTAGATGCTTTTGGGGCGAGGTGAATGGTTTCCACTTCCCAGAGGGCAACGGGGTCATAAGCTCTGGAATACAAGTTATGCACACAGCTGCCGCAGCTGCAGAGAGCAAGCACTCTGGACTAAGCTTTGCGGGACTCATTCCCTCCTGCCTCTTGCCTATAAAAATGATGGCTTACAGATGGGGAAACTGAGGCACAGAGGCTCTACTTCTCTGAACCAAAGGGCATCCTGGAATAATAGCCTGGTCTGAAACTGAGAATTTATCTTGAGACTGAGTCTGCTGTAAGCCCTGGGCCAGGCTCCTCATTCTGTCCTGGGTCCTGGAGGGAGGCTGAAGTCAATCTCCAGATTTTTTTTTTTTTTAAAGATTTATTTATTTATTTTATGGGTATGAGTACACTGTAGCTGTCTTCAGACTCACCAGATGCCATTACAGATGGCTGTGAGCCACCATGTGGTTGCTGGGAATTGAACTTAGGACCTCTGGAAGAGCAGTCAGTGCTCTTAACCGTTGAGCCATCTCTCTAGCCCCAGTCTCCAGACTTTTGAGTTTTAAAATCTGTTTCTCTTTCTCTCTCTCCCTGTCTCTCCTTCTCTCCTCTCCTTCTTTCTTTCTTTCCTTTTTTAAAAATTATTTTTAGTTTTGGATGTTTTGAGACAAGGTTTCTCCATGTAGCCCCCCAGGCTGTTCTGGAACTTGCTCTGTAGCCTCAAACTCAGAGATCCCCTTGCCTCTGCCTCCTGAATGCTAGGATTAAAGGTGTGTGCCACCACCACCCGGCTTTCTTTCTTTCTTTAAAGATTGATTTTGTTTTTAAGTTGAATTTATGTGTGTCTCTGTGCACATGTGCCAGTGCCCACAGAGCCCAGAAGAGGGCGCTATGTCCCCTGGAACTGCAGTTGCAGGTGGTTGTGAGCCACCTGACTTGGGTACTGGCAACCAAACTGTGGTCCTCTGCAAGAGCAGCAAGTGCCCCTCACTGCTGAGCCATCTCTCCAGCTCCTGCTCTGGGGTGTGATGTGTCAGCCAGCAGTGCTGAGGTGGGAACCCAGGACCCTTATATGTACTCTGTGCTCTGCTACTGAGACTTGTGTGAGGTCCCAGCAAGTCTGGCCATTTTACTCTTACCTGAGAGTAAATGTGTCTGGTGGCAGCCTGTTTGTGCACATCCTCCCTTCGGAAAGAGGAGGAGGGAAGAAGGGAAGGAGGGAGGGAGGGAAGGAGGGAGGAAGAGAAGGGAGAGAGAGAGAGAGAGAGAGAGAGAGAGAGAGAGAGAGAGAGAGAGAGAACGCTTTTCCCAGGCCATGGATTTGCGGTCTTTACTTATGACCTCGAACTAGAACTTTAGCAGAGCCCACTAAGACAGGAAATGTAACATCCAACATGGAATCCCAAACATCCAGGCTTCTTGAAACCCTACCCTGTCCTCCGTCCACCAAGGAGAGGGTTACAGCCTTCCCGCGGCTGAGCCAAGTTGGTCCGCAGACCTTGACCAGGATCTGGAACACTGGCAAGGCTGGCTGGCGCTCTCTCAGCTCCTGCTTATTTATTTTACCATCATAACTCCAGGCCAATATTTAAGCATCTCCTAGGCAACAGCCCAAACCTCCCAGCCATTGGCCCCTGTCCAGCCACACGGTTGGGATGAGGGCAAAGGGGTGGAGCAAAGAAAATGAGTGACGCCCTACCCCTCCATCACACACCACCTGGGAAAACAGTGACCCAAAAAACAAACCAAACCTCGGTTTCTCGCATAAACTTTTTTTTCCCCCCAATGTGGTCCTTTGGCACGGTGCTCAGCACCAGCAGAACAGGATCTGCTAACATTTTCATTGTTGTTATGCTGATTAAACTTTGTTGATTTTTTGAAAAAAAATTTTTTTTTTTTTTGTCAAGGGTAGTATGTAGGCAAAAACTGTCCAGATTGTTAAGTGCACAACTCTAGGGAACTGCAAATTTCCCCAGCAGAACCTATGCTTAGTCAGCACGTTTTTGTAAGGGTCAACGTGTGATTGACCCTTGGGAGTTGCTGGAGCCGCCGCCCCCCCCCCCCCCAGCAAGAGACGTTATTCTAACTTCACACTGCAGCCTCATTTGCTCTTTATGTAAATGGGATTCTCCACTCTGTCCTAAGTGCGTGGGAGCCAACAGTGTTTCTCAGCCTGGGCTACACTGTTTACTCCCTCCAGTTCTGAGACAAGAGGACAAACAGATGGAGCCGCAGGCTGTGGGGGATCTGACTTCAGCAGATAGACGGTGTCGTCGGGGAGTATGGCTTTGGGAAACACTTCAGGTCTGCACTGGGGACATGGTTTGGCCATTAAACTACTTGCTGAATAAGCAAGGAGAGTACAGCTTGAGTCACCAGAGCCCGTGTAAGTGCTGTGTGGGCACAGTGGCCGGCCTGTAATGCCGGCACTCTGAAGGTGGAGACGGGAGCTCCACTGAGCAAGGACAGAGGAAGGCTCCGGGGCCAGCTTTGTGTCTCCACACACTTTCATACTTATGTGGAGTTCACTTCCATATGGACATGCATGCACACGTATGCACGCTGCACACACACAGACATACTCACAGAGATACACATTTACACAGACATACTTCTCTCTCTCTCACACACACACACTCATACACGTACACACTACATAGATACTCACACACATACACAGACACAGACATGCTACACATACACACACACACACACACACACACACACACACACACACACACACACAGAAAGACAAAGCATTATTTATGCATGCATCTTGCAGCTTTCCTGGGTCTGTCTACCTATGCAGCAGATGGAGTGTGTGTGTTTGGGATAACGTCGTAACTCCAGGCAGGGTCTTCTAGGACTTGAGGCTCCCGGGGTCCTTGCAGCTTCCAGCGGGAGGCCAGGGCACCCTCACACTCTTGCTCGATGTCTTGTCGACTCAGGGACTGCAGTAGCTGCCCCATTGCATACCCTGTACCCGCGGTAGGTCCTGGCTCCTGGCTGTCTGGGGAGTACCTCCCTTAGAGCAGCTCTGGCTCTTTTGTCCCATAGTTGGGGAGGGGACGTCTAGTCATGGTGCCAGGGAGTCTCTAACTGTCTAAACAGAAAGACCAGCTTTCCAAAGCTCTGACAATTAGTCTTCAGCCATGGTGAAATATAACAGCCTACTTTAGAAGGTGAGATGGGAGATACAGAAGCCATATAGACCCTACAGACGACACAGGCCCTAGAGACAGACGACACAGGCCCTACAAAAAGACAAGGATCGCTACAGAAAGCCTTAAAGAACCAATCAAAATACACAGCCCAGTTCTGTTGAATGTATCTGCAAAACTACTCCCATGCCTAAGGCTTAGGTTCACTGAGGAAGAGGGATAGAAAGATCTTAGGGGCCAGAGGAAGAGAGTTTTCGGTGAGATTGTGCCTCCTAGGAAAGTCAGAAGCGACACAGGTAATGTCTTACAACGTGACCACTCAGACACAAACTGAACAAGAAGGACATCAACAAATATGCAAACCAGAATGGAGGAAATCCCACAAGGCCTCAGCCTCACACAAAGAACTCCTGGGACTGAGGGAGTCTGGGAGCGGGACAGGTGGTCTTCCCCAGGGAAGAGCACACACCATTTGGTCGTCCAGTGCCAAATGGTCAGCCCTGAAAACATACACACAAGTAACGTTATGTGGACTCAACAGGTTATATTTGGGAATATACGTATGAATATACAAATACATACGTGCATGCAATAACAATTGACGTAAAAGAGAGGCCATCAGTTTGAAGAAGAGCAGGTGGGGTATAGAGGGTTTGGAAGGAAAGGGAAGGGAGAAATGTAATTAAATTACAATCTAAAAAAAAAACACCCACAAAAAAACCCAAACCCAAACCTGAAATATAGGCTCAATACAAATAAACACACACACACACACACACACACGCCATGCACACACACAATTACATGTATATGTACATACATTCACACACCGACATGTACACACACGTACACATATACACACTTACACACATACATGTACATGTTCACGCACATTCACACTCATACATGAACACACACATACACACATGTACATGCACACAATACACATACATACACACATATATACATGCACACACACACGCACACACCCTCGCATGCACACACACATACACACACACACATACACATTGGAGTTTAATTTACAAGCAAAAATTACAGGCCCTGATTTTATTATTGTTATCAACAGATTCAACAGCTAAGTAATTACACACACACACACACACACACACACACATATATACCAAAACCCACTACGTCAGGCCAGAGATGGCTGAGCAGGCAAACTACTGCAGCCAAGCCGGACGACGACTTTGTTTCCCAGAACCAACATGGTCAGAGAGATCTGACTCCTGGGAGTTGTCCTTTGACCTCCACAAGGACGGTGTGGCGTGGACACTCCCACATACACCTCCTCACAGGCACATAAATAAATTAGGAAATTAGGCAGTAAGGCAGACACACGCGGCAGATGACATGTAAAACTTTACAGTGCTCACTCCTGGTTTCTGCAGTCTGTGGAAGGCTCGTGGTGAACTGCGGCTGCCTTGCACAGACCATGGACCCAGAGAGAGGAGAGCTTTATGTAAATAGCCTTCTTCCCAGCATGCTCTGCTCCCGGGGGACGCTACACTGCCATGACCCTCCCACTACCTTGACATTGCCTCTTCTCGTTTCCACCTGGCCTGCGCCCACCTTAGCTGGAGGACCAGCCCCTCTGTCCAGCGGTGGCAGGACCCCTACCCCCAGGCTGCAGGAATATGCTTGGCTATTGGGATTTTTCTAGATTGTCCAGAGTGGCGCTTGGCCCCTTTTAGCCTCTTGTGGGTTTTCCTTTTCAGATGAACCATTTGGGAGTATAACACAAATGAAGATGGCGCATCCGTGGTTTCTTCTTGGGAAGTGCTGTGGGTTAGGGAAGGGGGTCTGCTGGGATGTGGGGGTGGTATCTTGGTCCTGCTTCGGAGACTCAGTCCTGCGTTCTGCCCAGAACCATCCCCGTCCTGTGCCAGCCAGCAGGTTCATTCCCTCTGTTCCTGGAGGGCGTTCATGGTCTTGCTGCCTTTTCTGCTCAGTTGTTTTTTGTTTGTTTGTTTGTTTGTAAAATCAAGGCTCATGTGTGTGCCTGTGAGTGCAGGTGTCTGTGGCTGTGGGTCACCTGATGTGGGAGCTGGGAACTGAACTCTGAAAGAGCAGTAAGTGCTCTTCACCAAAGAACCATGTCTGCAGCACCTGCTGGCTAGTTTTAACTGTCAACTTGATACAGCTTAGAGTCACCTTGGAAGAGAATCTTAATGAGGCATTATCTAGATCATTTTGGCCTACGGGCATGTCTATAGGATTGTCTTGATTATTAACGGATGTAGGAAGATTGTCCTGGTTAGCGTTATCATTTCTGTGATGAAACACCATGACCAAAGCAACTTGAGAGGAAAGGGTTTATTTCACTCAACTTCCATATCACAGGTCATCATCAAGAGCAGTGAGGGCAGGAACTCAGGCAGGGCAGGAACCTGGAGGCAGGAGCTGATGCAGAGGCCATGGAGGGATGCTGCTCACTGGCTTGCTCTCCATGGTTTGCTCAGCCTGCTTTCTTATAGTTCCCAGGACCGCAGCCCCGGGATGGCACCACTCATAATGGACTGGGCCCTTTCCCATTAATTAATCATTAATTAAGAGAAAGCCTTACAGATTTGCCTATAACCCAGTCTTATGGAGGATCTTTCTTTCTTTTTTTTCTTTCTTTCTTTCTTTTGGTTTTTCATTGGGACAAGTTTCTTTGTGTAGCGTCTATAGACCAGGCTGGCCTTGAACTCACATAGATTCATCTACTTCTACTTCCCAAGTGCTGGGATTAAAGCTGTGTACCACTACTGCCTAGCTTTTCTTAATTGAGGCATTTTCTTAATTGAGGTTTCCTCCTCTCAGATGTCTCTAGTTTGCGTTAAATTGACATAAAAATTATCCATCACAAAGACCCAGCCCATGGCGGGCGGGTGGGGGGGGGGAGCATTCCATAGGAAGGGAGTCCTGAACAGTATAAGAGAGGAGAAAGCTAGTTGAAAGCAAGCAAGCCAAGATGAAAATGTTCTCTCTGCTCTTGACTGTATGACTTGCCGTCTGAGTTCCTGCCTTGACATCCTCAAAGCAATGAACTATAACCTGGAACTGTAAGCCAAATTAACCCTTTCTTCCCACCACAATGCTTTTTTTCCTCCCCAGGATATTTTGTCACAGTAAAAGAAAAGAAACCAGGATACTGCCTCTTACTCCAGAGATCTTCAAGGTTGTTGGTTTTCCTTCCCTTCTACCTCTATGGCTATCTTCTGCACGACCAGCCTCCTCAAAAGATAACACACATATAGACCAGACATGGTGGTGCACACCTTTAATCCCAGCACTTGGGAGGCAGAGGCAGGCAGATGTCTGTGAGTTCAAGGTCAGCCTGGTCTACAAAGTGAGTTCCAGGACAGCTAAGGCTAGACAGAGATATCTTGTCTCAAAAAAAACCCCAAAAAACCAAAACCCAAACAAGCAAGCAAGCAAACAAAGAAAGCACGCATGTCCTTCTCTGGCCCCAAATGTCATCAAACTCATTTTCCCACAATGCCATGTGCATACATGACATGGATCATAGCACGAGGGGTGGTAAGGAGGTAGAGTGTGATCCCACCTGAAATGGGAGCTAGCCTGACTTCTTTGGAGACACACAGACTCAGTGAGGACAGCCTCACGAGGAGACACACACAGGACCACAGGGCTTGGTTTTCCATCTGTCCCTCTACAAGCCACCCTGCCTTCCTGCTCCCTCCTCATTCCTTCTTTTTTTTTTTTTTTTTTTAAATAATCCTGGCTGCATATTTTCTCTAAACCAAACCATCTGTTTACTGGATTTTATAAGCAGTAATAAAGACAGTGAGGGCCCAAGGGCCACTGGGGTGTAGACACTTTTTCTGCGTGTCTCTCCAGCCAGCCCTTGCAAGAGCCTGCGAGCTACAGGACAGGCCTGGAGGTGGCACATTGGGTGGACTGTCCTTTGGAGGGGTTGGCGGGACCACCCTGCCTCACTCCTGCTACCCTTTCTGCAGCAGAGGGAGCCTTGGGTCACCTGCCTGTGGTAAGTGGCCTGCTACATCAGGAGCTGGCATGGACAAGCTGGGAAATGAGGTGGCTGCGGGCCGGGCTGAGGGGGTGCCAGGAGATCACTCGGAGGGAATGTTCTGAGCCGAGAGGATGGGCGGACCCAGGAAAACAATCTGACAACAATATCGAGTGCCTAGGTGACAGAGGAGAAGCGAGGCATCTGTTTGGGAACAGATCTCTGCGTTCGCTTCCAAGGCCTTAGTAATCCAAGCGGCAGTGAGTGGAACATTTACTTGGGAAACTGGAAAGTCATATAACAATGTTCTCTTCACAGCTTTCATCATCGGCTTGCTGGGTTCCGAGTGCCGTCTGTCACCTAATCAGAACCAGAGGAGCGCAGGGCCATCTGGCAGGCAGGCACTAGCCACTGCTGTTGACTGGGCCAGCCCCACGGTGTGTGCAGTGCCTTCCATTCCAGACCCCCGTGTCCAGCCACTGGGCCCTGGGAAGTGGCTGGAGGACCCCGTTGCTCTCACATGGGGAGGAAACTGGCAGAGTGTTTGCCAGCAGTTTCAAAGGCTGCCCATGGGTAGGTCAGCCAGAAGACAAAAGTCCCAGTTCAGCCAGACTTGCCTTTACTTTATATTTTATGGTGTCGTGTGTGTGTGTGTGTGTGTGTGTGTGTGTGTGTGTGTGTGTGTGTGTGCGCGCGTGTGTGTGTACATGTGCACATGTGTGCACGTGCATGTGTGTGTTTGACACTCGGTTTCTTCCTCAATTATTGATACATTTTAAGATTTATCATTTGCATGTGTGCGCATTCACACGTGTGTGTATGTGTGCACGTTCGCGTGTGCATGTGCGTGTATGTGTTTGACACTCAGAGACTTCCTCAATTAATAGTATATTTTAAGATTTATTTTATTGTTTGCATACGCGTGTGTGTGTGTGTGTGTGTACGTGTGTACGTGTATGTGTGTGCATGCTGGAGTCCACAGAGGCCAGAAGAGGACTTTGGAGCTGAAGCTGGGGTTACAGGTGGGTGTACGCTCCGATCGAGTGAACTCCAGATTGAGATCTCTGGAACAGCATCAGCTCTCTTAACTGCTGAGCCTTCTCTCTAGACACCCCCACCCTAGTTTTTGAAACAGAGAACCTCTTTCAGCTAGACTGGCTGGCCGGCAAGTTCCAGGGACCTGCCTGTCTCCATCCCCAGGGCCTGGATTACAGTTTTTATATGATTGTTGGAGATCAGAACTCAGGACCTTCTTTTGTAGCAAACACTGAGCATCTCCTCTGTCCTGATGTGGCGTTATTTTATATTCATGTGTGTGTTTGTGTGTGTGTGTGTGTGTGTGTGTGTGTGTGTGTGTGTGTTTCAGGCGAAGGAGAAGAGCATGAAGTGAGAAGCCATGCTCAAACGTCCTGATTTGCCTGGTACTGAGCAGAGTCTCAGGTGTAGGGCTAAAACCCCCACAGTTCCAAGCAAAGAGGAATGAGTTGGCCATTGTTGTGGGAGTGGTGTCCCTAGAGAGGGACGAACCCCAGGATTCATGGTCAGTAGTCACTGCCTGCCCCCAGAATCATCAGGAAATCTTTGGGATTTATCTACATGAAGTAGAATGGGTGAGGAGTCAGCCAGCCAGCTGAGGGGTCAGGAACTAGGGCTCCTGTGTGGGGAGCAGCCATCAAGGAAACCCAGAGAACAAGCTTCTCTGGTCTGCCCAGCCCAGGGGCGTCAGGTAGGAGATGAGCAAGGTTAGTCGCCTGATTTGCAAAGGAATTTTTGGTAAAAGCTCTTGAATGCTTGAAACTGCTGCCTTACTCTACAGCTAGTAGAGGCCACACCAGCACACCTGAGGGCCAGGCTGGCCTCTGGGCAGCCAGGGCGTAACCTCTCAGCAGCACCAATTCTGTGGTGGCTGTCAGTCCCAAACTCCAGCCGGGTCTAGCCACAGGTGCCTGGTCTTTAATGTCCCAGTTTATTTGGAAGAAGATTAAAGCGGGTCTGATGAAAGGGGACTTCTGAGCTTTCAGTCGGAAAGCAGCTTCTGCAGACGGGCAGCCCCGCCTGGTTTGTCTGTCCATATTTGAAAGCACTGTAGACTCAATACTGTCAGGATGTCTGCTCTGACCTGGAGCGTTTCTCTAAATACTGTGCCCAGGGAAACAAGCCAGACACAAAGGCTGCAGGTTGGGTGGCTCCGTTTATATGAAGCGTCTGAAACAGGCAAAGTTAGATACACACCGGAGATTAGCAGCTGCTGGGAAGACTGGGGTGTGTGTGACTAGTGACCACCGAAGAGGGACAGGGTTGTGTGTGTGTGTGTGTGTGTGTGTGTGTGTGTGTGTGTGTGTGTGTGAGAGAGAGAGAGAGAGAGAGAGAGAGAGAGAGAGAGAGAGAGAGAGAGAGAGAGAGAGAGATTCTGGATTTTGGTGTGGTAATGGTTACAGGCTGTGACTCTAGTGAAACCCACTGAGTTGTACACTTGACAGTGGCAACTTGACAGAATTAAAATGACATTTATGTGGTGTACGTGTGCGTACCTGTGAGCCTGTGGAAGACAGAGGACAGCTTGAGAGAGTCCGTTCTCTCCTTCTTCCATATGGGTTCCAGGGATTGACTGATCAGGTTGGTGGCCTTTACTGGCTGAGCCATCTCTCCGGCTTGCGTTATTTATCACTTATACAAGCAACGCTGTCATGGATATCTTAAGCATATATAGCTTTTTGGATTCTTTTTTAAAAAGTTTTTGTATTTTTTTGAGACAGGATTGAGCCGTCTCACCAATCCTAAAGTGAATTTTACGGGATATAAATCATAGCTTAGTTACAGTGATTATTCACCATTAGGATGTCAGTTCTTAAATTGGTCTAAAATTATGCAGATTCTCTCCCTCCCTCCCTCCCTTCTTCCCTCCCTCTCTCCCTCCCTTCTTCCCTCCCTCTCTCTCTCCCTCCCTCCCTTTCTTTGTTTTTTGTTTGTTTGTTTGTTTTGTTTTTCGAGACAGAGTTTCTCTGTGTAGCCCCAGCTGTCCTGGAACTCACTCTGTAGACCAGGCTGGCCTCGAACTCAGAAATCCGCCTGCCTCTGCCTCCCAAGTGCTGGGATTAAAGGCGTGCGCCACCACTGGCCAGTCCTCCCTCCCTTTCTTTATCCTTCCTCCCTTCCTCCTTCTCTCCTTCCTCCCTTCCTCCTTCTCTCCATCTCTCCATGACTGGGAATCATCAACTATAAGGTCATAAGTAGAAACAACTGATGTAGCTGGGCCGTGGTGGTGCACGCCTTTAATCCCAGCACTTGGGAGGCAGAGACAGGCGGATTTCTGAGTTCGAGGCCAGCCTGGTCTACAGAGTGAGTTCCAGGACAGTCAGGGCTATACAGAGAAACCCTGTCTCGAAAAACCAAAAAAAAAAAAAATTAAAAAAAAAAAAAAGAAACAACTGATGTATTTTGGCATCTTGGAGTGCCAAACTAGGGTGTTTAGTTTTTTTTAGAGGTGTATTCAATGCATTTTGATTTATAATAATATTTTCTACTTATGTTTAAGGAGACATAACTCCCCCGAAGGCAAGGAACAATTGTACCCATATGCAAAACAAATATCTTGATCTACACATACCCTGTACTGTACAAAAACATTAATCAAAATAGATTTAGGGGCTGAAGGGATAAGAACATTGGTTGCTTTTTCAGAGGACCCAGGTTCGGTTCCCAGCACCCACGTGGCAGCTCACAAGTGTCTCTATCTCCAGCTCCAGGAGATCTGGTGTCCTCTTCAGGCCTCTGTGGGTGCTAGGTATACACGTAGCACACAGACATTCATACAGGCACTCACACATACACATAAGGTAAAAACTAAATATGTCTTTAAACGAAGACCACCTAGCCCATTGACTCGGGCCACATTGTAACGATTTCATTTTAACGTCAAAGAATAGCTTCAAATACAGTTACCTTCTGAGATCCCAGGGGGTGGGATTCAGCAGAGGAACTTGCCAATCCACAACAGTGTACAGCTAAGTTTGTAAAAACCTCTAGAAAGCTCAAAACATCTTTATAGGAATGGAAAGCAGATAATCGTTGCCTGGAACTGAGGGAGAAGACGGGATGGGAGAAGGGTGTCAACAGTATGTGTCTTGTGATAACGGGGCTTATTACCGGAGTGTGTATGTGTCGAGAATTATTTACATTATGTCTTAAGTATGTGCTGTCTCCTGCTTCTCTCTCTCTCTTTTGGTTTTTCGAGACAGGGTTTCTCTATGGAGTCCTGGCTGTCTGGAACTCACTCTGTAGACCAGGCTGGCCTCGAACTCAGAAATCGCCTGCCTCTGCCTCCCGAGTGCTGGGATTAAAGGCGTGCGCCACCACGGCCCGGCTTGTTTCCTGCTTCTCAATCATACATTTGTTATATTCTTATCAAGTTCTTCAGAAGCATGATTTGAGAGTTTTAGACAGCCATCTCCTCAAAGAGTTCTGGACTTGGGCAGATGCAGCTCCTCTCTGTCCACATCTGGAGCATCTCCTGTGCTTGATGGAGATCTGGAGATGCCCCCTCTCCTCGCTATCTGTCTATCTGTGAAAAGAGAGGTGCTGTGGTATAGGACAGGAAAACTGACAACATTCTATAGGTCTGAACCTGTCAGAGCAGCGAGATGTTACTGGTGAAATGTAGAAGAGGAAGCCAGGGAGGTTTGAGTTGAGAGTAGTCCAGGCACCCTTTCTGCTTTGAAGAGAGGGGGACTGAGGATGAAGGAATGAGAGGTCTGTTAGTTGCTAAGGGTCACTCTTGTGAACAACTAGCTGGGAAAGGGAGACCTCAGTCCAGTCCTACCACTGCAAGAAGCTGGGGTTTCCGTATTTTAGAATGGAGGTGGGTTCTTGGCTTGGAGGTGAGAGCTTCTCCCAACAGACTCGTCTGTTTGGCTGAGGCCCTGCACAGAGCCCACTCATCCTACTGTCCTGTCACAGTAGTGGTGACACATGAGGCTGATACATGAGAGTCTGTATTAGTCAGGGTTCTCTACAGGAACAGAGTGGATAGAATGAAAATATGTTCTATTTATAGGGGATTTAGTAGAATGACTTGCAGGCTGTGGTCTGGCTAGTCCAACTATGGCTGTCTCCTGACAGATAGGTCAAAAATCTGGTACCTGGTCAGTCCACAAGGCATCTCATCTGGTCTTCAGTATACATTGTAATTCTGGAGAAGGAGGTTCTAACACCAGGGAAAGGATCCTTAGCAGCAGAGCAGACGAGCTCACCAGCAAGAGTGAGGGTAACAGCAAGATGCAAAAGCTTCCTCCTTCTTTCGTGGCCTCTTATGTGGGCACACCAGAAGGCATGCCCCAGATTGAGGGTAGGTCTTCTCATCTCAGACAGTCCAATCAAGAGAAATCCCTCACAGGCATGCCCAGCTGCTTGGGTTTTAGTCGATCCCAGATGTGGTCGAGTTGACAACCAGTGTCGTTGAGTTTAACTGGAGGCAAGATCTCAATCTATAGTTTAGGCTGGTCTCAGACCCTTTATCCTCCTGCCTCGGTGTCCTGAGTGCTGGGTGTTTTAAAAATTATTTTTAAATTTTCAGTCTTGGGGGTCAAACTCTGAGCCTTGTGCATGTTAGCCCAGGGCTCTACTGGGACATTGCTTGGGTCTGAGCTGGCTTTCTAGTAGTCAGAACTGCTACCCTTGCTTGGAGCAGGACTTAGTGACCATCCCATCAGAAGCGATAGCTACCTCAGAGTTTTTCTCCAGCACCTCTTTGGTGCCTTCAAAGCAAGGCCTGTGTGTGGTAAGGCCTGTGTGTGGCTGGCTTGCTGACTCCTTACTGGAACTGGCATTTTACTACTGCTGCTGAGGTCCTTTCTGGAAAGATCTGGTGATACTGTTATTTGTTCAGTGTGACCGAGCAACTTTTAAGGATCTGGAAAAGTAAAGAGCGCTGACAGCCTGGCCTTCCCTCCAAAAGTTAAACATAGAGTTACCATCCCAGACTTTGCACTCCTAGGCATGCATTTGAGGTGGTTGACAACAGACACCGAAGGAAACCATGTGCGCAAGTGTTCATGGAGACATTATTCATATGCTAGTCAGAAAGTGGTGACAACCTCAGTGTCCATCAGCCAATGAAGTAATAAGCTACTGACTCTTAGCCACAGAGTAGACTATACTCAACTATAACGAGGAAGAGTGGACACAGGCTACAGTAGGAGTGACCTTTGATGACCTTATAGCAGTGGAGAGAAGCCAGGCACAGAAGATACCGTTCTAGTTTCTTTTGTGACGCTGTCTGTGATAAAGCACTCTGGCCACCAAGCGTAGTGGCAGTTAAAGCTGACCAGGACACATAAGGTAAGGTAAGATTGTGTCACGTCATGTGAAGTGTGAGGTGTGGCCAGATCCAAGAAGATATGAATTAGTGGTTGAAGGGGCAGTGGGAGGAGACCCGAGGCTGAGAGAAGTTGCAGGGTCCCTGTCTGCAGCGATGGAGGTGTTCCAACGTGAGCTGC
This sequence comes from Uromys caudimaculatus, assembly GCA_028551405.1. Lineage (NCBI taxonomy): Eukaryota > Metazoa > Chordata > Mammalia > Rodentia > Muridae > Uromys > Uromys caudimaculatus. Next base: position 133,864,691 of record CM052702.1, read on the forward strand.
TGTGAGCTTGCTTAGCTCTGTGACAACGTACTCCTTGGGGCTGTGTCCCCACAAGCCCATCTAAGTGGAAGAGATTTGAAGTAAAAAGGTTCGACAAACTGGTCACAGCTCAGCAACGTGGCACGCTGAGAGGGTTGGTGGAGGAGCTACAGTCAGCCTGAAAGCCCATCAACATGCTAAGAGACAGTTACCTGCCACATATATCCTGGGGAAAGATGAGGATTCAAAGGTCAGAGTGTAGTTTCTACCAAACACAGATCTCTCGATTTCTCTAACACCATTGTAAACTGGAAAAGATTCTTGGACCACTACGGATGGAGACTGTGGGGATGGCTCACAGGTGAAGGTGCTTGCTGCCAAGCCTGATGGCCTGGGTCTGAACCCGGGACCCACAGGTGGTCCTTTGGCTTGAGTGCATGCATGCAAGCATGCTTGTGTGTGTGCACGTGCGCACGCACGCACACACACACACACACACACACACAATAAATAAATAAATAAATAAATAAATAAATAAATAAATAAATAAATGTTACAAATTATTTTAAAAAGTGAGCGTTCTTCGTACCTCAGGATGAAGGACAGAGGTGCAGTGAGGGAACAGAGCTAGTCCAGAACCTCCTCACGGCCTCCATACCTGTCCCCATCTGTGTCCGTACTTGGAAGGCTGACACCCTCAGTGTTGTGAGGTGCTGTGTCTCCTGATCATAACAGCCATTCCCATCGTAATCAGAGGAGCTGGGTGACCTGCAAGAGACCCTCAACAAGGTGGGATCCCATTGGCTCTCCCTTCTAAAGGGAGGGAGGGGTCATTAGACTGTCACCTGAAAGGCCAGCCAATCCCAGCTGTGTGTCCTTCTGCCCTAGCTTCAGTGTATGTTATCCTATATGGAGGGTGGAAAGCTGCTGAGGGGGGCACCAGCCACGCAGCTGTGGGAAGTCGTCGTCCACCACCTCTGAAAGTTTCTGTTGTGATTATTTGTGGGTCATCCACAGTCCCGGATATAACCCTTCACTCATCGCCTTTGAATTAGCTCGGTAAACTCAGAGTTTTGTTGCTGTGAAGAGACACCATGACCACGGCAACTCTTATAAAGGAAAACATTTCACTGGGGCTGGCTTACAGTTCAGAGGTTTAGTCCATTATCATGGCAGGCGGCATGGTGGCACACAAGCGGACATGGTGCTGGAGAAAGAGCTGAGAGTTCTCCATCTTGAGCTGCAGATGGTAGGAAGAGAACTGACTTGAGCTTCCAAGACTTCAGAGCCCACCCCCACAGTGACACACTTCCTCCAGCAAGGTCACACCTCCTAATAGTGCCACTCCCTATGGGCCAAGCATTCAAACACAAGTCTATGGAGGCCACACCTATTCAAACCACCACACACTCTAGGTTTGAGTGGGTAGACGTTTGTTCATGTCTCCCCAGGAATAGTTCACGAAGACTCCAAGGCTCTTCCTCCCCCATGTTTACTGTTCTCAGTAAACATAGAGAGATTTTATATTAGTTATTTCTCTCATTGATGTGACAAGATGCTTGACATGAAGCCATGTAAGGAGGAAGGGGCCATCTTGGCTCGCAGTTTGAGGGTTACAGTCATCATGTCAGGGAAGGCCAATGGTGAACACAGACTCCCTTGAAGTCCTGACCAGAGGTTCATGTCCAAGGCGACTTTAAATCCCAGCAGAGGAATGTCTGTTTAACCACCACAGACATTTTCAAGTTTGATCGCCAGTATTTTTAAACTTCGAGAAAAATCATGTCCGAAATTTGGTGTGTGAATATTCAAAGCCAATGCACCTTGTGGGTTTTCTCCAGTGAGCTAACGATGCCAGGGCAGAAGCTCTGCGGAGGAGAGAGTGCTGGCCTCCTCAAGGTGTGAGCATCGGGGCCTATCGAGGTTTGTCTAGCCTAACCCCAGGGATGACCCATCCTGACATCCCAGAATGCTCATCAGGGGGGTTTGCCATGGGACCTTTCACCTGCACAGTGTGTAGAGCAGATCTTCAATGGCTGCCAGTTCCCACCATAAGCACTGCATACCAAGGCTCTGTACTACAGATGTCATCAATGGAAGTCGACTTGGAAAGGCATGCAAACCCAAGTCTGGAGAGATTCCAGAAGCGTCTGTACAGATGTATACAGAACTCCCAGGAACTTCCTCTAGACATCGCACCGGGTCATGAAAGGACCAAATCTCTCTTTTGCCCTCTCATGCACATTTCCTCTGAGGCCTGGGAAAGCCCCGTGTTCCCGTGTAGAAGCCATGTTCTTTCTCAGGTATTCTAAACTTCGAAATCTTTTACCTATGTGATTTTATTATGGATATACAGAGATATGGGTTCAACTCGGATGCTTCATGAGGTCTGTGCAGATGCAGCCTGGTGGGAAACTCATGACCCTGTGGTGATGTCTGGGTAGGACAGAGGAGGGGCTCTTTTCCTGCAACTGTGGGCAGCTCCTAGGAACAAGAAGCCTGTAGTCTCTCTCCTGACTTTCCTTTGGCCTTGGCCCTTGTAGGGTGTGTTCATCTCTCTCTGGGATGGACACCTCCCTCCATTCTTAGATGGAATCTATACCACATCTAAGTGGCTCCATCAGGTCCACGTGGCTGGAAGGCGTGAGCTCTGAGGGGCCACAGGAGGAACTATGGATCTTGTACTTCCCATGGTGGGGCTAGGGTCCCCTCAGTGGGATGCCCTCTGGGTGTGTTTGGCCCTACTCTCACCAGAGGGCGCCACGACCCTCCTTTATCACTGTCCTGGCCTCTGTCCAGGCACACCTTCACGGGTGAGTCTCACGGTTCCACTATCAGAACGCCCACCTCTAGCCCTCAGCATTCCTACCAGAGAGCGAAACACTCTCCTTAGGGGAAAACAGCTTTTCTTTGAGAAAATGATCAATTTTTGAGTTTAACAACATCCTCAATACCAGTATAACATGAACTGACATCTCTCCTGTATTTCCATTTCAACTTAGGTCTAAAAACCAGCCCCTCCCTTCTTCAAGGACAGCATAGGACTCTGCATGGTTAAGAGACTCCCTGGGAGTGAGGCATGGTGGTGCATGCTTGTAATCCCGACAGGTGTACACAGGAGGCTCAGGAGTTCAAGGTTACCCTCAGCTACATAGCAAGTTTGAGGCCAGCCTGGGCTACATAAGACTGTCATAAAACAAGCCCCCGAACCCAACGAAGATTAAAACAAGATAAAAAGAACCCCCCAAAAAACCTTCCAAGACATGGCCTGACAGAAAACTGCTGGGTACCACTCTCAATCAGACTGATGCAAGCTGCCCTCCTGATAGTGGGGTGACTTCTCTCAGGAAACAATGGGAGATATCTTTCTTTCTTGGTCACTGTTAGTTGTTAGGTAGGAGACAGCAATTAAGGTCTTCAACCCAACACATGTGGGGCTTACTCTGCATTGGTACCATACAGAGGAGGGCGGCCCAGTGAAAGAATTCCTCCAATCACAGACCATGCTGCCTACAGGACCCCATGAGTGAAGGATGCCCAGGACAGCATTTGGGAGAACTAAATATATATATACATAAATAAAACATATATGTGTGTGCATGTTTGAGTGTGTGGGAAGTGTCAGTGTGTGTGCTGCAGAGTGGAAGTTTCTGGATCAGATGTTGCCGGCAGTGCAGAGTTAACACCCCCCCCACCCCACACAGAAACTCTACCTTGGGAGAATCTACATGCTTGGCCTTTGACCTTTGACCTCAACCCTGACCCTTATTCCGGCTCTCATCCTCATTGTAGTCCTGTGTGTGTGTGTGTGTGTGTGTGTGTGTGTGTGTGTGTGTGCTTGTGCACATGTGTGTATCAGTCAGGGCTCTCTAGAGTCACAGACCTTATAGGTAGTCTCTATATAGTAAGAGAATTTGTTGATGACTTACAGTCTGTAGTCAAACTCCCCAACAATGGTCAGCAGTAGCTGTGAATGAAAACCCGAGGATCTAGCAGTCGCTTAGTCCCACAAGGCTCGCAGGCGAAGAAGATTGACTCTTCCTCCTTCCAGTGTCCTTATGTAGCTCTCCAGCAGCAGGTGTGGCCCAGATTAGAGGTATGCGCACCACCACACCTGAAACTTGGGTCTTGCAGACTCGCGATCTAGATCACAGGTGGGCCTTCTAATTCTGGATTGTAATTCACTCCAGATATAGTCGGGTTGACAATCAGAAATAGCCACTACAATGTGTGTACATGTGTGTGTGCCTGTGTTTTTCCAGCTCTCTGGGAGGCGGTGGCTTGGCTGCACCATCTTTGTATGTAGACGATGCTACCGGGAAGAGGTATCCAACCTCTATGCTCTCCAGGAGGTGATAGGTAGGTTTATAGGTGACCTCACAATCTGCCCTTCTCACATGGACCCTCCTGTCCACCCCGAAAGCCGGGTACACTTTGGCTAGCCTTGGGGTTGCCCCCATAGCTCCTTCCCTCCTGAAAGCCCGCCGATATCACTCTGCAGGAACAGCTGGCTCCCTCATGTTGACTCTTGGGTTCCTGCTCCCTAGGGCTGGATGGTCGCTCACTCAGGGTTTCCATGACACTGTTCTTCCTGGCCACTGTAAGGAACGAGGCCTTGTCCTCCTGGCCCTGGGGCTCACTCAGCACCTGGCACTCAGGGCCACCAGCTGAACAAACTGTCTGGGCGGTGAGGGTGGGGAATGCTGTCGCTGCAGGATTTGAAGCCCCCTCCTCAGCGAGGGCAGTGTTGAGTGGCAGACATCTTTGGGCTCATTCTCCTACAGTTCCCAGTAGAAATAGCTCCCTTTTCCCATATCAGAAAACAGCTGTTCTGCTGGCTCCCCCAGCATTATGCCAGCACTATAAATACCCCCCGGCCTTGGCACAGGGAGCTGGGGAACTTGGGAAGTTAGAGTCCTGGGCTGTGCGGGCAGTGGGAGGGAGAAGCATTGCCTAACTTCCCTCCTCTGAGCCTCCAGGCACAGGCTGGCTCTGCTTCCCACGGGCTAGGAAACCCCCGCAGTATCCCTAGGAATCTGGCAGAGACAGACGGTCAGCAGCCCTGGTTTAACACACTGTCTAGTGTGGACCAGTCAGCTCCCAGAGCCGGAGACAGGGAGGCTCAGTGGGAGCCAAGGCTCTGGCTCTGGCTGGATTCTTACAGGATGGGGATGACCAGGAAGGAGTGGCGTTCGCTCACATTTAAAAAGGAGTCCTAGCCAAATGTGGTTGGCACTGTGATCCCAACCCTTGGGAGACCAAGGCAGGAGGATTGCCTGGAGATGGGTGTTGGGCTATGTAGTGAGTTCTGACCAGCCAAGGCTATATAGGGAGACCCCGTCTCAAAAACCAAAGCCAAAAACAAACATGAAGGTACAAAACACTTCAGTACAAGGCTAGGAAGGCTATGTTAGGGCGACACCAACCTGTCAGCCCAGCACTGGAGACATTGAGGCAGGTGGACCTTGATCTCGAGTTTAAAGTCAAACTTAGATATTTAGTTTAAGGGGTAGCCTGGGTTATATAAGACCCCATCTCAAAAAAAGAAAACCCCAAATCAAACCTAAACAGACCCAATTCTATCATTTGCTCCATGGCCCCTTAGTGCATTCCTTAGCTCTGAATGCCACACAGGGCTTTGCTGTGAATCCGCACAGTTCTCCCAAGTGAGTGATTGGGAGAGAGGGACCCGGGAAGGAATCGGTTCCCTCTCAAACACAAAGGCAGAATGAGACAGATGTATGCACAGCATGGTGCTACTTGGAAAGTGGCTAGCCCATGCTCAGAGAATGGTCTGATTCCTTTCCTTTTTAAAAAAAAAAAAAAAAAAAAAGTATTTATTTGTCCAAGTGCTTTGCTCACACATATGTCTGCACTGTGTGCAGGGCCACAGAAGACAGAGGAGGGTATGGGATCTCCTGAGGCTGGAGCAGGCAGGCAGGCAGGCACTCTTCCCTGCTGAACATCCAGCCCCAGAAGCTGACTCTTTCCTCCCAGTTTCTGCTCACCTCCGCCTCCCACGGCAGGTTCCAGGTTCCTATGCTTCTTTGCTTAGAGCCCTTCATCCTGGTGGCTCCTTGGGTTGGAAATTCCTCAAGGCCCACAGAAAACACGCCCACATCCTTTGACTCCTCCCAAAGGGGCCTAGCGCAGCTGTCCATCTTCCCTGCTCGGAACTTCAGGATTTCCTGAGCACATGACCGACATCAGTTGTCTGGCCCCTGTGCTCCTGGTGTGCCTGGACTATCCTTCCTTGGTCTCTTCCCGCCATCTCCAGCAGGACCAGAGTGGGAAGGGATGTGCCATGGCACCCCACGATAGAGCACCCAGCATCTCTCTCTTAGCCTTGCCACCCTCCACCAGATGTGTCTTTGCCAGCTCTCGTCAGTCACTCTGGAGCTTTGCACTGGCACATGGCATCACTGGCACCTGCTGGCTTATTGTCAGTCTCAGGACGGGGGTGGTGGTGGTGGTGGTGGTGGTGGGGATTAAAGGGGAGCTGTTGCTTTTAACATCTCCGTTCCTTTACGTTTGCTGAAGGCAGGAGGCCATGGGGTCAGTTTTAGCGGCATAGCGTGCCCCCCTTTGGCTTGCTGGCTTCTAGGCAGTACCCACACCCTACAGTGACAAGAGTTACACCTGGGGAGAGAAGGGTGACAGGTGGCCGTCTCTCTGCACTAGACTATCAGTGGCTTTAGGTTCACCTCATAATCACATATGGTTGCGTTGTTCCAAATATTGTGCCCACAGTCAAGACAGAAACAGGAAAATCTCCTCTAGCCCATTCATTCATTCATTCATTCATTCATTCATTCATTCTAGGTGAGCATGTGTGTGGAGGCCAGAGGTTAACGTCTGTGTCTTCCTCAATTATATTTTGTGCGTAGGTGTGTGTGCACACCTGTATGGGGGCATGTTTACATGTGTGCACGTGAGTGTGGAAGCCAGAGTCAGTATTAGGCTTTCCTCCATCACTCGCCACCACAGAATCTTTCTCTGAACCTGGAGCTCACAGCTCACCTAGACTGCTGGCCCACAGCTCTATGTATCCTCCCTGGTGCTGTGACCACAGAGACACTGTGCTCCGCTTTTCCACACGGGTTCTGGGAGATAGAACTCAGGTCTCGTGCTTGTGTGGAAAATGCTTTAGCCATCGAGCCATCTCCCCAGCTTAGACCATCTTTTATGGAAGAAAAACAAAACCCTTTCTATAACCTTTGGTAGGAACTGGTCAGGTGGACTTGGCTTCCCCAGCCTCTCAGTGGAGACGGGCAAGGGAGGAGGAGAAGGAGGCAGAGGTAACAAATATGATATATTTGTTAGTGGAATGTCAAGTCCATCTCTCTAGGCAACCCACAGGAGCCGGGCAGGGGATGCTTTGTGGGTACTCATTCCTGTCATCATTACCACCTACCTACCTTGTCCTTGTCAATAGTAGTAAGTTCTCATGAGCAATGAGATGCCCTGAACACAGACCAGGCTCTGTTCTGAAGAGGGCAACCCTGTCTTGTCCAGCCTCTGTGCAGATGCGTTCATAAGCTTCACTGTTGGGTTGGGCGTTGCTGTGGTGGGATTTCAGCCTTGGCTCTGGAAATCCAGAGAGCACTGAGCGATCACAGGGGTAGGGCGGGGCTTGCGGGATGAGGCATGTCATCAGGACAGTCTTTGAAATACCGGGAATACTCAAGGTGTCTTTGATTCCAACTCTCATTTCATGGAAGCTGAACTCTAGTTCCAGTCGTTCTATGCAGAACTTTCTAGACAGATTTTTTTTTTTTTTGTAGTTATCATTTCTTCAAGTTCAAGAAAGAATCTCATTCTGTCACCCAGGCAGGTCTCAAACTTGCAGACATCCTCCTGCCTCAGCCTAAGTGCTGGAATTACATGTGTGAACTCCTGCATTCAATGCTTAGCTCTTCTGGCTCTGCACTGAAGTTGTAATTTATTGATTAATAAATTAACTGAAGACATTGTCTTGCTATGTGGCCCATCGTGATGGTTTGTATACACTTGGCCCAGGGAGTGACACTATTTGGAGGTGTGACCCTGTTGGAGTAGGTGTGTCCCTGTGGGTATGGGCTTTAAGACCTTCATCCTAGCTGCCTGGAAGTCAGTATTCTGCTAGCAGCCTTCAGATGAAGATGTAGAACTCTCAGCTCCTCCTGCACCATGCCTGCCTGGATG
>CM052702.1:133873353-133994824 GCA_028551405.1 Uromys caudimaculatus
AGGGTTGAGGTGTGGGGAAGGGTTGGGCTATGGGGGAGGGTTGAGGTGTGGGGGAGGGTTGGGTGTAGGGGAGGGTTGGGCTATGGGGGAAAGTTGAGGTGTGGGGGAGGGTTGGGGTGTGGGGGAGGGTTGAGACATGGGGGATGGGCTTCTAGAAGAAAGGCAGAGTGGAGGGGAAGAGCGTTCTAGACAGAAGGAACAGGTCCTGGAAATTCCAGAATATGCTGGCATTCGTGATGGGGCTGGAGACTGACAAGCAGCAAGGCAGGTCTCAGCATCCACATAGAAATCCTGACGCTGGTATCCAGCCTTAAATGTGAATGTCATGTGAACTGGCAAGGGCCTTTTTAATGCATGCGTGCATATCCCATGCACCAGGGGTTAATTCTCTTCTGTAGCCAGCCTGAACTGGCTTCAGGCTGTGGCTCTGCTCCCCTGTACCCTCTGAATGGATTGGCTGCTAGGAAGCACTGACTGATCCCAGCATGAAAGGAGAGGTCCAGGGTTAGAACCAATGAAAATTGTGAGTCCGAGATTCAAGTTCCCGAGGACGGAACTGTATGTATGTATGTATGTATGTATGTATGTATGTATGTATGTATGTATGTATTGTATGTATTGTATGTATATGAGTGCTCTATCTGCCTGAATACCTCCATAACAGAAGAGGACATCAGATCCCATTACAGATAGTTGTGAGCCACCATGTAGTTGCTGAGGATTGAACTCAGGACCTCTGGAAGAGCAGCCAGTGCTCCTAACCGCTGAGCCATCTCTCCAGCCCCTTGAACAAGAAGATTCTTAACTGCCACCCTCCAAAGGTAAGTTGAGGCCCTGGGAAGTGGCAGACTAATGAAGGAGCAAAGGCTCCAGGTCCAAGTTCATGTCCTGACCCTGATACCCATAGGCAGGCACATGGATTCCTTCTCTGAGTCCCTATTGTCCTCACTCAACTGAGGACAATGATATTGCATGTAGCTGCTGCTTAGGTTACAGGGACCCAGGGCCTCTGGTATAGTGCCGGGTGTGTTTCCAAATGCTTCAAGGATCAAGTTTATATTTATGCATTCATGCATAATTATTTACATTATTACTATGCCCCTTGTGTTGCCTGTGCTTATCTCTCTGGCATCTACGATGGTGCCTGGAACACAGTAGCTTAATAATTATGTGCTGAGTGAATTAGGGACCTCTGAACAGGCTTAGCCTGCAGGTAAGCCAGTAAAGGGTCAGATCCCCGGAATTGCCGAGGTTGGCTCATCTCCCGCCTATGTGTCCAAGCCACCACGATGACCCTTATGACAAGAAACATGGGAATGTAGAAAGCTCAGGTTATGGCTTCCCTTCAGCTGAACTCTAGACATCTGTTCCTATCTTACCTGGGACAGGAGGTGGAGGGCCTCTTGGGCTGTCTGTGGATTCTGACTCACGTCAAGAGTCCGTGAGAATGAACAGCGTGCTTGTCTATCTCGAGGGGGCAGAGAGGATCAGGATGAGGAAGGACATTATCTGCCATCACTGAACTTCCGTTCTAGGACATGGAACATGCCTGGTTGGCATTGCCAAAGGACATGGTGCCCCCACAGTCATGCCAGAGGACAGAATTCAGACTCTGCGGGTTCTCTGGACCAACGTACCTCTGAATTCCTGGGGTTCTGAGATGTCCCGTTGCCACAGATATTTTGAAGCTGAATTTTGTTTTGTTTTGTTTTGTTTTTCGAGACAGGGTTTCTCTGTGTAGCCCTGGCTGTCCTGGAACTCATTCTGTAGACCAGGCTGTCCTCAAACTCAGAAATCCGCCTGCCTCTGCCTCCCGAGTGCTGGGATTAAAGGCATGCACTACCACTGCCCAGCTGAAGCTGAATTTTTAGAAACAATTTTATTTATACTCTATTATGTGTGGAGGTGGCAATCCACGCCATGGCATGGGTGGAGATCAGAGGACAACTTGTGGAGTCAGCTCTCCCTTTCTACCGTGTGGTGTCAGGCTTGGCGGCACGCACCCTTAACCACTTAGCAATCTCACTGGCCCAAGTCTTCTGTCCATGCCAGGCCCATTTCTGTTCCCCTGGTCTCCACCAGAAGCCAGAAGTCCTCTTCCCTTCATGCCATCTCTCATAACCACAGATTCTACCTCCTAGACTTCACAACCGCACTCTGGAGAAGTGAGCTATTGTTGCCTGTTCTGCCCTTCTCCTAGTTCAGCTCTGGCAGCCGACTGACCCCCTCACGTCTTTGTACAGTGACGTGAGGCTCAGCCATAGGCACATGGCCATCCACATACTCCTAAGCCTTCCAAAGACAGCTAAAGAGTCAAAGACCCCCTCCCTCTTTAACACATAAGCAAGCACCTTGGACGATCCGGGGTAGTCTCTCCTATGTCCCAAAGTCCATTTTCATAGCCAGAAATGTGACCTTGCTTCAGGAGTACCAGTTAACACGCTCTCCACAATTAATTTCTCCAACTCCAAACACTGGTCACTGGCCCTATTTTTGCTTTTAACACAGGTTCCAGCCAAGAGCACTCCCCAGCCCCCAGGCCTCCCTTGTTTGTTCCTCTAGTCTTTGCTAGCTGCTCTGGCAGCTCCCCAGAGCCTTGGCCACCAGAGCCCCACACCTGCTCTATTAAGTCTTTCTCTCTTGCCACGGAGCTCTTGTTAGGAGAGAGGACATGGGCTCGGGCTTGTCACATCCCCAGAGCGCCTAGCCCACAGAAAGCTGAAATCACGATGTTTTTGGAGTGGAGTGGAGGAGGTGACACAAATCCTGTGTGCTCACAGTTGTCTTTTCCTCTCATGCTTAAACATCTGTCATCCTGAAAAGGGGGTGCGCTCAGTGTCCACTGTGGAAAATGTGAAACAGGGAGAGAGACAGCTTGTCCCAGCTTGGTGTTTGTGTTGGTCTACAACACAGGTCTGCCCCTTCACGAACACGGAGGAACAGGGGACATTAGGTGGGCTTCGGGGACAGGGCAGGGTCAACATCTTTCTGAGTCTGGACCTCTTGGTGTCTGTCACTCACCCTCATGTACCCAGAGATGTGAACTCTCAGAGGGTTGGAGTTTCTACTTTAAAAATGGGACCCCAATCTAGGCCACAGCCACAGCTTTCTGGGTTATAAGCCTGCAGGGGTTATTCTGTCCCCCAGGACATCGCATGGCTCTGAGACTTACATGCTGACTAGGATAACAATGGCCGGGACGGGGTTTGGAGGGACAGGAAGGCCCAAGCAACCCTGCGAGACAGAGAGGTCACTTGGTGTCACTAATATTTATTGACATAGCAATGACTGTTCCTGGGACAGCTGTGAATCAGAGGAACTGCCGGGGAAAGCATTCAAAGGCCAGACACACACTGTCTGACCCAGGCCTGTCACCCCACCCGCACCCCTTTGCCTTCTACCAACCAGGGTGGGAACCTGGAAGCCCTGGGGCCTGAGATAGCACAGCACATGTGCAGGTGAACGCAGGACGCTGCCTGTGTCTGTCTAGCTTAGTCTGGTGTTGAAGACAGACAGCAGTCTTTCATTTTACCAGTTAAGCACACTGAGAGCCCACTGGACAGCCGACTAAGGTCTACTTGCTGACTAAGTTCTACTCGCTGACTTGTTACTTTTACTTTGGGCCCTGAGTGTGGACAGGACGTTGCCTAATCTAGATTTTGGGTTCCTTTCTCTGCTTTAATTTCATTTCAGAATGCTGGGGGGAGGTGCACAGCCAGGCTCTGTCCTCAGGACCTTAGGATCCTAGCAGTACCGCCCTGGGCTGGGAGACATCGGCGCCCACTCAGGTTCCAGGCAAGAATACAGGTTCTGTTTGCCACCGCCCTAGGCTCAGGTTGGTGGTGGGATAAAAGCCAGCCAGTTTCAGCCCAGGACAGGTACCCTAGCCAGGCTAGTCACAGGCCTTGCAGTGAAACTAATTCCTCAGCTTCTAGAGTACCCCCTCTCCATTACAGTGGCCCCCGTTGCTAGGAGACGCTGTACAAAACACTGCCATCTGCTCTGCAAACCTGGCATAGCCCCTAGCCCCTTTGGCCATTTGAGGAGCCCAGTCCTCTAATTAGAACCAGCAGGCTTGGCTCACACCCTCCACAAACCTAGCCTGACTTCAGTGGCCATAAACCTTGCAAGCTCTTTCCTGTGTGCCTTCTGGGAGATGCTGCCTGTGGGGACCTCACAACCAAGTCACTTCCTGTGGCTCCAGGCCAGGCAGGTGCGGCTGAGTCTTCCAGGGCACAGAGCCTGAGGCTTCCCAAGCAAGTCTGGTACTCCTGGGCCTGGCACACCAAATACTAGGAGGGCACTGTGGGATGAAAAAGCCCAATGACTGGGACTGGCTGTTGCTTCCAAGCTCTTCAGCACCCTGGCCTATTACCTGCAAAGTCAGTCTGACCTGGACAGACCCAGGACCCTCCTGCAGGTAGCTGACCACCAGCCGTTTTCCCTGACTTCTGCCACGTTGACTTCAGACATGCTGCTTTGGCCTGATTTTACCTGTCTGCCTCAGGATCCTACAGGGCAGGGCCACAGTTTGGTCTCTTTCAACATCTCGGCACCCACCACATGCTCAGCATAAAAGCTTGGTTCAGGGATCTTTGCCAGGTAGCTAGATCAGAGCTACCCAAATCCCTCTGGCAGGAAGGAGTAACCTCTCCTTTACTATGGGAGCCTGAGATAGTGAAGCCAACTCTTTTCCCCATCGGATTCCCCGAGGCTGGTGTGGTCTGGACCTGTGGTGTCTCTGGCCAGGTGGACCAGGATCTTTCCAGTACACACCAACTTCTGGCCCAGTGCGGACCAGCTTTCCGTTTGGAGAACATCCCCATGGCTGAGCTGGCTGAGGACTCACTTGGAATCTCTGACGAATCCCAGCTGTTGGGTCTGCAAGCCCTGGTGTGAGGGGAGCAGCTGGCATACTGCTTCCTGTCCCAGCTCCTGCTCACCCAGAGATGGAGGTGGCTGGATCTGGGCTTCAGGTTGGGCACCCTGATGTCTTTGACACTGCCCTCCTACCACTGGAAGGCCACACCAGCATGCAGGAGCCACACTCCCAGCACCAAGAATGGTGTGCCGTACTTTCCCATAGGCCCAGCCTGGTGGATTGGCCTCAACGGAGCCGAAGTTTCCTTACAGAGCTTGGGGGATGAATGTCCGCACAGGAGAAGCACGGAGAAGTGCTAAGAGCAGATGCAGTTTGGGGCCTCCACCTGCAGGCTGGACTGAGCTGCCAGAGGGCAGATGGGGTGTGTGTGAGGGGGTAGGGGATGGAGGGGTGGGGGGGAAGGTTAGTCAGGCTGGGGTTGGCAGGTGTCAGTCACAGCAGAGTTTTCATTAGCATCTCCCTGGGGTGGAGCAGGGCAGGGCCTCAGGAAGAAGTGGTCCTACTGTGCTCAGCTGCTTCAGCCAGGTCCTGCCCATGATCTAGCTCCTATTCTGCAGTGTGCTGCATAGTCTGCTGGGCAAAGAGACTGCGGCAGTCTTCAGTGTGGGGATGCTGAGGAGAAATGGTGGGTGTTTCCTAAGCCCCAGTGTATGCTGGGCTTGATGCTAGACATGGGGGTTGGAAGGAGGGAAGAAGCTGTGCGCAGAAGCTGCGGGTGGGGAGGGACAGTGGGTGTGGGAGGGGTAGGGACTGAAGGAAACCTGTGAGTCAAGGCCTTGGGCTTCCCTGGATCAGATGGGAGCAGGAACCTCAGATCCTTCCCCTACGCTCCTGGATGGGATCAGCCAGTGTTTCCAGAACATGAGATCTTTGGTGGGCTGTATCTCTGGAAAGGAGGGCGGGCTCCAGGGGAGGAAGTGGTGTCTGGCCTGGGGCTGCAGCGTATCCTCCACTTGCCTCTCCATAACCAACCCTCACAGGTCTGGTCCGCTCTCCCTCTGCAGTGCCCTGACTGTGACCCTGGAAGGGGCTGTGCAGAGGCCCCTCCCCCCACCCACCTGCCTTCTGGTCTCAAACATTCCCGTGTGACTCAGGAGGGCTTCTCAGAATCCTCTGTTGTCCCCTCCTCGGCTGGTGGCCAAGGTTCCCCACCTTTTCTGTGGGACCCGGATGGCCTGCCCAATTGCTCAGGCCTGCAGGGCACATGGATCTGAACCTAACTTCCACTCAGGAAAAACCTGGTTTATCCAAGGGTGTTCCTGGCAGGCTCAGCCAGGGGCCTGGTGCCAACAGAGTAGCTATCAGAGGGCCCTGGCTTGTGCACTGTGTTCAAGGCTGCTTTGAACACCCCCAGGCTTAACTGAGAAGAATATAAAATCTCTCCTGTGGCTAAGTCATCGACGCCGGGAAAGAGCATGAGGCTCTGGATTCCACCCCAGGGTGAAACTTGCAGTGCCCACAGCCAGTTTACAAGTCCACAAGACTCCCACTCGTCCCAGAGGTGACTATGGCCAAGCCTTGTGGCCAAGCTTAGGGGAAGCCCCCATCTACTGGGGCCCAGTACAACAGGGCTCAGTGAGGTCCCCCGGCTTTTGTGAGGTTTGCCTGCAAGCGGGTAGGAGGTGACATGGCAGTTAGCCTTGGGGACAGCCAGCACTGCCAGGCACACTCTTTGTACAGCCCCTTCCCTGTTCTCTCCTGGGCAGTTCCTGAGAACATACCAGGACTGTCGGCAAGCCCGGGCCCCGTCCACTAATGCCTCTTCCAGGCTGTCCCAGAAGGCAATCAGGACTGTGCTAACCCTCAAAGCTAGGTTCCCAGGGTGTGCGTCACCCCCTCGGATGCTAGCTCTGTGCAGGGACCACAAATCCTTTGCTTGCTTTCCCCCTGTCTTCCTTTCTCTCTTTAGTAGTTTGACACAGACTCATGTAGCTCAAAAATCCTATATAGTCAAAAATCCTTCCTACTGTTAAGGACAGTGATAGCCTTTTCTCTCTTTTGCAGACAGTGACTGAAGCAGCTGTCAACAGGGTCGACACCTTCTGGGGCCTTAGGAGAGAGAAAAGTTTTCTAGCTTGTAGGGGCGCTTGCATTCCTGGCCTCCCTAGCTGTCCCTTCTAGAGATCTCCCAGGATACTAGGACAGTGAGTGATCTACAATGACAAGGTCTCTCTTTGTGTCTGGCTAATGGGCCTCTGCCCCACCACCCTTGTTGACTTTTGGGGAGGGTTCTCTGTTTGCCACTGGACTGGGCACAGCACCCTGTGTGCACAGGTCAAAGGTCAGCTGGAGCATCCTCAACTGCAAGAGGCCTGATTCCCCAATGGCCCTGGGAGGTGACCTGAAAATTGACCCTGAGTAAGGTAGAGAGCTGCAGTTTAAGCATGTGTGGCTGGCGGTGACATTAGTTACAGGGGACGCTGTGGCAGAGTGACATCTCGGTGAAAACATGTACATCATCTTCATGATTCTACAGGGCAAAGGGACTTTGAAGATGGGATTAAGGACCTCCTTAATCCCAGGCAGGTTTGGTGTTACCAAAAGGATCCCCACAAGAAGCAGACAGGAGCATCCGAGACCAGAAAGTCGGAGACAGAGCGATAGAGACACAGAGACATAAAATGAGAGAGACAGGAAATGTCAGAGAGACATAAACAGGAAGAGGAGAAACACACAGCCAGAGAGAGGAAGAGACAAAGATGCTTCAAAGCTAGTGGCTTTGAAGACGGAGCAGGAGGCTTCGAGCCCGGGGACAGAGGCATTGCTTGAAGCTAGAAAATTAAAATAATCTTCCCTGACGCTTCAGAGTGAGTCAACCCTGCTCGAACCTACCTCTGTCACGTCTGGCCTCCAGAGCTGTGAAGTCACACATTGTGTGTCTGTGGTCGGTTGTCACGCAGCCACAGGAAACTCAAAGGGATTGCCTGGTGTCCCCTCCTCCTGTCAGAAGCACCTAGGTTCTTTCAGGACCCCTCTGTGGCTTTCAGGCTGTGCCTTGCCCTGGGTGACCCTGTTTTACAAAAAGCACCTGGTTGCATTTTCAGTGCAAATGTAGACAGAATAACTCTGCATCTTGCGCATGTAGAAGTGACTTGGGACTCAGGCTGAGAGCTAGCACCCAAAAGTAGAAAGGAACAGTTGAAAACTTGTCACACAAGACTGGGAACATATGGGCACACGGATGAATTAAATTCATACCAAGAAAACCAGGCTAAGGACTTAAAGAACACAGACTGAAGGGAATGCCTGCACCTGGACCCCATCAAGTGGAGGGTCCTTAACACTGTGAAGGAAACAGTGCCCACCTGTCATCCGACCACCCAGGGTGTGTGTCAAGAGACTGGTGGGCAGGGTCCCAATAGACCCTGGGACTTTAGTTGGCCTTTGTCCCCAGTGCTTGACCTACCCGGCCTTCAGTGCATCTGTTTGCCCTTCCATTCTGTTCAAATGAATCCCTAGACCTGGCTGTGTGCTTGACTCCACATTCCTCTTGTAGAAATCCAACTTACCTTACCTTACCTAGGGCCGGGAGATGGCTCAGGTGTAACCATGGGAACCTGAGTTCAACCCTCAGGAACCAAGAAGAGGGTGAGAGTGCCCGGCATGCTTCACCTTTCTATTCCAGTGCTGGGGGGAGGGGCTATGGAGACATGTGACTCCCCAGGGGATGGCTGGCCAGCCCACCTAGCTGAATTGTTGAGTTCCAGGCTGGTGAAAGATCATGTGTCAAAAAATCAAAGTGGCTGGTATCCTGAGGAACAACTGCTTAGCTTTACCTATGGCTTCCTCTGGTGTGTTCACACTGATGAACACACACAGACACACACACACAGAGACACACACATACACATACACAGAGATGCATACACACACACATACACACAGAGACACATACACAGATACACTCTCAGATACATGCACACACAGACACAGACACATACATACACACACAGACATATACAGACACACACATATATATACACAGACAGACACATACAGACACACACAGACACACAGACACATACACAGGCACACATGTACACACAGACATACACATAGACACATACACACACATACATACACATGAACTTATACACACAGTCACACACATAGACACACACACATATATACATACAGACACAGACACACACATATAGACATACATGTAGACACACAGACACATACACACAGACACATACATACACAGAGAGACACAGATGGACACAGACACACACAGAGACACATCCACACATATACCTACATAGAGACACACAGGCACATACACACACAGACACATATATACACAGACACACACAGAGACACATGCACACACACAGATACACATATATACACAGACACATACACACACACACACACACACACACACACACGAGCGCAGAGTGAGCGAGAGAAAGCACATGCATTGTTAAACCCAAGTGTCCCTGGGTTGTTTCCCTGGCGAGTGGCTATAGGGACTCTGCTCTCTCTTGATTCTCTCTGAAGCAGAGTAGGCAGGTGGGTCTTTGAGGAGATCTAGTAGGATGTGCATGTGACATGGACCGAGGTGCCAACATGGCCACCAGGAGCACACTGAGTGACAGCTTACCCAGAGAGCAGATCTCCTTTGGACATCTGGGTAGGCTGCCCTTTGTGACAACAGCTGTCCCCTCTGGCTTTCCTCTCCTCCCTCAAGACCTGGCTCCCTCTCTCCCTGGCTTCCTGTCTAGAGGCTGTGTTGTGTAGATCACTCCAAGAGATTTTCATGCCCTCTGCATTAGGACTAGACTCAAGGCGAGCCAGAGGGAAGGAGACGTGCAGTGAGCTCCTGGAGCTAACACACACAGTACTTTCTCACGGTTCATGGTAAAGTGTCCACAAGCCCAGAGCCCTCCCCAGGTTCTGGGAGGACCTGTCCAGGCGTCTCCCCACTTGGCATGGCTCTAGCCTTCCTTGACTCGGAGAAGCGTCTCTCATGTCTTTGCCTCCTTTGGTCCATGGCCTTTAGCTCTGTATCTGTCTATGTTGTCCTCTCATGGGGACACAGGTCACTGGATTTGACTTTATCTGCTATACCTTTTCCTCAACTTACACATAGAGAGATAGCGCCAGCTTCTAAGTGAGCTCACATTCCGAGGCTCTGGGTGGATGTGACGTTTGGGTTCCATCTAGAATGCTGCTGGCCCCTGTCAGCTGGCAAGGTTGGTGAGTGAGAGTTACTGCTGCCGGCAGACTGGCTTGCTTTTCTGGGTGTCAGCTATCGGTCACCACCATTGTCCTGTGGGGCTTGAGGAGAAGGCGGCTTTGCTGTCACCAACTCCAGCTGCCTTCTCTCTGAGGCTCCCCTGCCCTACACACACCATGTGAGAAAACCTTCCTTGACTTGTCCTGAAGGTGTCATCTGTCTCTTGCTGGACAAGACACAGCACCAACACTGAGCATAATCTCATAGTCTCTGTCTATTCTTCTTACCCACTGAGCGGGAGAGCCAGAGGCCTAGAAGGGGTTGGGGGCTATCTCCATAACCCAAAGGGGTTGGCTTGAGTTACTGCCTAACATCGGGAGGTTGAGACTGGCCAAGGTCTGCCTCAGGGTCGTGCTGCCGAGGAGCCTCACCGACTCAGACAATAATCTTCTCTCCTCCTCCTCTGGGTCTTCAGGGAAAGCCTCTTTGCTTATGGTATGGAGACATGGGGACTGAGCCTGCCCACTCCAGGTTCCTGCAGTTGTGGGTGCCAGAGGTCCAGCTCCCATTGGCTTCAGCAGAAATAGGTTGAAGAGTTCTGTGCAAGCCTGGTCTGGGGCTCCTGTGGTCGCTTCAAGTTGGCCCAGCTCCCTCTCTCTCCTCATCTCTGATGCTTCTCCAGCCAGTGTGGCTCACTCTCAACAGCTCTACTGGGTGAGACTGAGATAGCTCTTGGAGGGAGACTGAGATAGCTCCCAGAGGGTTGGGCTACAGGATCCATCCAGCTACAGGCTTCCCTTGCAAAGCAGGATTCTTTCTC
Source organism: Uromys caudimaculatus (assembly GCA_028551405.1). Taxonomy (NCBI): domain Eukaryota; kingdom Metazoa; phylum Chordata; class Mammalia; order Rodentia; family Muridae; genus Uromys; species Uromys caudimaculatus. The sequence goes on from CM052702.1 coordinate 133,884,238, forward strand.
AATGGTGTTGACAGTGGTCAGAGGGGAGACACTGGTGGATAGTCACAGGCTGGGCAGGTAGTTCCCCAGATTGAAACTTGGGAGCTTATGGCACTTAAGGAGAGAGGGGGAATAGCTAGGCTGCATAGATCTTACCAGGGAAGGAGAGCTCACTGGGGTCAACTGCAGTGTCAAGGGAACATAGGAAAGGAGTCCTATGTCGTCTAGGGTCCTCCCTGGCCAGAGGAGCTAAAGGAAAGGGTGGCCAGAGGCTGTGGGTAGGGGGGAAGGTCCATGCTCTTGATGTCCTGTGTCAGAATCAGGACACTCCAGGCTGCTACACTCAGACGGTCCACTCTTAACCTGTCCCAGGTACCTCAACACAACACCTCCAAAGGATGCTGACTTGGACTCTGAGCAGACCTAATTGGTGTCCTGGGTCCCTCCCCAAAGATCTAATGCTGGAATGAACAGGGTCTAACTCGCCCTTACACATCTCTGCCCTTTTCTGTCTGGGACTTTGTTTTCCTGTTGCCTTTTTGAGGGGAGACTTCGGTGGGGCTTGAACACACTGCCAGGGGCTCCAAAGACGGTCAGGAAGGGCCATGTCCCCATTTCACACTCCCTGACTCTTGTTCTGCTCCTGATGGCCACTAGACCAGGCCTCCGATTTTGGATGTCTCCCTCTGTCCAGCCAGGCCAGAGGCCCCTGAAGGCAGGGTGGCTGGTCCAAAGCTTCCTTGTTTGCTCCACATCCTCAACAGGCTCTTGTTTGGTAAGCTGCCGTGTGAGACTCCAGAGTGAAGCTCCACTCGGAGCAAGGCGGGGATGGCTCGGATCTCTCCCGGCCATGCGCTGAATAAACATGTCTGGTGCCAGCTCAGTGCCAGGCGCTGCAGGACACAGAGAGGCCGAGACGACAGGGAATCAGAGCCATCTGTGTCTGGAATCGTGACTCCAGCTGCGAGGCACACTGAGTTAAGCCTCCCCTCCCCCTGTGCCTCAGTTTCCTTCTCTGTAAAATGAAGGGGGGGGTTCAACCTTTCAGAATTTCAGTGGCACTGAGATAGAACATCTTGGTGCTTTACCAGAGGCTTGGGGCATAGACACATCCTTAAGTCCTCGCTGGCCTTTCCTGGTACTTGTCACATGGATGCTTGCTTGAGTTCAGTTATAAAAGTCATAAACATGTAGAATGTAAGTCCTTGGGCTAGAGATGCAGAGCTCAGTTGGTACAGTGCTTGCCTGATGTACCAGGTCACTGCTTAGTGACACACACCGGGCACGGTGGTGTGTGTTTATACTTCCAGTGTTTCGGAGAAGGAAGATCAGGGGGCACAGTCATCCTCTGCACAGAGATCCTGAACAAGCAAAGGAGCGGCTGAGGTGCCTATTTAACATACCAAACCCGACCTGGCTTTCCCAGAATCCCTCAGTCCTCACCTGTTAAAGGGCCTGGCTGGCCTACCCCGCCCTCTACCCTGAACTTTCCACCCAGGGGCTGGGCTCTTCACTATATTACCTAGACATATTCTCCCCATCCCCCACCCCCTCAGCATTTCTCTCTTCCTGACTGAATGCTACTTCCCTGACCTCCTCCTGGGAGAGCAGTGAACCCTCCCAAGAGCTGCCACCAATAAACCTGCCTTTATATATATATTTAATTTGGCTTGAATTGGTGTATTTGGTCTGCAGAGGTTACCTATCAGAGACTAGCCTGGGCTGCATGAGACCCTATCTCAAAACAAAAGACCAGGGAGGAAACTCTCATGGGGGTAGGTGTCATCTGGGGATCCAAGGAGGATCCTACAAGCTCTTTCCCCTTAGAACAATTGTTGCTGCTTTTTCCCCAGCACAGCGACATTTCTCCTGGTTTTGGACACTCTGTGGGTGTGTGCAGGCAGGATCTGGGGAGGGAGAGAAAGTGCCCTCTGCTGAGTGTGAGGGAACGGCTTGGTTTGGGAATTCCTTACTGGGCCCTTCGGCTCTACGATGCCATTTGGATTGAATAGGTTGCCAAAGGTGTCAAACAAAAGACCAGTGTGAGCATTGTAGGTGTGAGGCACCTTCTCCCGGGTGCCTCCCTTCTCCTGTCCCCAGGCCCCATTCTCTGAGGACCTGTGCTTTATGGAGACCTATGCGCTCAGGAGTAAGAGGTCAGCACAGGGTTGCCAAACCACTGGGGGAAGCTGTGCTCCTTTCAAAGAAGGGGAGTTTGGCACTGAGATCCAGTCCGCAAGTCTCTAGTAATGAAAATAAGGTCCACCCGTGCGCAGGGCACCGTGATACGCGTGTGTCACACTGACATATGACTTTGCAGAATTTAATCCATGGTCGTCTCCAGCCACACCCAAGAGCCAGATTGTATTCAAGAACCACCTTTGTTCTCTGTAAATCTCCCACTGTGCTCCACTGCTTCCCTGTCCCCTATGAGAAGCCAAAAGAAAATACCCTGGACCCAGAGAAGAACCAGAGGCTTAATTCCCCTGTGGGCTCCTTCGTATGCCTCCCCACATTGACCTGAATGAGCCCGTGGATGCTTCTGCGTGCTCTTGGCGCACCTGATGGACGTGTTAGCCATGCCTGGCTCTCTGAATTCATGGGCCATCCCAAGGTCCCTCTACCTGCAGCTCCTCTCAGACCTGAGTCCTGCCTTGTCTGGCTCCGTGGAAACAGGGCTCAGTCGGCACTGAAAGAGGGAGTAGGAAACGCACCAGGGGATAAGCACCACATGGAGGGAGCACCGGCTCCATGGAGCAAGGGGATATAAAGGGTGAGAGCTGGAAGCTGAAACTTCTGGCTGTGCCTGGAGGCCTGGCCCGGGAGCAGCCAGCAGAGCACTAACTGTGGAGTCTAAAGTTAAATCAGCACATGACTGCCTTGTGTTCTCTGTCTAAGCAGCCCCGTCGGATCACATGGATGGACGGAACAGAGAAAGGGCCAATGTTCAGCACCTCATTCCTCCGAGGGCATTCTAGGGCCAGCAGGCTGCTTTCTGCCCTCAAGTAGATCTTGGGCACTCTATTGGGTTCCCAGGGTGTGGGGCAGGGGCAGACAGCAGCTGGGTGAGCCCTGTGGCAGCCGGCCCGCCGGGGGCCTGCTCGCCCCTCCCTGGGCTCCGGCGAGAGCCTGGAGCACAAAGCTACTTTTATTTATGATGGTGTTGGGGCCAGCCTCTGTCTAGACAGCTGCCGTTATCATTCGAGGCCATCCTGGAATGCGTGTCCGCATCTACTGGGAACAGAGGACAGTGAGCAGATTAAACAGCTCGTAAAAATAAGCTGGCAGCCAACACGGAGCTCAGAAGACCAGGGTAACCTCGGCCGGGTCAGGTGTCCTCGTTGGTCTTGGACCGAGCAATGTTTATGGAGAAAACAGGAGTCATGCGGCCCTGGGGAGGCCAGCCTGCTTGTTGTGGTGCACCTCTGCAGAGCAGCCCTGGCGAGGCCATAGAGCACGCCCACATCATAAGCAGTGCAGGGGCAGGTGCAGGAGGGAGAGACTACCTTGCCCAGGACAGGCTTTCTAGAACAACCAGGCGTCAGTCTGCAGGAAACTTGGCCTCCCAGACCTGGGAGCCATCATGAGTAGAAATTAGGAGTGTGTGTGTGTGTGTGTGTGTGTGTGTGTGTGTGTGTGTGTGTGTGTGTGTGTGTGTGTGTTTACGTATTGGAATGTGTGCACATGTACAAACAGGAACACGTACACTTGTGTGCAGGTGGAGGCCAGCGGCTGATGTCAGGAGTCTTCTTCAACTGATATCTACCTTATTTTTTTTTGAGACAGGGTCTCTCACTGAGCCCGAAGCTCACAGATTCAGCTAGCCCAGCAGTTCTCAACCTGTGGGCGAAGACTTCTTTAGGGTCCGGTTTTAGATATTTATGTTACCATTTGTAACAGTAACAAAATTAGAGTTATGAAGTAGCAATGAAATAATTGTATGGTTGGGGGGGGGTCACCACAGCATGAGGAACTGTATTAAAGGGTCACAGCATTGCCAGGCAGTGGTGCCACATGCCTTTAATTCCAGCACTTGGGAGGCAGAGGCAGGTGGATTTCTGAGTTCGAGGCCAGCCTGGTCTACAGAGTGAGTTCCAGGACAGCCAGGGCTACACCGAGAAACCCTGTCTCGGAAAACCAAAAAAAAAAAGAGTCGCAGCGTTAGGAAGGTTGAGAACCACTGTGCTAGATCCTCCCCTTTTAGTGTAAGCCCCACGGCTGGTGTTACAGACACACGGTCATGCTTGGCTTTTCACATGACTGCTGAGGATTTGGCTGGGTCCCCATGTGTGTACAGCAAGTCCTTTATCCACAGAGTCATCTTTCTAGCTTCGTGGGGTCACTTCAGGAAAGAGATCACACAGGCTCTTTGCCATGCAAGAAGAGCCAGTGGGGTGCTACGATCCCGAGCCCACGCCCGATTGTGTGACAGCAGTCTTGCTGGCCTGGCTCATGACTGCCCCAGGATTCCCGATGGAAAAGGACCGGATGCAGAAGAGAGTAGGGATCTAGTGCCTTCTTCAGGATAGTTGCTCTGAAGGGGTTCATCTCAGAAAGCCAGAAACGGAATGGACTTGACCTGAGAGACTGAGGTTAACACTCTTCGAAGAGCTTTCTGTGGGTCGCGGAGGCATGTGCTTGGATGACATCACCACCATCACCATCACCACCATCCTCTCTATCACCATCATCTTCACCACCATCTCCATCATCACCACCACCATCACTAACAACTTCTACTCCTACTCCTGAACCAAACAAACCCTGGGCTCTATGGTTCTACAAAGAGCTCCTCAGCCACAACTAATTGTATTCAGAAATTGTAAACATAAATAGGCTTGCTTTCCTTTCTGGAACCTTCCAATTCATCTTTCCAAATGCCCCTAGGGCATCCCTGTCCAGAATGATTAGGAGGATCCATCACATTCCCCTCTGCAGCCCCTGTCCCATGTCTGCCTATCAGTGTCCTCCCATTGCGTCCCTGGCTCAGGTTTTCTGGGTCTCTATTTAATGTCCACATGTGCCTGGCGCAGACAATTGGGCTGAGACCTGTTTGGGTTTAATGGAGTCTGGGGTCTTTGGCACCATTTTTATAGGCTATCCTGACAAGGACCCCTGGCCTCTGAGTCTTCATCGGAGGCCGGCATGTTCTCAGGGTGAGTCTGGGCTGGGCTGCATGGTTTCCCTCGAAGGAAGTGACACCTGCAGCCAAATCCATCCTTTCAGGAAGTGGGGGTGGGAGATGCTCAAAGAGGCCATCAGCTTCCTGGAGGGCTGCTATGGCCCCAGGAGGAAGTGTTGAGCCAGAGGGAGGGGCCGTCTGGCAGCAGTAGAGATTCCTAGGAGGTGTCTCTTTCCCACTGTCCTGTAAATAAATGGGTAATAATCTAGGGGCGGGTGGGCGTGGGCTTCTTGGGCTTTCAGGTCATATCTCTGTGCTCACTGCCTTTGATCTTGGTAACGCCATGAACTTGGTTGAAAGTTATCATTATTCCTGTGTCACAGAAGGCACACACAGTCAGGCTACCTGGGAAGCTGACAGGGCCACAGTCACAGATGTTCTGAGTCCAAACCCCAGATTTATGATCGCTACACTTCTGCAGGGTCACAGTGCCTGATGTGGGCCAGCCTGGGAATGTCTGGACTGGCAACACAGGTTTTTGGGAGAGATGAACTGTTAGGGACTTTTCTTTCCTTTTTCTTATTTCAGAAGAAAAAAAGGTGGGGGGGAGCTGGGCAAGAGCCCAGGGGGGCGTTCCTGAGGGCTGTAGGCTAGAGGGCACCCCTGGCACCTCAGAGAAGCCTGGCTCTCAGAACCCTCCAGTCCTCTCAGAAGGAGGCCTCCCAGGCGTCTCCCAGAGGCAGAGCCAAGTTCTAGCTTAGGCAAAGGGTGTTTTCCTTCCCAGCGGACAAAACATCGCTGGCGCTTTCAGGAGGGGACTGAACACTCTGTCCACTTTGGCGGCCTTCGGCCAGGATTCCTGGACGGACACAGGCATGCTTTCACAGGCAACAAGATTAATCATGCGTCTCCTTCCTTCTCCCCACCCTTTCCCTGTCACCCGCTCAGCTCCGATTCACTGCCCCAGGAAGTGATCATGAGCCTAAAGTCCTGAGTCTCTTGCCACGGGGAGGGCTGAGAAAATGTTCTAACTTCCAGTGAACCCCAGTAATCTCAGGCTGGGGAAAATCCTGACCACCCTTTAGGGCTGTCCTGGCTTGACACAGCGGCCTTCACGGACAGGCTGTACTCACTAGTATCTCCCTCTCTCATGCACAAAGTTAAGAACCTTCTAGAAGCTCTTGGATGAGCTGTGGTCCCAGCCCTGGTCCCCCATGCCTTTGGGGTCAGGTGGCTAAAGCAGGAGAGACCAAGACACAGAACAAGAAAACAAGAGTCAGACTCAGTATACACATCTCTCAGGCCACACCTCGAGTGCTTGAGCTCAGACTGACATTCCAGAGTATCCTTTACAGCTCCTAAGAGAAATCCCGAAGTCAGACCCTCGGGACCCCCTCAGGAAGGTGGGATGCTTTGGAAACTGGGCTCCCAGCCTGGCTCCCCTCAAGGTCCCAACAAGATTCCTGCTAAACCAGAGGGAGCCTCCAGGCTGAGCAAAGGCCTGTGGGGTTGGCGCCAGGGTCCGAACCCACTGGGGCAAGCCGAACTCCAGCAGGAGGTGGCTGTTCACCAGTAAGCAAGTTGTAAAACCCGGCTCAGACACAACATCTGGCAGCTGCTTCAAATAGTTTTCTGTCTGCAGTTGGAGCTGCTCTCCGCCTCCTGTAAATCAAACCATGCGCACAGAGGACTGTGCTGGCTGACCACGGCACCCCAGTTTGGCATGGCACCAGCTGTGCCTTCTGTCTCCCAGGAGCTCTGGATTCACATTCCATGTCCTTGTAGAACCAACTCAAGCAGCCCTCCGGGAAAAGCTACTACAGGGGTCTGTGGCAATCCCTGTGCCATCAGATGGAGGGAGATGACCTGTCAAGGTCTCCACAGGGAACTTGACCCTTAAGATGCGATGTCTCGATCGGCGTCAACCTCTTTTTCCAGGGACCTCTGAGCTTTGCTCATCCTTTCTAGACCCTGATAGTGTAGTAGGTCAGAGGGGAGACAGAGTCTAAGTTAGCGTGTTCTGAAGTGTACACTAAAATGTTCGTAACTGGATCCTGGCCCTATGGCCTCTGAGTCTGCCCTGGGTTTCTCCAGGAAATATGGATCAAGCACACAGAAAGCTGGTGTCATAGGACTAGCCTTAGGTAAGCGGCCAGGGAGAGAAGACAATGTTACCATCGATGACCGAGAATGCTGATTATTTGGCAGCAGCCCCCATGGGCTAGCCTGGGCTGCATTTCTCACGGACTTCTGTTGGAAAAGTCCTCTCAGTCACCCCAGGAACTCTGTCTTTAAGATGCAGGTGGAGGGCTGCATGGTGGCCCCAAATGATGTGTCTGTGTTTTGAGAGCTGAACCCAAGGATGTGACTTTCTCTGGGGAAAGGGTGAAGCCCTTATCACCTGGCTTTGTTGCTCCTGGCTCCCAGACCAAACCAAACCCAACCACCACCACCGCAACAGCAACAACCACAAGAGGCTAGCCCTGGTTTTCTCCCAGAGCAACTGAGGCTCCTGGGTTTTGGCAATGGCCTTGTAAGCCCTCGTAGGAAAGGGCGTTGGTAGATACAGCGCGCACACACACACACACACACACACACACACACACACCCCACACACACAGAGGGACTTCGGTGGTTGGGAGCTGTGGAGCGCCTCTCACGCATCTGTGCCTTAGATGTGTTCTGAGCTCTCTGTTGATACTGGCTTAGGAACCCTGAAAGAATCCTGAGAGGAAATGGTCTCCCTCTCTGACAGACAAGGAGACCAAGAGAGATAGTAAAGGAGAATGTGAGGGACATAGCCTCTTCTCAGGCCATTTGGAAGCAAAAGGCAGATACAAAAGGCCCCTTGGGGTCACCAGGCCATTGAACAGAAAATCCGCGCTGAGGCAGGAAGTACATGCATGGTTGCCAGGGACTGTGGGCAAGGGAAAAAACGGGGATTGTGTGTGTGTGGTGTGTGTGTGTGTGTGTGGTGTGTGTGTGTTGTGTGTGTGGTGTATGTGTGTTAATGTGTATGTGTGGTGTGTGTGTGTGTGTGTTCCTTTGAGGATGACGCAGTATTTGAGATCAAGAAGGAAGCTAATGCCCAGTATTGAGAGTGTGCTAAAAGTCACCAATGTGGGCAATGAAAAATAGTGAGTTTAATGTCATGTGATTTCAGTGTCATTGCAAATAAAAAGACAGCTCCTGAGGGGACAGTCCTGATAGAAAGGTCTTGCCTGAGCCATGGCTTAGCGACCTGATAATGTCAGCAGCCCCCTGGCTCAGCTTTTCAGGAAGGAATGTCCCCGTGGACCGGTTTACTGAGTTCTGAAGTCTGGACCTTTGAGCCTGGGTGGGGAGCTGGCGTCGCCACTTTAGCCTTAGCTCTCCTGGGCTTCGGCGGGTGCTAAGACCAAAGCAGACAGGCCTGGCCAAGCCTTCACACAGTAGTTTCTGCACCTGGGTTGTCACCAAGCCCCTTCTGAGCCCTCTGCAGGTTTCCGGAGAACCACGGAGAATGGCAGAGAGGTCTGCCTGGGGAAAGCTATTTGCAGAATTCTGGGATCTCGGAACTCTGGGGCAATCTATCAGTCACCAGAGTCTCCATTTTGGCATAGCAAGCTTGCTGGGATTTGGGGTTTTCCTTAAGTTCCCCCCAGGTGAGTCAAATGTAGGGGGCATCTGTGGACTTCAGCAGACACCCCTAGCTAGGACCTGTTATTTATGGGCATATACAAGCCACATCCTGAGAGACAGAAGGGGGGGGAAGAGGGAGGGAGGGAGGGGGAGAGAGGGAGGGAGGGGGAAGGGGGAGAGGGAGAGAGTCATCAGCTAGCATCAGGAGAAAGAAGGAACCTAGAAGATACCTTTCTGCCCGGAACATAGACCCAGAAGGATTGCAGCGAGGCTTGGGCTGGAAGACAGGCCCCGGGCTAGGGTCAGCACTAGGGACACTTCCATAGAACAGCTAGATTCCAGTGGCTGCCCTTAGTCTGGCTTTCTCACTGAGAACATCCTCTCTGCTCAGAAAATCACTATCAGACCTTCAGTGACAATAGCAGACCGTCTCCTGTGGTCTGTCAAAAATATAATGAAACTTCTGAGTCTCGAAGCGGATCGTGAGGTCTGAGTGCACCAGAAAGATGGACAGTCTGAGTCCTGGCTCCCCACAGCTGAGTCCTGAGAAGCGCTCAGAGAGTCATGCGAGGCTTCCTCTGGCTCGCTCGGCCAGGACATCATTTGTTGATCCTTCGGCCTGATCCGAGCTCATGATCTCCTCTCCGGTTACCATGGCTCCATGCAGAAAACACAGCAAACTCCTGGCCCTGCGCAGTGCATTTATTTCAAATATTCCTTGTGGCTGGAACCCGACCATGTTTGGGTGTCTGGACTGGAACATGAACGAATTGCTCTGTCTTCGGCCCCCTCCCCAGTTTCCCCAGCATAGTTCACGGTTCAGCAAAGTCCACATTCCACATCCCGCCTAGGAGCGGGGGTGGGGGGTGGGGGGGGGAGGCTGCTGCCTAGGATGGAGACAGGGGCAGCTTCCCATCTATAGCCAAGCCAGAGAGCCGGCTACCTGCTTGAAGGCAGGGGATTAATTACAACCAGATGGGCCAAGTCTGCACAGATGGTTTTATTAAAGCGGTTCCCTTCAGCACAAAGGCCGGCTCCCCCAGAAGTCTCCTGGCAGGACAAAGGCCCTCATTTTTCTGGTGCCTCCCCTACCCCATCCCTGACCCCTCTTCCCCTGCCACCCTTTCAAAGGAGGCCTGAGTTCCAACTGCAACCCAGACATGAACTCCTGCCTAAAAATAACTCTAGACCTGCCCTCTTTCCTCTGCCTACATCCGGGGTGGATGTGGAAAGGTCCCTCCCCCCGGGATCCACCTTGATTTGTGGAACGCTACCTGGGAAGAAACGTTAGTTAGATCAGGAATGTTTGGTTTGTACTCAGAAGCCAAGTTCCAACCGAGGGAACGTTATCTTTCAGAAGATCTGTCTCTGAAGTGCATGCTGGCACATGGGCCGTGCCATGATGCCCGGCCTGCTCTGGGGGCCCTTCTGTCCCTTGTTCCATCGGTGACTGACGTTTTACAGAGTTTGTCCAAGGTTACACCACCAGTGTTAGACTCTGGGTGTGACTGAGATGCCATGAGCTAGTTCTTGGGTCAACCTGCCACCACACGGAAGTGAGTTCCTTTATCAAGCAACTTTTGTGAGAAAAAGAGAGAGCATGGTCTCAAAGACCATTGGCATGGCTCGCAAGCAAGCTTGCCTGGGGAGTGGGCATGTAAGGAAGTCTAGGTTCCTCGGGCTGGCGCCCTGGGAATGCTGGCTGGGCTTATGGAGCGGGGTTGCTGTAATATGCTTTTTTTTTTTTTTTTGAGACAGGATCCCACATAACCTAAATCACTATCTAGCCTAAGATGACCCTGAATGCTTGCTCTTCCCGTCTCAACCTCCTGAGTAGCGAGGTTACTGATATGTCACCACGCCAGACTGTGCTTTGTTTTCACAATTTTAATTGTCCTGTGCTTGCGTGCACACACATCATGCATAAGGACATCAGAGGACAATTTGAGGGAGTCGGGTTTCTCTACCATATGGATGGTAGGGACATTCCTAGGGACAAGACTCAGGTCATCAAGCCCGGTAGCAAGTGCCTTTACCTGCTGAGCCATCTTGGCGACCCATGCTAGGTTTTCTATGGTTCTGGGGAATCCAGTGCAGGACTGCTGCATGTTAGGCAAGAATTGTACTAACTGCATCCACAGAGCAGGACCTTGCATTTAACAATGGAGGGAGCTAAGGAAAATTGATCAAGAGGTTTTCAGAAAGGGCCATGCTGACCAGGCACTTCTCACAGCACCCCCGGAGCCCAGGGTGTCCTTCAGACCCCCTCACCCTCACCCTGCAATGAGCCGTATACACTCTTGGTAGTTCTCTGGAACTTGTTATGACATGAGTTCACTGTTCCTTATGTCATTCATTGTTCCTCTAAATAAGCCAGAATTTCCTGTCCTTCCCATGGGGCCTCGGCCTGCAGCAGCTGGAGGGATGAGCTCCCGGGGCAAGCAAGGTCCTTTCAATAGCGCTGCATTCTTGACTCGAGGGGCACAAGCTTAAGGTCTTCTGGTAAGTGCTGAGACTGGACTGTGAGGGCCAGAACCAGCCATGCTAGCTGCTGCTCGGATCCTAACCAGCCCACAGTCAATTCAAGTTTCCCTCTTAATTGCTCTTGTGTGTGTGTTCTTACACACAGGAGCATGCAGAGACTAGAGGCTTACCTCACCTGTTTTCCTCAGTCACGCTCCACCTTATTTTTCGAGACAGGGCCTCTCATTGAACCCAGAGCTCACGGATTTGGCACGATTGGCTGGCCTGCAGGGACTTGTTTGTCTCTGTCCCCAGCGCTGAGATTACAGACTCATGCCACTGCTCCCAGAGGTTTATTATTATTATTTATTATTATTATTATTATTTATTATTATTATTATTATTATATTTTAATTTATTTATTTACTGTATGAGTATCTGCACATACACCTGTAGGCCAGCAGAGGGCACCAGATCCCATTACAGACGGTTGTGAGCCACCATGTGGTTGCTGGGAATTGAACTCAGGATCTCTGGAAGAGCAGCCAGTGCTCTTAACCACTGAGCCATCTCTCCAGCCTGCTCCCAGAGTTTTTACGTTGGTGCTCTGATCCAAACTGAGGTCCTCATGCTTGAGTGACACGCCATCTTCCCCAACACTTAAACTAAGCCTTTCCCCCCCATTAATTCATTAATTTATTTATCCACTTTACATCCCAATTGCTGCCTCTGCCACCTCCCCCCGCCCCCGAGAGCTTTTCAACAAGGCAATGAGAGAAATTCATCAGCACTCAGAATCACTTCCTATTGGGCTCAGTGGGCTACATTTATTGGGTTGCAGGGGTTACAGAGCTTTCTGCAAACTTGAGGTGTATCCCTGGATGGTACCCACACTCTTCGGCTCACATCCCACTCTTAAGCCAGGCCAAGGACGGGCAAGCCACACAGCTGGCAGCACACTGGCTGGATAGCAGAGGTCTAAGCCACGCCCCTCCCCCCAGGCACAAAAGGACTCAAATGGTTTCATATTTTAACAAACTTTATTAGGTTACTGTTATGAGTCAATCATAAAACAGAACAGAGGTTTCAGAACTATACACGCCACAGGGTGACGGTGACAGGATGTCAGGGAGGGGTGGTGAGTCCTGGGGCAGCGGAGTATGTGGGAACATGGGAGAGCCTGACAATTCGCCAGCATCTGTGTGGGCACAGCTGGATGGAGATGACAGGCTGGGATCTAAACAACGGAATGTGATCCACTCCGAAATGAGAACAAGTGGCCTGACAGTCGGACAAAGGCCCCAAAAGGAGAAGAACCTCAAAATATAAAGGGAATAATTTACATTCTTTATCTAGTCCTGGCACCAATTCTGTGCTTTAAAAATTATACTCTACTGGAAGATTTTTTTTTTTAAAGGTACCCTACAGCAGCTGCTTAAAATGATCCTTACAAATATATATATATGTAAATATATTAAACATTTTCAACAAATAAAGTCATCTATTGTACCTCTGCAGAAATGAACAGAACTCCAATTCAATGGAAGTTGGTTTCCTTTCTTTTTCTTAAAGGACAAGGTTTAATATAGCCCGGGACGGCCACGACCTCTGCATATCACTGAACAGCAATCCTCCTGCCTCAGCCTCCTGAGCTTTGATTCTCCTTGGTGCAGAGGATGCAACCTGAGCTTCCTGCAGGCTAGGCAAGGCCTCTACCAACCGGCTACATTCCCAATTTAGGGAGTTGGTTCTAAAGTAAAAGAAACAGCCAGAGAGCCGGAGCAGGTGCGGGGGTGCTCCACGCATGCACTGCTAGGGACAGACATCTCCTGGGGCTGTTCTGCACCCCACTTCTGAGGCTTGAGGGTGTATGTGGCGGGGTCTTGAACCTGAGAGGGGCACAGGCTTTCCTGGCGCCCCACCCTGCTCTTGGTCTAATCCTGCCTTGCCTGTGGCTTTCCTAGGGGCTGGAGACCCCACGCGCCCCTGTGTCCTGATGGTCCTCAAGCCTAGAGCTTTGGAGAATGCCAGTGGGAAATAATCAGAAGAATTAGGGGCAAAATTCAAAGCTCATGGAAGACAAGAGACGGAAACGTGTGACGGTGTATGAATGTCCAAGGTAATAGAAGCAGGTGCCTCTCTTGGGGTCTGCTCTGGTGCTTGGTGCAGAGCTACTCGGAAACGGGGTCAGGGGTTGTACACGACGACATACTTGTATGTGTGCACACCAGCTCATGTGTCACAGGCCTGGCCCGGGAGAAGGACAGGTGTGGCACACTCATTCCAGGGAGGTGGGGGAAAGCAACAGAGGACATCGAGGGAAGCCACCCAACAAGGTTTCCTTTCTCCATGGAATAAATAAATGGCCTTTGCTACTGTTTAAGGAATAGATATAGGGCACGGAGCACCGGCTGCTGACATTAAAGCTGGCACTCATTGGCCCAAGGGAGGTCCAACCTGGGGTTCTGTCTCAGGGTCCACGGTATGTGACATCCTGAGCTTCATCTGTGTGGCCTGGTCCTGGCCATTCCTGCTTTTGGAATCTACCCTGGCATCTCCCTCTAGTCTTGCCTCCCAGGACCCCCCAGGTGGCTGTAGACTTTCTCTGTAGGGAGTGGGGGGCAGCCCACTCCACAGGAGAGCAGACGGCGCCTGAGAGAGGTTCTCATAGTTTATTCTCTGCATCTGGTTCAGGGAAGGGCCTGGATGCTGCTGCTTCAGCCAGCGTCAGGAAGGGAGAGGTCCGTTGGCATTGGTCCACCCAGCAGAGACCGCTGTCAGGATGAGAGGGCGTGTCTGCCCATGGCTGAGGGTGGGCGTCCATCCCAGGCGCAGGGGCCGTGGCCCCCAACGGCTCAGTGAGTTGGCACCAGGTGGCTGTCGTCTGGCGGTCCTGGGATGTGGGTCACTGGTAGAGGAGGTAGGCTTTGAGGGAGGCAGGTAGCGGCAGAGCGGGGATGGCACCCAGGCGCTCCTTTCCTAGTGCTAGGCGCACCGAACGCCGGCACAGGTCCATGAGAGGCAGGGGCTCAGCTGGGGAAATGAGGAAAGAGAGGAGAACCTTAGCAAAGCTCAGGGGGGTTCTGGAACAGACGGCTCATTCTTCTGTTTAATTCTTTAATACTCACCAAACAGTGAAAATAACCCCCTTAAGGGCGCTAGAGTGTGCTGAGCACATGCAAAGCCCTGAGTTCAGATCCCATCACCAAGTAACTAATTAACCAAAGTAAGTGAGTGAGTGAAAAAAAATATTGCAGATTGAATTCTATGTCTGGGAGAACATGGAGTGCAGGATTCTTTGGGGTAGGAGAATGTTCGGATGTTGTTCACAGTGAAGCCTAGGCTGAATCTTACATGAGCCGTATTAAAAAAAATAAACCAGGCCAGGAAGACGGCTCAGTCTATAAGGTGCTTGCCACAGAAAGAGGAAGACCTGAGTTTAGTTCTCAGGGCCCGTGAAAAAAGCCAGGCATGGTCGCACACATTATAATCTCAGTGCTGAAGAGGCAGAGATAGGAGGATTCCTGGGGCTCACTGGCTAGCTAGGTTAGCCATACTGGTGAGTCCCAGGTGCCAGAGCGAGAGGTTCCGTGTCAGGAATGACACCTGAAGCTGACCTCTGACGCCCACACTTACACTCCGCCACACAGGATACACCTGAGCTGATGGATGGCTTAGTGGGTGTCTGTGGCAAACTCGATGACCTGTGTGTCTCACACACACATAGACATATCATACACACAGACACGCGTGCGCATACACACACACATATACACAGCACACACACATATACACATCACACATACAGACGTGTGCGCTCACACTCGCACACACATACATATCACATACAGACACTCGCGCACACACACACACACACACACACACACACACACACACACACACACAGAGTTAAATTTTTTAAAAAGAATAAACTTCAGGCATTTCTGACCTCTAACCTGAAGGAAGCTTCTGCCATAGCTTCTCAGGAGCAGGCCCTGGAGCAGTGGTTTTTAATGGGAAGCCTTGAAATAGCGCCTTTTCTAGACAACTCAGCGTGATCACTGGGGGCCTGGAGGCAGGAGGATGAACTAAAGGAATTCCATCCATCATGTCCAAGTAGACCCTGAAACCAGAAGGCTCACGGCAGCCTCTGGTCAACAGCAAGCAGTTGTGGGTGGCCCTTCTACATGGGAGCAAGGGAACCTTCTGTTCATCTTCCTCACTGTTAGCATCATGGGGCAAAGGGCCTGGGGCTGCTCAGAGTGGTACTCCAGGAGGATGCGCCTCAGACCCACTTGGGAGTTAGAGGGAGCCCTCTAACATGGCCCAAGAGCCCCCACCAACCCAGAAGGCATTCCCACCATGAAACTCGTGGCGGTGTAGGTTTCAGGCCACCTTACAGATACCCTTGAGAAGTAAGTTTCCAAAGCAGAGGACCAGGACTCAGACTGCCCCAGCTCCTGTGTTTCAGGACAGACACTGCAGCAGACACCACCACCGCCACCATGGTAGGTGGAGCCTGTGCCGTGGCCCTGGGAAGACTGTTGCCTCAACCTAGAGATGGGGAGTCAGACATCAGGAGCCCAAAGACTCTGAAGAGGTGAAGTCACTACCTCATTCACGAGTGCAGAACGCAGGCACACAGGGGATGGGGTGGAATGGTCATGGGCGGCGTGGCCTTCTAGGACCAGAAACGGGGGGCAGCTAATAGCTGTAGTGATGCATTAGGAGTCAAAAATGTAATCAGAGTAAACCAGTCACTCAGCTAGCAAGAACAAACAGCTCACAGTTCCCCATCCTCGTAGGGGGAGAAACAGTAGTACACAGAGCTGTGGTCTGCCTGCTTCTCAAACCCTGGGCAGAGACAAGAACACATGGGCCGCGCAAATAGACACAATGCCCACTGTGCCAATTCAGTTGGTCACTGCAGGACCCAGGAAGGCCGCTCCCACTTCAGCACTTTTGGCCAAGAGCTAAAAGCTTGCTCCCTGCCCTATCCAAGTGTTCGCTGCTGTTCCACTGAGCTGGTGGCTACACGCCCTGCTGGCTGGAACCACTGGCTACTCATGCTCACCTCGGGAGGCTAGGGTAGGTTGCTGATTTTTGTGTGAATGGCAGAGAAGATGGAGCAGAGTGTGCAGCAAAGACACCAGGAAGTTAACCAGACACTGGTTCCAGGAGCAGAAGGTTGAGGACCTGGGAGAGCCCCTGTGCCAACTTCTGCATTTCTAAGAGGAACAGTTTCCCAGTGATCTACGAAGCTCTGCCCAGCCCTGGAGCCCCAACCTGAGATGTCTGTGGTACCCTGAAAAAGATCTGACCCAAACAAAGCTTCAAAAAACACAAGGCTTTTGGAGGAGGGGGTAGGGGGAGGAGGGATGGCTTAAACACTTGTTAAATGTGAGTTAAAGCACTTGTGTAAATGTGAGGACCGGATTTGCATCCCTAGGACCCAGTCAACGCCAACTGGACATGGCCATCTGTAGTCCAGCCTTGGAAGATGGGGACAGGCTCCCCAAACATGCTGGCTAGCGAGACTAGCCACATCAGCGAGCTGAGTTTGATTGAGAGACCTGCCTCAGAGAGTAAGGTGGAAGAGTTATTGAGGATGACTCCTGACATAAACCTTGGACTTCCACATGCACATCCAGCCACACACATGTACCCACACACATGCAAAAACGGGAAGCTAAAAAAAAAAAAGAGGCAAGTGCTTTGTCCCCGTCCATGACAGACAAACGATCAAAGAAAAAGTCGTATCAGGAGGGGACTCTAGTTCAGTAATGGTCATGCTGCTTACCACCATAACACCTGTGACTGACATGGTGCTCACTCCTATAAGCAGCTGACAGGG
The DNA here is from genome assembly GCA_028551405.1 of Uromys caudimaculatus. Taxonomy (NCBI): domain Eukaryota; kingdom Metazoa; phylum Chordata; class Mammalia; order Rodentia; family Muridae; genus Uromys; species Uromys caudimaculatus. The sequence continues at coordinate 133,901,277 of CM052702.1, forward strand.
GGAAATACTCATGGGGACATTCTAGAATGTTCTGAGTGGAGCTAACCATTGAGCTTACTCTTTGTGCTAAGCTGTTCTTACAGGGAGAGCCATGAAACCTCAATGCCTTGTCCTTGTCCCCAGGGAAGGGCAACTGATATCTCTCCGAGTGACACAGATGCTCTTGGTCTCTGTTCTCCAAACCCCGAGAAGCTGCCGTCCTCATGAGGCCAGCATTTCTGAGAGAGGGTGTCACTTCTTCATGGTTGTCCTGGCAGGAGCAGGGTAGCCAGTCTCCCCAGGAGCACTGCTTGAACTAGGGAGCCCTGAGAAGGAACCATTGTGTTAGGGCAGCCAGAGAACAAGGAGGGAAGAGAGGATGGATGCACCAAGAACTGGCCAGGAGTGGGGAGAGGCAGGAAGCGGGTGACATGGCTACAAAATGAGCAACAGCAGACGCCAGGCCTGCTGGCCTCAGGGAACTGATTCTCCCCCGGAGCCTCTGGGAGCGCCAACCCTGTTGACAGCTCTGGTCTCAGACATCTGGCCTCCTGAACTGTGACAGATAGCATCCTGCTTCCTTCATCGGGCCTCAGGCCTCAGGCCTTAACCCTGATCCACCCAGATGACTCCTGGCATTAACGACCGTCTGGTTGCCAGGGCAGCTGTCGGCATTCTTGATCTGTCATTACTTTGTCTTTCTTCAAACTCTTTCTTCCCTTGGCACCCAATACCACCTCTTGGGACCCTCTGGACACATGGCGTGCTTCTCCTGGGCCTCCCACTTCTAACAGGGTCCAACCTTAGCTCTTAAACCTGGCTCTCCCCATCCCTCTGGGTGTTCTCATCCAGGGTCTTGGTGTGTGTTTCGTTGTTTTGATGGGCTGGGGATGGATCCGGGGACCTTCTGCATGCTAGGCAAGCCTGCTACCCTTAAGCCACACTCCCAGCCAAGAGTTGCTGCTTTCAATGCTGTTCATGGATGAACGCCCCTGCTCACCCCTGTGTCTCGGGTGACTTGGGGGTCCACCTGGACTGATTTCAACCTCTACATGTTCTCTCTCCTGCTTCCCCAGCTTTCTGATTGTGGCCACACCCTTCAACCTGCTCAGGCCGAACACCGCTAGCCTTTCTCATTTCTTACGCACAATCTACTGAGGTGTGCAGCCTAGAATCTGGTTGCTTCTACCACCTCTATAGCTCTTGCCTTGCCTCAGGTGCAGCCATCTCTTGTCAACTGCCATGGCAGCTGTCCTTGCCACCATCAGCCAAAGGATCCCTGTAAGGCACGAGTCACTCTTCGACAATGCGCTGAGGTGTCAGTGGAAGCAGTGATGGCACTAACCCATGCTCCCGCTCCTCACTCTCCCTCAGCAGCAGGGCGCATGACAACAGGCCGCCCTCAGATGTCCTGCTCAGCTCGTGGGGAAAGGGCCACATCTATCTTCTTTCTCATCTGCATCCTCCAAAGTCGACCATATATATCCAGGATTGTGGAAAAGGAAGAGCTACAGTCTTGCTATTTCCTGGCACTCAGTTAATCTGAAGAAAGCCCTGAGTGCAGGTCACTGACCAAGAAGTACCTTGATGTGACATTCTGAGTCTATCTGGACCCTAGCTGCCATGACAGACTGCCTGGGTGAGGTTGGTTCCTATTCTCACGGTCTCACCCAATCTCCTTAGAATTTTCTGGTAGGGTTGGAGTTCTTGATTGAAGAAAAAGGAAAAAGCAAGCATTCACCCTCCCCTGCTTCCCAAATATGGATGTAATATGACTAGCCACCTCATACCTCCCCGCCATGATGGACTGTATCCCTTAAACTGTGAGCCAGAATAAACCCTTCCTTCCTTCCTTCCTTCCTTCCTTCCTTCCTTCCTTCCTTCCTTCCTTCCTTCCTTCCTTCCTTCCTTCAGTTCAGGGCATCTGTCAGCTTTGTCTCGGCAATGAGAAGAGTAACTAGTTTGGTGGGTAGCCAGCCCTCCACCTGATGTAGAGCTAAGTGAGGTACCATCTGCTCACAGGGCATGTCTAGGCCTCTGGAAGGGAACCGTTGGAAAAGCCATGTGACTTACACATGACGTGCCAAGGGCAAACACACCCCAGGCCCCTCTTAGCTGCTAAGAGTCTGCATTCTGTACAGGCACTGGGATACGTGCAAGCCACACAAACTCCCTAGGCTCATGGAAGTATTGTCAAGCCTACTCCAAAATACAAGGTTGGACAATTCTTGTGGAGCTCAGATCTGGTGTCTAGGAGACATCGAATCTCCCCCTCTGCCATGAAGGAGCATAACCTCCCTGGGGCACTGAGCACTCCTCTGTAAGGAGGAGGACAGACCAGGGTTCTCTTTGAACCTAAGCCCTGTGCTCAGGAGTCTCTGGCCATGCCTGCAAAGTCGGCTGTGGGTTTAGGCTACTTGTTTCTGTAATGAAGGAACTCAGACCCACAGAACTTGCTCTGCTAGTTTCCTGGCCCAGGTCTGAGATGGCTTCCTCAGGGAGGCTCCCTTTGAGGTGCACACTTGGCCATACCCTTTGGCTGGGCTGCACAGGGAAAGATGGAGCAGGCAGGGACTCTGCACTACAGATACCTCCACCCAACCACTGGTTCCCAGGCGCTGAATATGGAAAAGAAAACAGAGCGGCTTCTGAGAAGACTTAGGAGTTAGCTCCCAGGCCTGACTACTCTGAACAGTCCAGGGCCTTTCAAAGACGGACTTGAGTGAGGGCTGAAGCAGACTAGGGGGTCCTGAAGGGTTAGAAAGCAAGATGGTCAAGTCTATGCTCATGACATCAGCAAGGGCCGTGCCTATCACGAAACACAGACTGGGGCTGGGATTTGGAGTGCCTGGCCAAATCTGCCCCTAAAAGCGGCCATGGTGGTTGGCGTTTCCTGGCATATCCCATATGAAGACGGACTGTATGGCCCACAGGAGATGCCCTTGTGGGAAATGAGAGGGGGCCTGGCTTGGGGGTGGATGGGTCTGGAGCACTAGGACTCCTGCCAACACGACCTCCCATCCCCACTCATGCTGGCCTGTCATGACCTGGACCTGCCACCAGCGTGGTGTTGCTGCACACAAGCCATTTCAACACAGGCCTCTTTCCAAGGGGACAGGCAGAAGTCACTGCTGACGCAGCAGTGTCCCCACTCCAAGACTAAGCAAGTCTTTCTCGGGACAGTGGTGCAATGGAGTGTCTGGCTCTGAGAGAGAGACACACACAATCTGGGCCACGTTTGGGAGAGGTCCCTGGTTTTCACTTATCTAAGAGAGCAGAGCATCCCCAAGGCTACAGAGCTCAACTTGCTGACACTAGCTACTGTGCTTGAACACAGTCAACTGTAGTTCAAGGCTGGAAGCATATTAGCCAGAGAATAATAAAAACCATTCATTCATTCATTCATGCATGCACTACTCCATCCATGACCTATTCATCAAGTCATCTGACCACTCCATCCATCCATCCATCCTTCATCCATCCATCTTTTATTTATTCATGAAGCACTGCCAGGTACTCCTGCAAGCTCTAGACAGACTTTCTCATTTAACCAGGTATAGGTGAAATATGACCTGTTACTGGGCTATCTACTTAAAGATATTTTAAATCCAGTAACTACATAAGCTAGCCAGGGCCACAGGGACATGGGGGACAACGCTATTGCAGACAAAGCAGGGGACACTTACGATCAAGTCCGTTCAGGTAGCGCATTCGGATCTCACAGTGGCCCCAGACGGCACTCACTACAGGATACAGCTTTTTACCCTTGAGTCCCCGGAAAGCCACTCCCATGTACTGTCCATCCACAATGAAACTCAAGGTCCCGTCATCCATGTCCAGGGCCACGAGAAAGGAGTCAGGGACAATGAATGTCTCATCTGGCTCCAGAAAGGCTGGGTATGTTTTACTTGGCTGGTTCTTGCCGTCGTGGTAGAGACGGTTACGCCCCAGGTCCCAGCCCCAGGATTCATGGTTATTTCCTACAAGGGTTGTGTACCCAACAGAATGCAAAGGGGCATCTGCTGTGGCCACCCCCACCACAGCATGCGTGCCTCGTTGCCTCATGGCCCATGTGATCTGCCATACGTGCAGTCCACGTGTGTACCCAACTTTGCCCCTGATGGCGTCTGTGCTCTGGGCCACCGGATGCCGGTGAAAGATCAACTTGTCATCTTCCTTCACGAAGACATTGAGCGAACGGTCATTGTTGTTCCAGGAGTGGAGCAGCTGGACGTCATAGGACACGGGGGGCATGTCGAGCAGCAGGTCCAGCCGGGTGGGCTTGCAATAATCCAGACCCTGGAGTCCCTGCTTTAGAGGTCGGTATGCGGGGTCCCTCATGTCCACAGTCTTGATCCCTCCCGTGACCTTCTGACCCATGTTGGCCTCTATTTCACCTTTTCACTGACTCCCAAGGCAAACTCATCAATCTTGGGGCGTTGACTCCAGATCTCTAGTGAGGGCCGGACAGGACTCCTAAGGGAGGTTGCTAGGTGATCTCCAAAAGCTGTGAAGCGCTCTGTATTGCCTAATGGGTGGAAAGAAAAACAGGAGAGTGGGTGAGCTAGGGTGCAACGGCAGGGGGAAGATTAAAGAGGCACGGAAGCGTACACCCCAATACACCTCAGCTGCTTGGAACCTTGGTACAGAATGAAATGCCCCTGTCCCCGTGGCCATCCACCCCATGGTCCGTGTGGAGACGTAGAGGTGGGCTTAGGGACTTGGAATTGCCCTCAACGTCCTGGGTCAGTCTGAGACACAGGGGATTGATGGTTGGCCTCCTAGTTGGCTTTTCACAGTCAGAAGGCCAAGGTGGCAGCATAGACCCCGGAGTGAGCCTCAGCTCCCTGACACCCTCTTGGTCCCCTCTTCCCTGTGTAGAGGAATACAAAGCACAGCAAAGGCAGATGAAGGCACCAAGCCCAGCCTTCCCTTTTCCTCTTCAGCATCGTCACCCCTCATAGTCATGACATCAAGTGGCCCAAGGGAGGGCACACTGATGTACATAGCAGTTTAGCATAGAAAATGCATGCACGCTCATCCAGGCTCTACAGCCCAGAGGCCTTGGCAGCTCCTCGTCAGGTCCTTACCCTACCTGGACCCGAGCCACAAGGCTTTCCGCAAGGCTCCCTAGGCTGGGTCCTCGATTTGCATGGGCATAGAAGAGGCGAGGGTCAGCCGGGCAGTGGTGGCGCGCGCCTTTAATCCCAGCACTTGGGAGGCAGAGGCAGGTGGATTTCTGAGTTCGAGGCCAGCCTGGTCTTCAGAGTGAGTTCCAGGACAGCCAGGGCTACACAGAGAAACCCTGTCTGGAAAAAAAAAAAAAAAAAGAAGAGGCGAGGGTCATCCACTAACCCTCACATGGTTCTGGGCTAACTTGCAGACGATCAAGTAACTAAAAGACGATGCTTCACCACTGAGTCTCCCTGTTACAGCCTGGTAGAGGGAGGCCTAACTCCCTGTTGCCTCTTTCCCCCCTGGCTTCACCATGTCTCAGATATGTTAGGGAGGGTGGGGAAGTGGGACCAGAGGGGAGACCTCGTGGCAATTGTCTACTTGACCTCCGGTGGGTGTAGAGATGAGGAAGAGGAGGCTGAAGAGGAGGGCTGACAATACTTTCCCCTTGGATCAGGGAAGACAGCAAAGCATTTGCACTCCTGGGTCTCACTCGTGAGCTGTGCTCTCTGCCACCCAAACCCAGAGGGCTGGAAAGCAGTGGATAAAGGGCCTGCCTCATAAATATGATGTTTTTTGTTTTTTTTTTTAAATGTATGTGTAGCATGTGTGCGTGCGTGTGGTATATGCTACCTCACCAGTCCTTTTAAAAAACTTCTCTTTTGGACCCAGGTCCGCATGTTACTGGCTTAATCAACAGCCCGTGATTTTTGCTTCAAGCTCCTTGAGTCACTGTCCTGACTTCTTTCAATCACAAGAGTATAAAACCTGTTAGCTGGAGTAAACCTTTTCCTTACCAAAACTGCTTCTCATAGGAATGTTTTTATTGTCGCAGCAGAAATCAAATGAAAACAACTAGAAACCAGCAAATCCTATGTGTAGAAGCTCCATGCTAATTGTCTTGGGCTCTATGGGCCAGATTACACACTATACAAGGTCACCAGCATAGCACACAAGCACCCATGAGAGGCATAGAAGCAGATGCTCATGACTGCATTACAGTAAAACTTGATTTATAAAAACAGGCCAGCACTCAGCCTGTCAGCCCCTGAGCCAGATCATGGGTCCCACTAGGTTGCCACGGAAGAGACTTTTGGGAAGGCCAAAGCAGGCAAGCCTAAGGCAGGTATCACGAGGGATCTCCTAGTAGCCTTAGAAAGAACAACCAAAAAAGTTGCCTGATTGGGCATCCACTGTCTTTCCAGGTCAGTCCCACAAGCTCTTCGAGTTCTAAGATGTTACCAGTGGCCTGTATACAGCCCCGGGAGTCCCCCACCCCCACCCCCGCTGTATGGAGCTGCTTCCATCTCTGGCTGGATGATGACGGGAGCCCCAGGCATGGAATGGCTATGAATGGTGAGTGTCCACTGGACAGTAGGTGTGGGAAGGCAGAGCTGGAGAGAGGGCCGCTGGCACAAGTCGAAGTGTCCACTATCCTGTGGAATGATTCTCTCATAAGGGCAGGCCAGGGGACATGGTCCAAGCACTCTATTGTACGTGTTCCCCTCTCCCCCCCCCCCCCCCCCGTCCCATCATCTGAGTCACCTTCTGAGCGGTCAGTTGCCATGGCAAGCTAGAGTCACTCGACTCATCTTTCCTGTGTGTGTCCAGGTTGTTGGCTGAAGATGACACTGTCCCATTGTCCATAGCTAGGCCACCTCCTGGCCTATGTAAGGGTTCCCATGCCATCCCCCTTCCCTCCTCATCCACTTTAAATTGTCCCCGTACAGGCAGCTAGAAGGCTGCCTCAGAGGTTAAAAGTAAACACCGTTCTAGCATAGGACCCAAGTTTGATTCCCAGCCCCAACACCAAGGTCCACAACTGCCTGTAGCTCCAGCTCCAGAAAACCTGGAGCCTCTGGCCTCTGTGGGGACTTGTACTCAGGCCCGGTCCCCCACATATAATTTAAAGATAAATTAGTTTTTAAAACATGCCCAGGCAGATGTACCCTCCCATTCTCACCTCTCCCTGGGCTGTAGCCCGCAGGGCATGTCCCCAGGCCTGTCTCCAAGGCTCCCAAACTCACTCAGGACTCTGTGCCTTGTATACCAACTACGATTCACTTTTGGTTTGTCCAAGTTTGTTTCTGTTCGTCTATAACGTGGGTGTCGCCCGTGTGTCACATGCTTATCCGAAACTCAATGGAGACAATGTCCTAGAGAGGGCCTGGCACAACTGGCATTTTACTTTGATGTTCTAGAATGTGCTCGTTCACTGAACAAAGATCACTGTGAGCCAATCTTCCTGGTTACCACACCTGGTCCGACACATGAACACTGCCTCTGGCCGCTACCCAAGCACTGGAATGACCTCCCACAGAAGACCAAGATTAAGGACTCCACTAAACCAGAGGTCAGCAAATTTGCTTTGTGAATAGCCAGAGAGTCAATATTTTAGGCTTTTCAGACAGTGTGTAAATAAATGGGTGTGGCTCTGTCCAATAATACTTTAAGAAAACAGATAGCTGGATTTAGCCCATAGCCATAGTTTGCTGACTGACCCCTCTTATAAAACTGTAAAAAACTGCTGACCTGCTCTTCCAAAATACCTGGACATGGAGCCCAGGGTGGGGTGGGTGTGTGCCGTCCATGTGTGGTGAATGACAGGAACATGGGTGGGTCTTCACAGCTGTGGTTAACACTGGATAGGACATGCTTCATTGAGCCATAAGAACTAACAGTGAGTAGTGGTGACAGGAAGTGGGGGACCCTGTACAGATGCTGGCTCTGGCTCACCCCCAGTTCCATCTCCTGCTGTTTTGGAAGCAAAGCAGAGGCTCAAGCTAGATCCAGTTCAAATGTGCCACCTGAGAGCTAGGGCCTGAGGTCCCAGGGCGGGGGTGGGGTGGGAACATGACAAGCCTCAGAGAGGTGGGAGGACTCAGCCATCATCCCTACCCAGGAGCCACCAAATCACAAAGGCAAGGGAGCGGTTATGTGTCTGTTGATTTGTAGGCTGAAACTAGACAGCAGGGAGCCCACCGGGCTGGTCTGCCATCACCACGCCCCATCAGTCATGACACCCAGAGATGCCTACATAGACAGGCACACACACCCATGTGCACAGGAGTACCACTGAGTGGAGTGATGTCAGGGGTCACTGAAGTGGAGGAGCAGGACAGAAGCCTAGAAGTTGGTGGTCCCTCAGTCTCATGCTCAGCAAGTGAGCTCTGGCATTTACCAGTACCCGCTGGGCATCCTCAAGGCCAGCTAATCCCTAAAGCGAGCCCTAGTTGGCACCCCGCTTGCCCTACCAAACTCTGGCCACCCCAAATATTGATCCCATCCTGTTAGATGCCAGGGCTGCCCTTGCGAGCTGTCACACAGTTACAGTGTTGACGATTCCCAAGGACCAGCCACACTCCTAAGAGAGGGCTGAGGAGGAGACATACAGTGTCATAACTCCATCACAGCTCCTGTGCGGCAGGGTGTGTGTGCGCATTTGTGTGTGAGCGCGTGTGTGCGCACACTCACTCTAACTGCAGGTCTGTTACTCTTATTGGGCAGCAGGGAATACATCCAGTCCTTCTCTCAGCCATGTTTTTCTCTGGGTAAAATCAGATTAAAGATCAACCAAGGGGGGGGGGAAGCATCAGCAAAGGGTGATCGGGCTGCTTACAGGAAAAAGGGTATTCTCTGCACAATAGCCTAGAACTTGGTGAGTCACAAAAGAGAACTATCTCTTGTTTGGAGTCTGAATTCTGGTTCTAGAGTCAAGAGCAGTCAGTGACAGGGGCTCTGCGACATGAAAGCTACCTGGATAATTACTCAAGAAATGCCATGGGGCAGCTTCCCAGGTCACACAGGCCGGTCACTCCCCTACTGCCGCCTATGCCACTGATGAGGGATGTGTGGCTGAACCTAAGCACACTGACAAGGGGCTAAGCTTGGGACAGACCCCAAGGCTGTGAGGGGGATGTCCCAGGCAGACCCCAGTCTTTTCTCAGTTCTCACCTTCCTGTTCCTCGGATCCCAGCTCAGCATGTCCTCCACTTGGCACACACCAGTCACAGCCTGGGAATGGAAGAGCCCTAGCCCCAAGCACACAGTGGGGGACCTTCCTATCTCTGGCTGGAGGGTGGGGTGAGAAAGAAAAGCACAGACAGAAGCAGAGCCAGGAGCACAGCAGGCAAAAGCAAAGGCACTGGCCCTGAGGGCTGATGTCTGATTCTGACAGGCCAGTTCACACCACACACACAAACATGCACGCACACACATGCACATGTGCACACACACAGGTATGCACAGGCACACGCATAGGCACACACACACACACATACACACATGCACACATATGCACAGGCGCACACACTGGCACACACACACGCACAGGCACACACACACACACCTCACTCTATTTCTTTACGTTAGAGTGAATCAAATCAGACGCACAGGAACTAAGGAAGGGGTGTCTGCATCCGCTAGACCACACTAAACCCTGTGGTTTAAATTTCTTCCGCCTGCCTTTAAGGAAGAAATCCCAGCCCCCCCTACTCCTGCCACACACAGAGTTGGGGTCACCGCTCAGTTCCAGGTTCACTTCAAAAGGCAACCACAGTTAGAGGCGATGGCCAGGGGCACCAGGGACCCTCCAAAGGTGACATCTATAATAGATTTTCAAATGCACAGCTTGGGTCTAACAAGATAGAAACTTCCCGAAGCCTTGGCTTCCCGTGGGGAGCCTTCTGTGCTCTCAGTCAAGGGCCCCTTATTGTTATCCAAGACTCCATGGAGGACAGAGGAGCTTGGCAGGGAACTATCAGCTAGTGTGAAGGACAGGACCCCAACCAGGACAACCTTCACTGCAGGGGTGAACCAGGTGCCAAATACTCTCTCAGCAGTCTTATCTGAGAGACTCATGGCTCCCACCGGCTCTACACACAGGAGACTCAGATGAAGACATTTCATGAAGTGTAAACCCTGGGAATGAGGCATCTTGGGATAGGCTGCAAATTATACCGTGAGGACGTTAAAGCGGATCATAGGAGCAGGCAGCGTGTGCTCCCATCTACAAAGGCACAGAGAAAGACCCAGAAGAATGAATGCCAACCATTTTACAGTGGCCACCCTGAGACACAATGCTAGCAAAGACAAGGCACGTTCACTTTAGAATCTTTGAGGTCGGTGATTGACAGACAAGTGGAATCAAAGATAAGAATGCTGGTCTAGCTGCAGGGCCGGCCCAAAGAAACCATCGATTCTCCAGAGTGCCGTTACACCTTCTAAATCACCAACCTACTCTGTCCACTGAAAATGGAGCAGCCGTCTATTGCCACTTGCCCCAAACATATTGCTAAAGTCTACAACTCAGCTAGGTGGGCTCTACTCAAGCTCTGTCCCTGTCAAGGGCCCCATAAAACCCGGGGCTGCTCTGGCCTCTACAGACTAACTCTAGAGGGGACGGGGAGGAAGAATGGGACCTCAGAGGGGCACATCTAAGGGAACAACTTCCAGCACTTGGCTCAGTTGGGACTTTTGAACTTGCCAGTATCGACCTGGAACCTGACTACACCCCTTCAGTAAATGATGCAGCCCCTCAGACCTCACTTCCCCCCAGAGTGCTTTCAGATGGCTTGGCCCAAGAGTCCCACTTCTTCTGAAAACTAGCCTTGTGCTGTAGACGGCACTGCCAAGGTGACTGGGGGGCCGTGCATGGGAGTGGACAGAGGAGGGCCACCAGGGAGGAAGCAGACACACACCCACCTCCCGAAGCTAGGCTCGCCCTCAGTACCCCTGACCCCCGAACAGTAAAACCATTGTTTTGACATGAGATGGAGAAAGAATGAAATTCAGGATGTGGGACAAGGTGACCTATTTATAAAACCTCCTTTCACCTGAAGATCAAATAGGCTCCCTTCCTCCTGTGGCCTCCCTAGCTCACACCTCAGTGGTTGCAGCCCAGGGTTTTGCAAGAGTAATATGACTGAGGCAGAACAGCCTGTTATTTATTATATTACAGTACAGCCTCTGCAGGCTGGCTGAGCCACTGTCTGACCAACCACCTACCCCAGTTCATTAGGGTTCACTGCTTCCTCCAGCCCAAGGAACACAGAAGATGGCAGGGGGGCTTAGGCGAGAGCACTCAGGGTGCACACCAGCACGAGCTGGCCTACAGAACAAAGGTGTCATCTTCTGTGGGACTCCTGCCGTGGGGCTGTAATCTCCCACCCTGGCCACTTGAGAGGCCTTCTCACCCGGGCCTCTCAAAGTGAAGTCTCTGACCCTAGACCCATCAGAGAGTATCAAGCCCTTCTGGGAAGTTAAAATCCCACATAGTCCAGAGTTCTAGCCTCTGGCTTCAAAAGAACACAATGCACCTGCCACAGACACCTACGGAAGGACCCAGATGACTCAGTGAGCTTTCAGAAAGGGCGTGAAGCAGTTGCTCCACACCCCTGGGAAATCAGCGAGACATTCATACAGAGACCAGAAATTAAAATAACAGTTAACATGCAGTCTAGTTAGAGCCGGAGGGAGGGCCATGGTCTGCAACTCACTCAGAGAAGCTCTGCCGCAGAAGGGGCGGCCACAGCGTGGCATGTGTACCTCAGTGACAGTGGGAAGAGTCTAGTCTCTGGGCCACTGGTTCTCACGGCCTAGGGGAGTCAGTCACACACTGGGCTGCTAGTGCTGGTACAGAAGGAACTGAGTGCTTCTGACAGCAGCATCAGAGAAGCACGGAGAGCTACTGAAGGAAACCACAGAGAAAGGCCCTGGCTGCCCTATACCTTAAACCCTTATCAGCTCCAGCAGAGAGCAGAAGATGTAGGTGAATGCAAGCCCCCAAGTGGTCACTCTTGCCTGGAGAAGACTCCCCAGGGAAACAATCCCAGTGTCCCTCTTGACTGGCTTCCCACCAGGCTGGCTCCAGGGCTACCTGATCTGAGAAGAAGCTAACACAGGTATGAGATAGCTTACAACCAATGTCAAACCAAAGCTCAGCTTTTGGGACCCCAAGGCCTAGTGCAGGAGCAGTCATCACCCCGACGTCCTGTCATAGAGATTACTTCTACAAGTGGACCTCAGTTCACTTCGTGTCTTCCAGATTGGAGGAACAGGATCGGGTAGGGAGGTACTGGGGGAGGATTAGGGGGTCTGGGTTGGTCTACACTTGCCCCACTCTGTAGATCCAGGGGAATCGCCTCAAACTACCTGGGGGTGTGCTAGAAGGAAGAGGCATGGCGTTTGCTACTTCAGGACACAGACTGCAGCTGCAGCTCACAGCATCTAGCACACAGGAGAAGCATCAGACATGCAGTGCTCTCTCTCCTCCTGTCTCTCTCAGTACTGAAGGATCCCTAAAAACAGGGAATGTGAATGGTAAAAGGGTTCATGGGAAGTCACGGGTCCAAGGTTCACAAAGATAAGACCAGCTGCCCAGCTGTCTCTGAGAGAAGACATAAAGCATACACAGATGTCCCTGCACAGGGCATGCAAAAAGCAGAGGGGCCGGAAGGCCCCCTCACACAACACCCTCTTAGCTTCTCCTGGATTCAGTCAGTCATGTGAACCCCTTAGATAAAAAGCAGCAGCGGGAGTCACCCCCAAAATATCCAGATGGGGAAGAGGCTGTACAGTTGCTCCCTGAAATCACGTTTGCAAGAGTGGTTCTCAGAGTAAGGCGGGGCAGCAGGGGCAGCCCCTGGGAATTGTACAGGGTCTTGGTTCTCCCAAATGCTGGGGGTGGAAAGGCGTTCACCATCACACCTGGCTCCCCGATCCATATTAAATGGGCTTACTCTATGGGTGTGTGTGTGTGTGTGTGTGTGTGTGTGTGTGTGTGTGTGTGTGTGTCCGTCCAGAGATTTATCTAGCCAGTTTGCAGAAGGGGTACTCTGTCTTCACCTCCTATACGCGGGGATTACAGGTAGGCTACTACTCTAGCATTTGCATGGGTGCTGGAGATCTGAACTGCAGCCTGCATGCCTGGGCAGCAAGCGCTCTGTCCTATGAACCATCTCCCCAACCCCTCTATGACCTTCCAGAAACCTCTCCTTCTACCTTGATACCAACTATTTCAAATGTCACAAGTAAGAAGTCACAATACAGAAATGAAGAAAGCGTAGTTAGTTCTCTCTCTTCCACAGCTAGGAAGAAGCACCAAGATATGTACAGTTGCCTTCCTTCTAGACTATTCTAGACCGAAGATACAATGATGGCCATTTACGGCCAAAGGTCATACCACACCCAGCACGTGGGTTGTTTTTCCTAGCCACAGCTTAGCCCCTGTTTTATATGCTAACCTGGGTTCTCTCTAAGAGAACATATGTAATTGAGATTTCCTCTTTAACAGTACAATCTGGAGGTGGTTCACTCTCACCCTCAAAACTTTGGCTCTCAGAAACCCCACCTCACAGTCACCTTTCATTGAAGACCCCGCTAACCTGCCTCTAGGCCTCCTGGTCTTTGCACCTCACAGTGGCAGGCTGAGGTGCTGAAGAGTTTCTGCCTGGCTAGTTTGTCCAACAGACTTCTAAAGAACCAACCAGCCAGTGAACTTGGACAGGAGTCTAAGAGGAACTGGGAAGCAGCCTCAGCCCTGGTCCCTGGTGGGATTTCACAGAACTGACAGGAGGCCTGGGAGAGGGCAAGTCCCTAGGTCTCACAGGCAGAGGGGAAAGCGGGACTTTAATTTCTCAGATTCCTGTAGTCTCCAGAAACTTCCTCTTATCTGTCCCTGGCTTCTTGTTCCGAGCCCATTAGCCTGGAAAGTCCTAAGACCTGTAAAGTGGAGGCCCCAGCAAGTCCAAAGGTGGCAAGTGAATTGGTCCTATGCTTCAGACAAGCTGTACGTAGGCTCTGGAGAGCAAATTCCTATGTACTAGTTTGTCACCCGCAGGAAGGAGCGGGAGGGAGAGAATAACCTCTTGGCTAACGTATGGGTAGACCACCCCTCACCTGTCAAAAATGCTGTTGGCAAGTAAGCATGGCTGGAATTCCAGCACTCAGAGGTGGAGGCAGGAGGATTCTGAGTTGGAGGCTAGCCTGGGCTACATAGCAAATTGGCTAACCTTATCTCAACAAGCCAAAACAACAGCGAAGCTGTCATTCTCTGGCAGATAAATAGAAAGAACCGGGAATGTAAAAGTAGGCTGTGTTCAGCATGAAGGGGAAATGGTGGCCCATACATATACACTGTGTTCAGCACAAGGGGTGAAGGGTGGCCCCTACTTTCAAATCTCCTCCTTTTGTTATTTTGCTGTTGATGCAAAAGATAAATGGATCCAAACGCCCACCCACAGGTGACATGATGTATGAACTGCAGTACACCCATACGACACAACACGGATCCACGGATGGAGCAGAGTCCTGGTATACGCTACGCTGTGAGTAGACCTGGAAAACCTTTCGCTACCTTAGAGAAGCCAGACACAAAAGGTCACACAGTCTATGATTCCATCTTACGGATGGCTAGAACAGGAGAATCCATACAGACCAAAGCAGATTGCGAGGGGGCAGTAAAAGGGCACGGGGAGCGACTGCTGGTAGACAGGACTTCATGATGAGGGACCCAAATGTTAGGGAACTAAGTGGTGTGTGTGTGTGTGTGTGTGTGTGTGTGTGTGTGTGTGTGTGTGTGTGTGTGTGTGTATGTATCAGGTGCCACCAAATTGTGCTTTTTAAAAAAGATTAATATCGGGTTGGCAAGATGGCAGATGGCATTTGCCACCAAGCCTGACAACCTGAGTTTGTTTGATCATGGGACCCCCAAATGAGAGAACTGATTCCAAGTTGTCCTTTGACCTCCACTTGTGTATACCATAGCACACACTCATGCACACACACGTATGTATGCACGGATGTGCACACACATACACACATGCACACGCAAACACACACATACTCTAAATGTAATTCTTAAACATACAGGTTAATGTGGATTGGAGAGATAGATCAGTTTATAACGCAGTTGCCTCACGAGCATGAAGACCTACCATCCCCCCCAAACCCACGTAACCCCAGCTCTGCAGAGGTGGGGGCAGGGAAGAACCCTGGGGATTCTCGGGCCAGCCAGTCTAGCCGGATCAGTTCACCTTAGGCTCCAGTAAGAGGTCTTGTCTCAAAAAGCAAAGTAGATAGCTCCTGATAGATAACACCAAGGTGGGCTGACCCACATCATCACATACGTGTCTTCCATACGCGCACGTGCACCTCACCGTGCTTGTAAACATACACAAAAGGGTTAACCCTCTGCTGTCTGAAGTTAAGGAAGCACAACTGAATGGGAACATACACCTTTGAACACCCATGGTGAAAGAGGGAGGGGCAGAGATGCAAGGTTGAAGGACACCCAGAACCTACAGGGACCTGGCTGACTGAGCACTGGCTTGCGGCCAGGGCTTTACACCAGCCATGGCTAATAGTATTCAGATGTGGGAGTTAAGAGCCTTTGAGAGAGTCTGGTTGCTGTCATCCTCTGTCCCTGCACCCACACACTATTTTTTTTATTTCCGCTGCAAAAGAAAAAAAAAAAGTGCTGAGCTTGGCTTGGCAGCTTTGCATCCTTGAGCAGGCAACTGTGGATCAAGTTCTCTGGAGAAATCTGGAATGTGTGCCTGTATCTCCCGCCTGCGCCCAAACAGAAGTCTGGGGAGTGGTGACCAGCACACCCAAAACTCCAATCGTGTAGGATGCTGGCATGGGAGAAGTGCTGCCAGGGCAGTACATGGGCCCAGCCCGGCAGGCGGAAGGCTTGATCACACGCTCCAGTACCTACTTTCTCACAGAGCAGGTCTACAGCCCGAGCCTCAAGCATTGGCAAGGACCCCAGTTTCTGATATCAGGAAACCATCCTGGCTGCTCAGCTCCTGCTTGCTCTCCCCTGCTGATGCTATCTTGGCCTGGCCATTAGCAATACTACACCACAGGACTCCTGCCTACACCCTGGAGGCCCCACACTGTTGTTCAGTGGGACCCGGCCTGTCCCCACATGCAAACTCGTTCTAATGGGCAAAGTGATATGTTCTCGGAACGTTACCACTTAGAGCTTGAGCACAGCGCAAGCACCTTAGACAGGTGCCACCATTTCCCATAGACCGTTTTCAGCAGGGCTGGGCTTGTGTGAAACACGGTCAATCGAGGGAGACTGGTTTAGCCAAGTGCAGAGGGCGTGTGCAGTCTCGAGTCGGGCTGTCAGTTATCAACTTCTGCTCTACAAGCGGCGTGATTTTTATTTCCTCAGCTCTCTGAGCTCTGGGTCCCTTATCCACTGTTGGTCCAACCTCACTGGTTGCTTGGAGGATGAAATGTCGATCCTACCCGAAGCTCAGCATTAAATGAACAGTCAGGGCCAGAGAGATGGAAAGGATTTGCCACCAAGCCTGAGGACCTGGGTTTGAGTCCTGTGACCCACACAGTAGGAGAGATATGATCCTCACACATGCTCCATGGCATTGTGTATAGTAGTTTCCCCCAGAGAATCAAACATTCCACCCTGCAGGGAAGCTCCTTAAGCAGGAAGGTAAACAACTCAAAATGCCTTCAGGAAGTCCCTGAAACTGACCAAAATCACTAGGCCCCTCCCTGCCAGAGTAAGCAATAAAAAGCTCAGAGTCCCCATTTCAGACAGCTGAAGTGCAAAGACTCTTGAGTCCAGATCAGCTGCCTAGAAGAGGTTTTAACCAATTGAGGCACCCAGGACATTCTCCAATCTGTTGTGCTGCCTGCAGGCTATGCAGTGAGCTCGGGTTCCCAGCTTTGTGAGCTGTCACTCATGCTAGGATGGGCTTTGGTGATGCAGGTGTCTGAGTCATTTCTGCTCCTGTAAGAAACCCCTCTCCCATATTCCTGTGAGCAACTCCCATAAAACTTATTGGTTTATCAAGTTGGACGTTGGTAGCATCAGTACTTTGGTCTGTCATGGGTTCCCTGTGTGTGATGAGTAGGCTTGTGCATTGCATTTCCTCCCTAGGAAAGATCTTGGCACACAACAGACACACATGCACACAAACCAACCAATAAACAAACACTACAACAACCGAACAGACAACACTGGGGCCAATTTAGTGGGGGGAGGGAAGAGAAGGGTAGAGGGGCGTGTCTCCTGAGACAGGGATTCAACATCCCCTATCCCAAACTCAGCCATCTTGGCAAAGAATAGCAGCCTGGAGATGCTGTGACTTAGCTCTGTGGCTACCTTGGGCCATCTTGAACTCAGTAACAGCCACAGAACCCCTGGGGACTTCTGGGAGAGGAGGAGCCCTTCCCTTCCTCTGCTCCCTGACACCAGGCAGCCAACACCTGAGCATCAGAAAAGTTTCTTAGGAAAGCGATTTGGATCTAGGTACTGTCTTTTCTAGTTCTCACAATGCAAAGGGGGAATGGGGAAACTGGCCTAACGGGTTGCCCCAGAATGGCAACCAGTGGAGAGAAGGAAGAGGCTGCTTGTCCCAACAGTCAGCTCAGCCTAGTGACATAAGCAAGTCCAGGACTGGCCACTTTAGTTAGCCCAGTTCTTCCCACCCCAGGTACACACATAAGATTCAAATGTATATTTTACACTCTGGCCTTGCTGGCAGAGAGCACTATAAACAGCTAGGCAAGGCATGTCCTCAGCAGGCTGGGTTTCCCATGACATAAGAACAGCAGCACGCATGTCACCTTTACAGGCACTTCCCTGCCTCCTGAAGGGGGACACAGGAGGGCTTGGCACATCACAGCTGTGCAGCTGCCACCAGACCAATTGTGGGAGGAGACCCCTCTTCAGGACCCCGCTGCAAGCCTTCCTGCCAGACTCAGATTTCCACAGCTGGAGCCGGACCACGATCCCTGCTCCTACCGAAGGCTGCTGAGCTCTACTGCTGTCTGAGTTTCCGTTCCCATATCAAAAGCCTCTTTTCTGCTGAGCAGACAAGACCTGCCAACAAAACAAGCCGCTGGGACCTGGGATTTCATAACAGCTACAATGAATCACCGAGGCCTAATGGTATAGGCAGCTGGGCCGGTGGCAGAGACCCGTGTGAAAGATGCTTGGGGAGCTCAGCCCCAACCCCTGCCTCCCATCTCTCCTGATTGACAGCTCCCTCTCCAGGCTCTCAAACGGAAAGCCAGACAGTATGGAAATCCTGCATGTGTGCAGGGTGACTCCTTTATGGCCCCATCAGAGGCACACAGTCACTTTATAAAGGAGGGGACAGGTCACCTGGCTTGTCCTACACCAAACACCATATGCATGCTGGGAGTTTGATGAAAATGCAGAGCGTCAGGTCCCACCCTTCCTATTCACTGATGGGACCTGCTACAGGCCTCGGGTGATGCGTGCTCAGGTAGCTTGGGGCTGTCAGGGTGGGCTCTTTGGGAGGCGGAAGCTTACAGGAAGTACACTAGAAAGACATTAGGTAGTGGTTCTCAACCTGGGGGTTGAATAACCCGTTCACAGGGGGGAGGCGTGGAAGACAATCGAAACACAGATATTGGGATTCTTAACAGTAGCAAAATTACAGTTACAAAGTAGCAACAAAAATGTTATGGTTGGGGGTCACCATAACAGGAGGAACTGTATTTCAGGGTCCCAGCATCAGGAAGGTTGAGAACCTCTGCTCTAGATGCAGGTCTTCATCTCCCTCCAGGAAGCTGATTCGAAAGCACAACCACGTGACAGAGGTGGCAGACAATGTTGTGAGACTCCTTTTGCCAGACTCATAGAGGTGGGCAGGCTGGGGCACATAAAACAGACTGTGCTTCCTAGACCTGACAGAAGGCAGGGGTCCCAGGGATCTGGGAGGACAAGTCATGGGGAAAGCATCCAAGGGTGCCTTCTAGTCAGCCATCCGCCTTCCCTCTGCCCACCTCAGGCTTCGGCCATCCTGTCAGGCTCTTCTCCACGCCTCCCGGATTCCAGTTAGGCAGATCCTGAGACCTCTCGGTACCATGCCTGCTATAAAACATTCTCTGCCCTAGAACGAACTGCACTCGGCTGTGGCCCTTTTCTGGCTGCTCCCTCCATAGAGCCGTCCCTGGTTGGTGTCCATGGCTGTCTGCGGCTGCCTCACACAGTCATCCCCTCCCCCCATCTCTCCCGGGGATGACCTCAGGACCCTGGGCCTGCAGGAACCTAGGCAGGCGGTCAGTCACAACCCTGCATCTTGGTTGAAGTCCGAGAGCCTGTCCAAGACCCGCCCACGTGTGGCCAGCCAGCAAGTGGCCTCACAGTCTCCCAACACCTACCACAAAATCCAGAGTTCTGGAATGTTCCAGGCAAGTGCCTTGGAGAAAAGCCAGGAGGAAAGTTGGTGGGTCTTCACCACCAGGGACAGGATTTGAGCACAATGAAGGCAGCCCTGGGCTGCTGAGACCTGGGTATCCTCCTGAATGTGGCTGCCACACAGGGTCCCCAGGCTGCCGGGCCTGAGCTGCCTGGATCAGTCCTGGCTGGAGTCAGCTCCACCGTCACCAAGGGGAAACGGCCCTTGGTTACCACTGGCCTAACACAGAAGGCAAAACAAACACGAAGGCCTAGCAGGCCTCTCTCCTCGCTGCTGGGAACAATTACAGGGTAATCGGCCCAGCAGTTTAAGGGCCCTCCAAGATTGGAGGCTGTGAGCCAGTGGGAGGCCAGTAGGTAACTCATTCCCTTCCTATGCCTCTGCATATTTCCCAAGACCTAGGAATCCCTCTGAACCCCACTCAGAAAGACAGGGAACACACTGGAGCCCCAGTAACTGCAGAGTCGTGGCCAACACAGGACACAGCACAGAGCGCTGAGCCCGGTTTGCAAAACGGTTTTCCACCGGTAAGCTTGGCAGGTGCAGGTGTGATGTCCCATTAGAAGGGATGACCGGAAACCTCAGCCAGGCAGGGGGGCAGGCTGAGGGAGGGTACAGTTCGCACAGATCCTGCCTGCCATGACTCACCACCCCCAGCTCCCTCCCCAAAGCAACTTGTCATCAGACGAAGAGACTCATCATTAAAGAAGTAAGGCTATTTCCCACCAGACTCCAGCCAAACCTGGCAGGAGAGCAGCCAGGACTCCACCAGGGCCCCACACCATCCTGGGGGTGTTGTGGGATGGGGCTTCAGGTACAGCCAGCACAGCCTGGGTGCTGGCCCCAATCCCCTCCTGTTCTAGCGCAGCCAGAGCCTTCCCCTCAGCCCCATCTTCTTCTGGGACGGGATCTCTCCCAGGCTGAGATACTCTACCGTCAGGGTCTTGGGACATCCTAAGTAGACATCGGAGGAATACTTGAGCAGAGATAGGAGAGAGAGACCTGAGGGCACATCTCATCCCTCCTCAGACTCTCACCCCAAGTCTCCAGGTCTGCTCCCTGCAGTGGGGTGACATGCAGGGAGAAAGAAGTGTGGGTCCTTCCGCTACCCGATTCCTTTCTTTCTGGGTTTCCACGTGAGCTTGCTTGCTCTTTTCTGCAGTTTGACTAGAAAGGTTGGATAGCCCTATCTACCTAGTGTTGCACGGGGTGCGGAGGGCATGGGGGTCATGACCTTGGACAAGGTCCAAATCCTTGTTAATCTAGGAGCCACCATAACACCTGGAAGACCCTCCTAAATATTCCCCTAACTTCAGGCTCGCTAGGACCTGTAGTCAGCCTACATCGGCTTCAGGGGAAAGAAAGAGAGAGACAGGGAAGAGGGAACAGGAAAGGAGACAGAATGAGTGTGAGGCAGAGAGGGAGGAGGCTCCAAGATGGATGTCAACAGGTGTTGCTGTCCTCACCCTGTCCCCAGTGTATATGCAACCACAACCCCACTCAGCATAGTAAGGACACAGTCCTCACCCCTACTCTCAACTCTGTTCTACTTTCTCATCCTCCCACCCCCCACCCCACCATAGTGTTTTGTGTCCATAATCCAAGAAGGTCACATGGTTAAAAAAAAAAAAAAAAAGTTAACCACCGCACTTACCAGCCAGGCTGAGGGTCTGTCTGCCTTGGCATAGCACCTGTTTTTAAAAGCAGAGGCCCTACCTCACTGAAAGCCAACTTACTCTTTGGACTCAACCCTAGTCCTTGCTTGCCTTGGAGGGACTTGAAGACCCACTGCCCCCTCGTCCTGTCCCAGTCACAGACGGGAAGGCCACTGAACTTAATAGTGGGGGGTGGGGGTGTCAGAGTCTTAGATTTTGATACTGTTGGGCTGAAATTTTAAACAGTACATTCCACGGATAATTAGCCAGAAGCGATCGGAAACCCCCACTCTCCCTTCATTTTGCCCGAGTCAATGGGAAAGGTGCTTAGAATACAAGGACATTCAGGGTAAGACCATGAAACACTGGAGCCCGATGGCTAGGACACTGGGGCTGTGACACCACGGGGAGCAAGACTGAACCCTGGGCAGGAGCCTGATGAGAGCCAGGGAAGACACACATCAGAAAGCCCCTCCATGGGTGCACTCAACCCCCCAGGTTTCCGCATGGGAACCAGAAAGCACTATAAACAGAGAGCTGATGCCCTCTGCCTACCAAGGGATTAGAGTTTCACTACCTATTGCAAAGGGCAGGGAAGGGTGGCAGGTCCATAAACATGGCGACTGGTGTCATTTTGGCATGTTAAAGTGAAGG
The DNA here is from genome assembly GCA_028551405.1 of Uromys caudimaculatus. NCBI lineage: Eukaryota > Metazoa > Chordata > Mammalia > Rodentia > Muridae > Uromys > Uromys caudimaculatus. The sequence continues at coordinate 133,922,944 of CM052702.1, forward strand.
CTCTGCCAGAGCCAGCCATTTAAGCCATCTAAGTCTGGCTTGGACATGGGAGCTGATGCTCAGACGTGCTTAAAAAGCCTTCAGAAAGAGCAGGTCTATCCTCCTCCTCTCCCGTCCTTGACTTCCCCTCTTCCTATTTTCCTTCTCTTTTGCTTTGGGGAAAGTAGGATAAGAACCAAGACAGGCTAGGGAGATGCTTACTTGGTAAAGTTCTTGCCCTACAAGCAGAAAGACTTGATTTGATGCCACAGGGCTTTCTAGCTGGCTACCTAGCCCACTTGGAGAGCTCCAGGCCAGTCAGAGAACTTATGTCAATAAACAAGACGGGCTGGCAAGATGGCTTAGTGGGTAAAGGCACTTGCTGCCGACCCTAATGACCTAAGTTTAGTTCCTAGATCCCACATGTGGAAGAACAGTGAGTCCTACATGTTGAACTCTGACCTCCACACACACATGGTGTACTCACACAAAATAAATGACTTAAAAAAAATACCACTGGGTGTGGTGGTGCGTGCCTTTACTCTCAGCACTTGGGATGCGGAAGCAGTCATAAGTTCAAAGCCATCCTGGTTACACAGCTAGTTCCAGGACAGCCAAGATGATTAGAGAGAGAAAAATCTTGTCTCAAAAACAAACACAAGACACATCATCAACAACAATACAAGGTAGCTGGCAGCCTAGGAACCATCTGAGTGCGTCCTCTGGTCTTCACACACATAGATAAGAACCAGAAAAGATGAGTTGGTAAGTATCTAAGTAGGTATCTTTTAGGGAAACAGCCTAAAAAAAACGACACCACCTTCAGCCTGCTCAGGTTCCTTTTGCTTTGCAAAAGGGAGAAGATTAAATACCAGACCCAGAGCCAGAGGCTCCTGAGATAATTAGAGATTGTCACAAATGTGCAAGGAGAGTCCAACCATTCCCAGAACACAGTAGGTCCTTCAACAATGCCACATGCTTAGACAGCTAGCTCTCTGTGTGGGCAGTTTGGAGGATTAATAGGTGACGTGTGTTTGCACATCAGGTGATGGATACCACTGTTTACTCAGCATCCATGTGGTTAAATCTTAACACAAAAATACTCTGCTTGTGTGAGCACCACATTGTTTTAAAGCACAGAGCTGCCTTAAAGTCCATCCAACCATGAGGCTGGAGAGATGGCTCAGCGATTAAGAGAAAACACAACTCTTGCAGAGGACTGAGTTCAGTTTCATGTCCAGCAGCTCACTAGCACCCGTACCTCCAGATCCAGGGCATCTGATGTCCTCTCTAGCATCCATGTACACCCACATATACACAGTTTTAAAAATAAAAATAAACTTTTTTTTAAAGGATCAACTATTCATTCAGAATGCTTTGTTTTGTAAATGCAGTCATGGTGAGAAACACTAAGAATGACCATGTAATCTCATAATTCCACGTGGGGCACACATCTCTACTGGCTACAGTTAGTTCTCACCTCTGTGACAACATGCCTGACAAAAGTGACCAGGAGGGACTGGTTCATTGCAGCTCACAGTTTGAGGGTGCACAGTCCATCATGGCGGAGGAGGCACCGCGTCTGCAGTCAGAGAGTAGAGAGAGGAATGCTGGGACACAGCTCACTTTCTCCGTTTTATAAAATTATTTACTATTCTATGTATGTGTGCGCACATGTGCAAGACAGAGAGACAGAGATAGAGAGACAGATAGAGGTTGGTGGGCACACGCATCACAGCACACATGAGGACAGCTTTGTGGAGTCAGCTCTCTCCTACCTTTAGGGCAGCTCCTGGGGACTGAACTGAGACCCTCAGACTTGTACGTCAAGTACTTTACAGATGGAGACATCTCAGAGGCCCCTTCCTTTTTTCTCTATTCAGTCTGTGACCAGCCCATGGGATAGTACCACCCACATTCAGGGTAGACTCTTCTTTCTCAGTTAAACCTCTCTGGACCAGAGCCAGAGGTGTGTTCCCATGGCAATTCTAACCCAGTTGAGCTGATAATGAGGACTAACCATCACAACTCTACTCCACGCCCACATGGCATTCAGGAACACCACTATTGAGCCGTAACAGTCATTCCCTGACATATAAAGTCTCATTTTCATCTTATAATGCAAAATAAACTTAGTTTATTCCTGAAAGTCCCCACAGTCTTTAACAGTCCCAATACAACTCAAAAACCAAGGTCTCTTCTAAGACCCAAGGCAACGTCCTATCTATAATATCAAAAAGCACGTTTTATATCCTCCAATAAACAGTGGCATAGAGCAAACATTCCTGCTCCAAAGCGGGCCCTGGGAGGGTAGGATGGAAGTACCAGACCAAAGCAAGACTAAGACTCAGAAGGGCAAAGGCCAGCTCCTGCAGCTCTGTGCTTGGCCTCTGGAACTGTTCCTCCCTGCGTCACCTAGAGCACACACAGACTTGTGAACCAGCTCTACTCCATGCCTGTAGCTTCCTTTGACAGATGTCCTCGCTTCTTAGCACCTCCAATATATCTGGGGTCTCTTCACCTTCCTGGGTTCATGCAATGATCTCTCAAGGCCTCCCTATGAGGAATCTAAGCCTGCTGAGTACTGCCTCACTTGGTGCAAGCCTCCATGACTGCCTCCTCAAATCTGCCATGCTGCAAAATTGACACAGCTTGGATGACAGGGCCAAGTTCTGCTGTCAGCTCAAGGTGTAGCCTAGTCCCCTTGGACCACAACCACAGTAGCCTCTGTGTGCCTTCAAGGCTGAGCCTGGGAAAATGCTTGCCTTGGTGGCCATTTTGGAGCAGGGCTCCCCTTCATACCCTTGGTCTCCATTCTCATTTCCCGTTCTGTCCTTCCAAACACAGTGACAAGATGGAGCCCTCCGTGTGAGTGTGGGATGTCTTGAGCTAAGAATGGTTTCCTCTCGTCTCCGTGCAGAACCTGAAGCCTGTCGTTATGACGGTTCCTCCTCTTAACAATCTCAGTTGCCTTTCTCCACACCCTCCGTAGGCACATCTTTAAACTCTGTCACACGCCTTTCCAGGCCAAAGGTCACATCTTCCCTACCTCTTGGCTCCCTTTGTTGCACTTTGTCACCGCAGTCAAAGATAAGAGCAGACAAAGATAAGAGCTGTAAGTAATAGCCAGGCCGCAGTCTGAATCTACTGACCTGCTGAGATTGCTGCTGCCAAATGAATTAGCCAGTTACCTTTAAGTCACACTCAGATTCTCAGGACACAGGTAGAGTGTAGCCAGATTTTGTTGCCAGCATAAAACATGAATAGCTTACAGCCAGTCCCAGCAGAGTATTTGTTCTCTGTGAAACCTAAGGTGGGTTTCCACTATCTATGCTTCTTTCTGCATTCTTCCAAACTCCCACAAGAACTGTCTATGCACAGCATTCTAGCCATGGTTCCCAATTCTTCCACGTTCCCCCTGCAAACTAGTTCTAAAGACCCACGAGCCACACGGCCAGGTTAATCATAGCAACAGCCCCCCACCCCCCTCTCAGCACCAATTCTCTGGATTAGTTCATTTTCTTGCTGCTGTGTCAGAACACCCAACAAGAGCAACATATAACAGGGTTTATTTTGGCTCACAGTTTGCGGGTATAGTTCATCATGGCAGAAAGGCCCGGTAGCAAGAGCGTGAGGTGGCTGGTCACATGGTATCTGCAGTCAGGAAGCTAAGAGGTGAATGTTGGTGCTCAGCTCATCTTTTATTCGACACAAGAGCACAGCCCACAGGATGGGGCTGTCCACATTCAGGGTAAGTCTTTCCTCTTTAGTTAACTTCTCTGGAAATGCTTTCATAGGCACACTTGAAAATGTGTGTCTAAATCCAGTCCAATTAACAATCGATCGATGAAGATCGATCACCACAATGTCCAGAAGAACTGAAAGCATTTCTAGCTGTTACAGCCAAAGGCGGGAGCAACCCGTGTGTCTACTGCAATCTATACACACAGTGAGGTGTGATTCAGACTTTAAAAAGGCAGGAAATTCTGACACCCGTGTCAAGGATGAACCTTGAGAATATCTTGGGAAATGAAATAAGTCACAAAAACCAAATACAGTATGTTTTCACGTCTGTGTGGTCCCTATAAGGACAAATTCAGAGAGACTGGTGCAGACCAGTGAATGTCAGGGCTCCGGGTAGAGCAATGGAGGGTGAAGACTTTCAATTGAGGAACATGAAAACGTTCTGGAGATGGGTAGTGGGGAGAGCGTCCTGACAGCATGCATACCACCACTCCCACTGAGCTTACCCTTCCGTACACACATTTATGTGTTAGTTTATTGTATGGGGGGCTGGGGGGGCCATGGCAGGCCTGTGAAGATCAACGGACAACGTGTGGGAATCACTTCTCCCTTCCACCACGTGGCTCTGGGTACTGAGCTCCTGTGGTCAAGCTTAGCAGCCAGTGCCTTTGCTCTCTGAGACGTCTCACTAGCCCGAGCTTATTCTTAAAAATGGTTAGGGGCTGGAATTTGGTTCAGTGGTAGAGCACTTGCCCTACCACTGAGCACGAGGCCTCAGGTTTGAGCCTGAGATTCAAATACTAAATTTTAGGCTCCCTCTATTCGCCACCATCAACAGTTCTTTCATATGAAAATAAAAGAAAGAAAAACCTGAGGCATGGGAGTCTAAAAGTCATGAAAGAAGAAGCTCTTCCATCCTGGTATTCCTGGGACAGACGCTCAAACTGGCTAAGAAATGTGGCCTATTGCCCACGGCCATGCCCTGTGTCTCTTTAAGCCGCTCGATGGCCACCGCTGTCAGTCCTCCCAAGAGCAGCCCTGCCGTAAAGGACGCTGGCTGTATGCTGAAGAGTCCCCAGGGCTCTTCGCAGTATCTATCCTTCCTATCAAGATTCCTAGACTGCATCTGGGTCCAGTCTAGGCCATTCCAGGCAGCAGCGCATGTACTTACAAGCTGCAGGCCTCACCAAACAGACAGGACACCAAACTGGCAAGAGATAGAAGTGGTGGGGGGTAGGAGGCAAACACAGATTAAGACATTGAAAACCAAGTCTCAAGGAGCTAAAAGCTCCCATCTCTCCTGGGCCCCAGGGTTCCTTCATCGGGGAGACACTGAGCAGAGCATCACCCAGGACCACATATCTGGAAACCAGCTTGGAGACACATGGGTGTCACTGGTGCTCGACACAGCCACTTGTCGGTGAAGAGAAAGTCAAGCTAAGTGTGATGGCGTATGTCTACAATCCCAGCACTTGGGAGGCTGAGGGACAAGGAGTTTGAGGCCAGCCTCCATTTATATAATGAGCTCAAGGCTGGATTACATGAGATGCAAGCAAACAAATGAATATCACTAAAGTTAAGTCAGGGCCAGAGAGCCCAGGAGAGAGCTGTGAGTCCCAAGATAACCTGTATCCCGGTACACTCCTGTGCACACTTCCTGTGGCCTCTGTTCCCTTCCATACTCAGTCTGTGGAAGCAGGTTCCTAAGTGCCCTTCAAGGCTATGAATTCCTAATCAATACATTGAACGGGGCTAAGAAAAGCATCCTCTGTGCTTCTCAGCCTCATCTGGAAATCCTGCCATGTCCTTGACACGGATGCTGTCCTCTCCAAGACGTACACTGCCCACTGCCCCACCCCGGCAACTCTGTAGACGGCTGCTGTCCGTCACCCTTCTGCTTTGGTGGCTCAGGAAACAATCTTTCTCAAGTTTGCCCTCAAATGACATAAGGACTCAATCAGACCCCTCCTGGTCTCTATGTATCTATCCCTTTCCACCCTCAACCCCTGGCTCGCCTCCGTCCAAACACGAATGCCTGCCTTCTTTACTGGGCACCCCTCACACCTCATGCCAGATGTGAGTTCCCTCTGGCAGTACAGTTCAAACTGGTCCCCTCTCTGCCCTCCAGAGTCCTCACTTGTGAAGCTACTGCGGGGGTAGCCCTTGTCACACTTACTTCTCATTCTGCTAATGAGGACGTCACGTGACCAGAGGATGGGCACAGTCCACTCCAAAAAAGAAAAATCCCACATGGCAAACAAACTTGCTTGCAAAGATGCTCATACTCAAGTTGACAGAGGACCCCAAATTAAAGTGAGGAGTCACTGTGCATATGCCAGATTTCTAGAGCCCCGACAGATCCAGCCTCCATTGGGGAGCCAAGGGACTAGCACCACATGGTTTGAATAGGGAAACAAGCCCAGAAGTTCCACTCCTGATTCTCGAGCAGAAAAAATACAGTTCCAGAACACAGTGGGCCTGTGGGGTACAAATGGCTGCCCTTTGCAGTGTACCACCATTGCCAGGAGATGGTCAACCCTGCGTCTGCCTATGCAGCCTGTCAAGTCTGCTGGCCCTTGATTGATTGAGACTTTAGAGAATGGTCAAACTTTCTCCCAAACTTGGGTCTTCTGGGACCAGGCTCCAGCAGGAGGGCCAGCTGCATGCAAAGCAAAGACATGGCACCCAGCTGTTAGCTGCTCTGCCCGCGGATCCTTTCTCTCGGTCTGGCCGGTCCCTGCCCATAAGATGCATCTCCCCAAACTTCTCGGGACATTCCCAGACACTCATTCTCTTCACGACCCAGAGCTTCATTTGCTCCAGAATTCACCATCCTTTTCCAATTTTTATGCCTATTTGGCAAAGAGTGTCCATTTTTAAACAACCACTCCCAAAAGACATATACTATACTCACAATGTTGCTACAGTCACAGAAGACCGAACATCACACACACACACACACACACACACACACACACACACACACACACACACACACACACACACACGGAGAGAGGGAGAGAGAGAGGGAGAGAGAACACTGTATTCTCTTCCCCCACCCCCTGTGGGTCATCCTGTGATGCTACTCAGGAAGGCATGGAAGGTCACCCACCCTACATATGTACATAAGGGCCATGTTTGACTCTGAACCTAGAAACAACAGATTCATCTAAGCACAAGAAACCACCACCATTACCCAGCCCTGAAACACTTGCCCCAAGGCAAAGACACTCAGATGAGGGAGGGGGAGTGCCTTTGGCTGGTCAGGGCTGCAGGCAGAAAAGGCTTGGAGAATGTTCCAGTTGTTCCCCTCCCCCCAGCGTCCCCTCTCCCCATAGTCAACAAGCTCTAGACTGCATCCAGGGGGATTTTTATGTTCTGACTCAAAAGCGATACCATCTTTGAAATTAAACCAAAGTAGACTAAACTTTAGGGATGAGGAAAGCCCCTTGGAAAGTCAGGCTGACTGTCTGTTCAGCTAGCAATCGGGGACTGTTTATGTCCAGGGGCTGGGTGTGCAGGACCCTTCTGCCCAGCAGCTCTCTCCGGGAAAGTGGACACGGCAGCTGCCGCCGGGCCCTGTGGGTATCCCAACTTCTTCAAACTCTTAGATTTGCCGCCAGCTCCTGTGCCAGATCTCCAGAGCCCTCCAAGGAGGACATTCACACAGAGACTTCTAGGCCAAGCTCCTACCTCTGCATCTCTTCTGGTCATGTCTCTGATCCCCATTCAAAGCACAACATTGCCTCCAACGGCCTGCCTGAGAGTTCGTGTGAATCTTAGCGACCCATGGGTGTCTGCCTCTGTGGCAGGGGGAGGCTGAGTCTCAGAAAAGCAGTAAGACCAGCTCTTGATGGTTCTGGAGTAGACACTGACTACCCCAAGGGGATTCTTCTCCCCTTAGAAGTTTTCCCATGAGCACCAGAGAGCCAACCAATCAAAGGCAGAGAAAAACAAATCCTCCTCTGTAAGGGGACACCCCCCCCCCCATCTGACATCAGCAGCTGGCTCTGTCATGCTCTTGGGGACAGATGGGACAGCAGCAGTATGGGACAGGGCCAGTTACTTGGCTCTGGTTGGCCCTGAGACATTGTCTCTGCTACTGTCCCCCCATCCCTTGCTACTGTGACCTTTAATCCCCAGAGATCAAGCTCTCTGGGGTTAGCAGGAGGATTGGCTTTCTGGGTGGCAAAGGAGACATCTTCTTAGGAGCCAGGAATGCCAAGGGGACCCAGCTGTAACTTCCCTTCAGAAGGCAAGTGAGAAGGCCCCATGGTGGGCTACAGGCTGCTTTTACAAACACACCCTACTCATCCTCCATCAACCATGCCAAAGTTTAAATGGAGGTGTGAGCTCTCCAGAGCTGCTGAGGGCTGAAAGGCTGCTGGGCCTGCTAATGACAGGTTCTAGTCGGCTGTAGGCCGCTTCACCTGGAGAAGGGTGTCAGGAGGGAGCAGAGCTTCAACAGGCTCCCTGGTGTCAACTGTACTGACTCTTCTTGAAGTCCTCACAGGTCTTCCCAACTAGCCTCCAGGACCCAGCAGCCTCCAGGTGCTGTCTCATGCCCCTGCTAAACCAACTGGTGGCCACCCACGAAGCATGTGTATCACCTTGGCAAGTCTACAGGCACAGGTCACTTCTAGGACAGCGGTCGACAGTACTTTGTGACCTCCTACTATGATTCTAGATTCATCCCATATTCCTTTGGGGGGGTCTGTCCCCAACAAAACATGTGACTACCCTATGAGAATGCTCAATGTCCCCAACAATTTGCTGTGGGTAGGGCACCTGATGTCTTTGTCCAGTACTTGGTTTGTCTCATTTTAATGCTGTGCCTCAGTTCTGATTTTGAAGAGTCCCCTGTCCCCAGTCACAAAGTAGGACTTGATCTGCTGCTGGGAGTTGGGACATGATCTCAAACTGCTACCTCAGGAGATGACTCACATGGCCCTGGGACAGGGAAGATATGGGACCAGTCAAAACAATCCTGGGACGTTTGCCTAAATGACCTTCTGAGAAAAGGGTAAAAAAAAATAAAATAAATTAAATTAAATGTTTAAATAGCAGAGACACAGTTGCTGACGCCAGGGCTGGAACCCTGGACCCAGAGATGTCTGAGATACAGAAACTTGTTTTTTCTTGTTTAGATTTGGTTTTCTGACTCAAAAAAGTTCCTGCTGACAGGCAAGTTAAGGTTTGGTGCTCGTGTGCGTGTGTGTGTGTGGTGTGTGCGCGTGTGCGCGTGTGGCAGAGTGTGTGTACACGTAGGGGCCAGAGGTCAACCCTGGGTATCTTCTATAGTCACTCTCTACCTTATTGTTTGAGGCAGGATCTCTTTCTGAGTTTACCGATTGAACTCGTTTGGCTGGCTAGCAAGCCCCAAGGCTCTTTGTACCTCTGCCTACCCAGCACTGGGCTTACAGGTACATGCTGTCATGAAATGGGGTTTATGTGAGTTCTAGGGGACTAAATTCAGGTCCTTGCGCTTGCACGACCAGCTCTTTAACCACTGAGACGTTTCCCCAGGTTGATGGGTTTTGTGTGTTTGCATAAATAAACTTCATTTATTTATGGTGCTGGGGACTGAGGCAGGGATGTTGATAAAGCCAAACGAGAACTCTTCATTGGTTCCTCGCAGGACTTTAAAGACTGCTTTCTGGCTCCCGGTTTCTTCCCCCAGGCACACCCTGTTTCCTGATCAGACTTTGGCCCCACAGAGCCTTTGACATCGGGAAGTCTTGTGGCCTCTCCTCTGTGACACCCCTCCTGTGCCCTCACGTGGCTTTGGCTTGCTCTCTATCCTTGACCTGTTTCCTGGCGTCCTGTATGTGTTCTGCCTCAGAACAGGTCCCTGTGACTCAGTCTAGCGGGGGCTGTCAGAACTGCTGCTACTAAACCTTCTCAGAGTTAGTCCCAGGCACACAGCACATGTCGGACAAACATGGATGGAGCACCTACATCCTGGTGACCCATATTCGATGTCATATCATGTACAAGTTTGAGGGCAGAAACCCAGTCAATCTGGGAAGAACCAGACTGTTCTCCACACCTCTGTCCCTTCAGGCTGCTCTCTTCCCCAGTGTGGCTTCTAAGTCAGCTCATTCCTCTGCTGCCCATTGTTCACTCCCCTGTGGCTGCGTTCAGGCCTGAGGTAACATCTCACAGAGCCTGTAGGCTTTCCATCTGGACCCCGCTGTCACCTGTCCTTCCTCACCCTGACTTCTGTCCAGCCCCTCTAGCCTTCTGGCAGTCTCAAACTCAGGGTCTTTGCACCAATCTAGAGGGTCATCCCCCTCTCCCACAGGCTCTGCTCCAATATCAATCAGCACTGAGACCTGGCAGCCATTGTTCAATGATGGCAGATGTGTCTCCGATCTCAGGAGACCATTGCATGCTTCTCCAGAGATACCAGCTTAAGACTCCATCTTTACCAGAACCGTTTCTATGAGGACATGCATGTCATCTTGCTCACCGCATCTCAGGATGTGGGACAGGGGCTGGTATGGGAATACATAAGTGCCTAGCAGATGAGAGGAGCTCCTTCTATCTTACAGCCTCATGCTCCACAGACATGCTGCACTGTCCTCCTGGGGAAGCAGGGCCTCACAGCTTCCCCAGACACACCACCTTCCTGAAGGGGTGCCAAAGCCCCCTCTCTGTCCCCAGCCAACTCCGCTCCATCCTGTCAGAAGCACCTTTGCCCCAGGCTTGCTTTCCGGGCCCCTCATGCCTAGAAACTGAATCTCAAGTCTCCTGCAGCCCAAATTGTCTCTAGTTGGTAGAGCTGGCTGTGCCCGGAAAGCAGGCAGCAGCTTCAGGCCCTCCCTCCACCCTCTCTGGTTCGAAGCCTAGAGTATCAGTTCCGGGCTGGATCCAAAGAGCATTGATCCTTCTGGGCACCCAGCTGCAGCCTGGGGGACCCACATCTACACTGGGCACAGAAGGGGCTCAATACATTGCGAGCATTCTCCTCAGGAACAGCAGCTAGTGAGTACAACCCTTCCAGACAGGGCAACCAACTGTGTACCCTGCACCCAGCCCCTCTCTATCTGTCAGCCCCAGAGGCCAGTGTCTGTGCTTTCTATGCACTGTCTTCTAAGAAAGAATGTGTCTGCACTGGATCTGGCCACACAGGCCCCTTGGCAGAGAAGACAGACTTCTTGTCCCAAACATGACTGTCTAGTCTAATGTCAGCTTTAAGTTAAGCAGCATAGAGTTGTCGTCATGGCGCATGCTTCCTGGCTTCAAGGCTGTCACACACATCCCAGAATCTCTGGGCACCAGGAGACAACTGGCCAGTGGCTGCCTCACACGAGGACCCATGAAAAGTTCTCTTTATGGGAAAACATTCTGGCTGCTGGCAGATCCAGCATCAGGGAAAGCCAGGTTTGGTTTTTCTCCAAGGATACAATAGGTTTTGTCTTGACTCCTACTCCACTGCCACCCACCCAGCCTCCTTAGCGGGTACAGTCCAGGACCCCCAGGCTACCTACCAAACTTTCTGAACCTGGCCACAAAGACATCAAGAATAGGCATATTCAGTCAGCACTGGACATCTCCTCATTCCTATAAGAAGCTTATTGAGCACCTACTATATGCTCAACAGCGGAAATACAGAAGAGTCTGCACGCAGCAGAGCCACAGATAGAATGACACTGCCAGCCACTGATGCCACGGATGGCTGTGTAGTCTCCTGTGTGCAATCTCCTGTGCGTGCCTGCCTCACAGTGGGTCTGCATGGTGTTGAAGACAAACCTGCTTACTTGGGGTCTGATCCAGCTGCATCACAAGTGCCAGACTTGCTGGCTGAGAAAAACGTGGACATTAGATGATCAGAAGTCAGAGTCCCTAGGCTTGATAGAACAACCCAGCTGGTAGAAGGGCTTACGTAGCATGCTGAAGCCTTAAGTCTGATCCCTGGGGCTCACACCATAGAAGGCGAAAACCAGCTCCCACAAGCTGTCCTCTTACCTCCACATTCAAACAGACAGACAGACAGACACACACACACTCCACAAGGTTGAGATTGTCTGGGGAGGGATAAATAAAGGTCCTAATATAACTCCACAAAAAAAGGATGGAAACTAAAGGAAGGGGGGAGAGAGGTGGCCTAGAAAACCCAGGAATTGTGACCAGATACTCTGAGAGGAATTCTGCAGCTCAGATAAAAAGATCCCCTCCTTGGGGTTTGGACTTCACTTTTCTTTGCTGGAAGAAAGTCCCCTGGACTTTCTTTTTGACCCTCAGGAAGCCCTGAGAGGAAGAGGAGGAAGATCTATGGTTCCAAGCATCTCCTAAGGTTCCAGTCAAAAGGCTTATGGGGTGGGGCGCAACTGAGAACGCAAGCCAGGAAGAAAGAAATGGAAAACCCCAAGATTCTGTGGGATGCCAAAGGATAAGGGACCAGAGCGGGGCCATGTCTAGGCCCAGCAGCCCTTGGCTTCGGCCCTGCAGGAACTCGCCTGCTTCATCCAGAGATTGAGAGCCGCCAGCCTAGCCAAGGCACCCATGAGAGCAGGAGAGGTCAAGACTGGATTTCCCCTTTCCAATATGGCAGAGTGGAGGAGGGGCTGACTGAAGGCGCATGCAGAGTGCTGTAGCTGAGAAGACAAGAGCCTTCAAAGGCCACAGCTGGGAAGAAAGAGATGGCCACCAGGTCCTTCCACTGTTAGCATCAAAGAGTGATACTCAGACAGGCACTGTCACACGGGGCAGGTCACATCTGGGTCAGTGCTGTCTACACCGGAAGGGAGTGACCTATTTCCAAGGTCCCCCATCAGGAACCTCCCCGGGAGCCTAGACGTCTGTCAGAGCCAGACAACAAAAGGTGTCTGGAAGAGTTATAGCAAGGGTGTGGTGAGGGTAAGAGGCTGGATGTGTCAGCTGACTTAACCTAGAGCTTGCCTCCAGACCAAGGGCTCTAGTCTCCTGCTAGGGCTCAGAGAAGCCAAGGCCAAGCCTGACATTATAAGCCATTGTCCCTCTGTAATACCTGGACCTGTATGTGACTACTCTTGGCCCTCCAAAACCGTCCACTCATTTTCAACAACAATGGAGCCAGCAGGTGGCTCTGACTGCCTCAGTTTTGGCTCAGAACTCCTCAGCACCGCACTTGTAGTCCCCTTAGACTCTATCCAGAGATAAGGCCATTTCTCATCCAGCTTTGAAGAAAACACGTTAGCCGAGGCTCCAGGGTGGTAGTCACAGGTGTCTGGTCTTGATCAGTTACCAGGCTGGGATTTTTGGTCACACTTGCCAAGAGCTCGTGAACACACCACACAGAGGAAGGCAGGTTAATGGACAGTTCACCAATCAGAAATAAATAAGAGTCTATTGAAGGCCGGGCAGTGGTGACGCACGCCTTTAATCCCAGTGCTTGGGAGGCAGAGGCAGGTGGATTTCTGAGTTCGAGGCCAGCCTGGTCTACAGAGTGAGTTCCAGGACAGCCAGGGCTACACAGAGAAACCCTGTCTTGAAAAAAACAAAAAAGAGTCTATTGAAAACTGGCCCAAATCAGAGAGAGTCATGAGCTTTATATTTTCAATGTGAGCTGTGGCCTTGGCTCAGTTATGACCTGAGATATTGTGAGCCTCAGTTTCCCCCTTTCTGCCAACCAGATTAACAGCCCTGTCTTAGAGGAATGACTTGAAGATTAGAGGAGACAATGCTGGCACCCACTGAGTCCTGACCCCGGTATGTACCAAGAGCTGATTAAAAGGAAGCCACAGGAACAGGACCAAGGTAAGGCTCACTCAGCAGGGCTAAAACCAGATGCTTAATAAAGGCCCTTGGAGCCTCTCACAGGATGGGAATTCAGAGAGGGCAGGCAGTATGACCCTGCTGTATATTTCTTGAGGACAGACAGACAGCCTTTGCCCACATATAAAACAGATGCCAGAGCTGCTCCTTCATAGGACAAGAGGCCACAGTGGGGACATTCACAGGTGGTTCTCTCTGGACTTGTTCCTGTGGCTGCCACCCTCTCCAGGCCTGCTGTGAGCCACAGAGACACCCAGCTCTGCAGCCCTGTGTCTGCAACGGTTTCCCACCCACAGTGGGGCTGTACCTCTTGACACGGCATGCAGTTGGTTGATAGTATTTCAGCCCTGTGTCCTGCCTGAAGGATCAGGTCTGTGCCCTCCAGTTTGCTTGTCCATAACAATCTTTCACCATGACCTTGGCCTACCCATCACCAACCACCTGTCTAACATATTCACCCCCCACACACACACTCAGTCATGTGACCCATATCTTACTATCTCTGTCATCAGACTGGTCCTAAAGACAAAGGCACCATACAGTGACAATCAGGTGACTTCCACCCAAATGGAACAATTCATGTCTGTCTCCTAAACTTTTTACCACTTCTCAGCTCCCCAACACACAGTGAATATGCTATAAAGGTCTGAAGACCCAACTAGGGGACATTTCTCTCCCCAACACAAGAGGTGACCTGTAATAGGTCAGAGCCCACTTCCATGCCCCGGTGCTCTGGGAGCCCACCCATGCCTAGCAGGATATTTGACATTCCAACACACACACACACACACACACACACACACACACACACACACACACAGAGGCTTTCTTGTAAGGAGTTCTGACTCCACCTTGGAGGACCACTAACCCAGAAATTCTACACCCAAAGAGTCAGCTAAGCCCCAGGAATGCAAATGTTTAAGGCCCTCGGCTGGACCAACCACACAGACTAAACTAGGGAAGTTTAAGAATTCTTTTCGGCTTGGTGTTTTGGGGACATCTTTTGTTTTGTTTTGATTTCTTTCTTTTTTATTTTTTTTTTCTTTCAGTGGGTAGAGAAGGGTGAAAGGAAATAAGATTATTTCCAGTAACTGTAATTACTCGGCCGCCTCCTTCCCCAGAATCATGGCCAAAGCTACTCCTCTTGCCTAGAGGCTGGGAGTGGGGCTCTCAGGGATTCAGACATCTGAACTGGACATGGGGTGGGGTGGGGCAGAGAAGAGGCTTGGGGGGGGTTGGCAGGGGAGGGGGGGTCTTCCCCTGGAGCCTGGTAAAGCGTGGTCCCTCCTGCCACACTGAACGTGTCCAGCAAGAATCCTAGGGTAACTCCATTCCACTCACTTCACCTCAAAAACACCAGTGACGTAAACAAAAATACCTCTCATGAAGAAATAAGAAATCCAGAGCCTGCCTTCAATGGACATGAAGGAAGAAGATGGTCAACTTGTGTGGGGAGAGCCGAGCATAGCACCCACCCACAGTAGGAAGGTAGGAGTCTGGGTTTGGAGAGGCCAGCTCTGGGGAGGAAGGAGACAGACCTGATCCTTCAGGGAGGGGACACGGGCTAGAGAGCCAAAGGCAACCTAGTCCATCTTCCTAGGTCAAGGGAATCGATCCCTTGTAAGCCAGGCACTGTCTTAGACACAGAACTCAATGGATGGAGCCCCTGAGAGCCAATCAATAGATAACCACAAAGTATGACCTGGCTAGATCAAAGATGCTATCTCTTCCACCATCAGTGAAGAGATGTACTAGCCCATTCATTCACTTATCAACTCCGTGTCTATGAAGCGTCCACCGTTGTGTGGCCACCATGTCCCAGCTACTGTATAAGATGGGCGCCCGCAACCTCACAGTGATCAAGCCATGTCTGTGCCTGGAGTGTACTCTAGCTTTCTCTTTGGGGCCTCTGGGTTCTTTAGACACCCTCAGGCCTGAAACTGAGGGAAGGGATCAGCCCTAGATGGGTCTCTGCAACTCCCTCGGGGTTCTTCTAGGCCACTGCCTAAAATATTTGCAAGATGGAAGGAGGTGGGTACTCACGTCCTCTGTGTTACAAGGACTGAGACATTCCAAACAAATGGATCACACCTGGGGACAAAAGGGCTCCTTGTGGCCACCCCACGTCTGCACACACAGGAGGCAAGGCAGAGGCAAAAGGGAGCTGAGAGGAGACAAAGTCTTCTGTAGGTTTAAGCTTCTGGCTTGGCCAGCCAACCTAGTGGATGTGTTTAACACACAGCAGGCAGACCTGCCCCAAGAGTCGGTGATGGCTACTTACAACCCTCTTGTCTTTCTCTCGCTGAATGGCCACCCCCCCCTCACCAAGAACACTCCATAGTGCTAGTGGGCGTCCACGCCCATCTACAGACGGAAGTTCTTGGCATGAAAAATCAGACAGGAGGCATAAAAAACAGTAGCAGAGCCGCGCAGCGGTGGCGCACGCCTTTAATCCCAGCACTCGGGAGGCAGAGGCAGGCGGATTTCTGAGTTCGAGGCCAGCCTGGTCTACAGAGTGAGTTCCAGGACGGCCAGGGCTACACAGAGAAACCCTGTCTCGAAAAACCAAACAAAAACAAACAAACAAAAAACTGTAGCAGAAGCATCGGGGACACCTAGTCTCTGGCAGGGGACTGTGCCTTGTCCCAAGAAAGCCATAGCTGCATGATCCCAGTGGGCTTGAAAGTCGAGCTCTTTGCCTGCTTCTCCTTTTTTTGGACACTGGGTCTTCCTGCGTAGCCTAGGCTGGCCCCAAACATATAGCAACCCTCTGCCTTAGCAGTGTTTATTAAAGGTGTGCAGCTAAGAGGGTCCCTACCTCCTCAGATCATCGCAACCTTAGAAGAAAGCAGGATCCTGGAGGGGAGGGGCTATCTGGAGGGGAGCTGGGTACGCTGCAGGGCTGTAAAGTCTGATGAGCAGTGACCTGGGAGTCTCACACAAGCCTGCCCTTCAGACTTCCGCCTCTGAGGCTCCTGGCTCCTCCTTTGGGCCTGCTCTAGGGCACAATCATGGGCTGGGATCCTGCCAGGGTGGCTTCTGCAGTTATACTGTGTTCTAATCACCAGCTCATATGACCGTCCCCACCGTGGAAGGGCCACGAACCCTGCCTCGTCCAGTTGTGCATCCAGAGTCTGGCACAGCTGTTGATGCCACAAAAGGCACAGTTGTCTAAATGATGGCACCAGTGTCCCACAGTCACCAGCCACATGTCTGTCTGTGTGTCTGCTCAGTCCAGCCATGGTTCAGCACAGAAGCCCACACTCATTTCTCCAGCTGCAGACTGTAGCTGAGACTCAGAGGCATGGCAACTCGTCCAGGATCCAGGTCAGAAGCCAGAACCAAATCACGGTGTTCTCAAGACACAGAAGCCTGGGAGGTGGTTCCGGAGCAAAGAACGTGGTAAAGAACCACTACGCATATGCTCTCCTCTGTCTCACCTGTCTGCTGCTCAAACAGCCAGCAGAAGCTCGAATGTAGGCTGCCAAAGGAGAAAGTAAAGAGAGCACAGCCAGAGAGAGTACACAGGAAAAGGCAGGGGTATGGGGAGAGTCTATCCCTAGCTGAAGATAGGGCATGGCGCTGTAAGCCTCTGCTGCCCACGCCCACCTCCAACCCTTGCCGCAGCCCAGACACCAAAGCCACACCTTCACTGGCCACAGGAAACATGGGTGCTGTCCAAGCCGAGCTTCCCAGAACAATCACCGTGCTTCCCTAACCTGCCTGGAAAGGGGGAAACAGCCCAGCTGCTTCCCGTCTCCACCTGGCTTGTCACAGCCCACAGCTGTCCTCTGTGCTTCCTATGGCTGGGGAGGGGAGGGGCCGGTACTTGGGCTAGCCTGGCCCACACCACCCTTAATATGCATTTGTGATCAACGGAAGGTCAGAGAATAAAAGGCTCAGACCCAAGAAACCAATCGAGCTGCAAGGGAGAAGGAAAGACACAGACAGACGTACGGACATGACTCTCTCACACACACACACACACACACACACACACACACACACACACACACACACACACACACCCTCCCAAATATTGAAACTGAAAATCCGATGTCGCATTGCCTTTACTGATGACATTTCTCAGGCGCTTATTATGACTCTAAGTCCCGGCTAAGGGTCTGACGATTCTGCAAACATGCTACCCTCACCCAGTGAATGTGTCTCTTCTTGTCTTCCTCTCTTCTTTGCTCTCAGCCGTCACAGCCCTAAGACTTAGGGTCAGAGACACTGCTCCCAGGCAGTTTTCCCACAGTCTTCCAAATAAATCCTGATTGAGATTAAAAGTCTCCCCAGTCCCTGCAGACCCCTTCGACACCTCCACTACTATTGTGTTTGGGAGGAGTTATCTGGTTACCCATCTCCTCTTCATGATAAACTGCCTTGTTTCCAATAGACAGAGCAGCCTGGATAGTGGAAAGAAAACCCCAGGCAACTCACCTGCATTGCATCGCATTCAGGGACCATTCTGACACTTCCACTTCCAAGGGGAAAACGGGAAGCTCAGAGAAGTGACCAGGGGACGCTCAGGTCACAGAGGCAGGAAGTTCCAACGCTAGACTGCAGTCATCTCCCTGACTCCCAGCCAAGCTCAAAACAGTTTCAAACCTCCACGCACGCAGACTAAACCCGGCTTCCCCTGTGGCCTCGTCCAGACAAGAGCCTGCCATCCTAAAGAAGAGTCCACTGCATTCGGAGCGGTCACTGTGCAGCCTGCTTATGTCCCTGTTCTGAGGCAAGGGACACACATGGGCTGCAGGGTACCAAAAACAGCCCAACCAACCTCTGCTATGACCTGTGCTTCCTCACCATAAAGCAACTAAACAAGGTTCTGCCTTAAGTTTAGGACATAGCAGAGCCTTTGGGGATCCTGTCAAATATCAGGACCAAAGCAGGCTTATTTTGATAGGGCCTGAACCCAAGCAGGTATAGTGATGACCTGGAGGAGGCTATGTGTAAATATACAATACACACACACACACACACACACACACACACACACACACACACACACACCCCTCCCGGAACTAACTGCTGTGTACCTTCTCCATCCTAGGCACTCCCCTGTCTCCAACCCAACAGCAGTAGGCAGGCAATCTTGGCCAGTTGGGAGCATCTTCTTGTCAGGCCATGTCCCTTTGGAGTGCTACGAGCCCCCGAGGGTTTGGCTGTCTCACCTGCCACCTTCCTCTTCACCCAGTTCTTCTCCTGCCGGCGTTGGGGCGGATCTGAGCTGGAAGGAGCACCCACCCGGCTGATGTGGTTCCCTAGGCAGGGCAGGGTCTCTTGTGCTCCTGCAGCCCCTGCACCTCCCTGTCCCCCTACACCTGGATCCGCTGGCAAATGACTAAGGGATTCTCACAGAAGCAGGCTGCCAAGAGGCCCTGCTGGCTGCAGAATGCTCCAGGATGCCCAGAGCCACACGTGCACACTCTTCATTACTGAGTCCTCTTCTTGGGAAAGAAAACCTCTCCATGTTTTGTTTCATTTTTCCCTTTAGTGAAACAAATCCACCCACGAGGTTCCTGGAAGCGCCAGCATGCAAAACTGAGCCCTTTTGTGAGGAGAATTAGTCAGCAGCGTTTGGAGGGCTCATAGATGGCGCAGCCTGTGCCCCAACGGGAGAGGAGCTAGGGAGACCTTGACTTCCACACCCAGTATCCTTCAGGGGATAAAATTAGAATATAGCCCAGTCCCCCACCACACACACACAGAGCAATCAGGCTTGTATTAAAATCCCACCCACCAAAGGAGGCAGAGCCCCAGCAGGTCACAATTTGCTTATCTGCAACATAAATATAATAAGCACCTACCAGGAGTGTGTATTACATCTCCAAAACTGTGAGAGAAAACTGACCTGAGACGCTCTGTGCAAGGGACCCAAAAGACAATCATGCAAACGCCATCTCTTGAGGAGTGTCTCTTATTGTAGTGGAATCTGCTGAGTTGGTCCTCAGTTTTAACCACAATGCAACCTGGGCAAGTGGCCTGGGGGTTGCATTAGGTGCAGAAATGGTCCCATCCCAGCTGCCTGGACTCAAACTGAGTGGGCTTCCCAATTGTAACTCAGTATCAGTGTGTGTGTGTGTGTGTGTGTGTGTGTGTGTGTGTATTCTTGGCTTCTCTTGGGGGAAAAACAAACCAAACCAAACCATTACCATGCTAGTGGGCTCCACGGTCCCAGCACCTACTCCTTAGCTGGGACATGCACTTCTTTAGACAGAAGGGCTTTCCGATGCCCTTCTGTCTCCCTTCCTAGCCTCTGGGGGCACGGGAGCTTATGACCCAGTTAAAAACCCTAATTTTATTCAGGAGCTCAGCCTCAGCCACTCATCACTAGAAATATCCACAGGAGGCATCCCTCGGGAAGGTAATTAAAGTCTGACGCCCAAGGCTGGTTTTTCTCAGAGTAAAGTGAGGCACCACAAGGGAAGGCCAACCTTGAGGCCATCAGTCTCTCAGCTTGTCTAAATGTGAATGCGTACACAAAGAGCAGAAGGAAGTGTCTGGGCCCTGCTCTCTCTCCCCCACCTCCCTCTACCTCAATATGAACCCAAGTATGCATCCCCTCTGAGGAATGGCAGCTCCCAGCGGGAAAGGCCGAGAACTAAGGGGAGCAGCCCCCCAGCTTTGGCAACTGCTCTGGGTATTTGTGAGAAAGCAGAAGATTACGGGTGTGGCTGATCTACTGAGAGCCCTGCAGAACCACTAAACATGTCTAGGGTTGTCTGGGAAAAGTGCAAGACTCAGGGTCTTTCTCCACCTCTCTGAAGATGCTGCTGTCATCCACGCCAGCATCCATATGTGCTGAGAGCCAGACACTGGGATTGGGAGTGAGTTGGCTGTGCACTGCTATTCCCAGACTGCAGCATTGAAGGGGCGCTGTCTTACCTGCTTCTCCAGACCCAGTCACGTGGCCTTCCTTTGCCTCCCTCCATCGGAAGCTCTCCCCCTACACTGCCAAGCACATCCCACCCCAAGGCTCACTCTGTGTGGTACTGTAGTAACTACCTCCCCCCACCTCTCCTTACCCCCGGTCCTGAGTCTTCCAGCTCATTGGTAAGCAGAGGGTCAGGATACAGACCAAGGGGCTGGAGAAGATGGCTCAGCAGTTAAAGTGGGAAGACCAGAGTTTGAATCCCCAGAACCACAAAAATGCCAGATGGGTATGGCAGCCCACCTGTAATTCCAGCTTCGAAGGATGATGACAGAGAAGCTCTGGAACAAGCTGGTTAGTAAGACTAGCCTTACTGGTGCAGTCTAGGCTTGACTAGGAACTGACTTAGGAATCATGGGAAAGATCAATGGCAGATGGCAAATGGCTCCCAACACTAGCCTCGGGCCTCTACATGCATGCATACACTGTGTGCACACACATGCATGCAAGTGCACACACCCACCCTGTGCACACACATGCACTCAAGCACACACACACACACCCTATGCACACACATGCACACACACACACACCCTGTGCACACACATGCACTCAAGCACACACACACACACACACACACCCTGTGCACACACATGCAAGCAAGCCCACACACATACTTGCAAAAAAATGCATATACAACACATATGCAGGAAAAAAAACCCCACACAACAAAGCACAGACTTCTTGCATCTCCATCACTGTCAGCATGAATATTTGACTCCATTTATTATTTCTGTTTGATTTTTTTTTTCAACTGGGTTACTAAGTAGTTCCCCCTGGCCTGGAACTTACAATTCTCCCGCCTCAGCTTCTCAAGTACTGGGATTAGAAACATGCAGTACACCTCCATGTATAGTTTTTGACATTTTTTTTTAACCTACCTGTGAATGGACCTAAGAGTCCCCACTTAGTGTTTAGTGGAAAGCATTTCGATTTAGAAGGAAATCCAATACACACAGGTACTCCATCAGCCCTGAAGAACTGGTCTCCTTCCTACACGAAGGAAAAGAATGAGCCACCCGTAGGCAGCAGAGCCACCCTGCTCACACAATAAGCCTAGCTTGGTCACCTCCTGGGGACAGCTTTCCTTGGGGGCTTTCCAAAGCTGTGCCACTTTTACTGGACTAAGTCTCAAGTCAGTGAGTGACAGACTGTAGAGAGAGAACTTCAGCCCTGGTTTCCATGGGGTCTGAGCACAGCTGTTTCACCAGACTGGGGTGGAAGGACAGACAGCCCCGTACCACTGAGAAAATTCACTTCCCTCAAACCTGCACTCCCTCAAATATGCTGGGTGAAGCCACATGTCACTCCTGTCACCCAGTCACTTGTAGAAACAGCCAGTGCTCTGCCTGACTGGCCCTGGTGTCATTACTGGAAGCATTTTGAAAGACAGAGACAGAGAGGGGAGGGAGGTGGCTTCTCAAAGTCAGCTTCTAGGGAAGTGGTCTCCAAATCTATGCTGAGCAGTGCAAATTACCCCTCTCAAAAAAGAGCTCCACCTCATAGAGAACCCTAGTCTACCCCTCCCTTGAATCCAAATATAAGTAGAACCCCTCTGGCTCAAACAGTCCTGAGATTCCGCACAAACTGTGGACGGTGTCCAAAGACACAGATTCAGGGACATTCCGGGTAAATCCCCAGTGCACGAGAGCCCCGTGAGCTTTCCTAGAACTCCAACGCTATCCTGAGCCCAGTGGGCTTTCTAGGGAGGATGACTTTGCCTGCTGAGGAGACCAGGGAATGAGCAGTGACCTGGGTGGTCAGGGCGGGGCCTGGAGGTATCCCGTCTGCAAGTTTCCACAGTAAACATCTGACAGCCCTGCAAACCTCTGCTGTGGCAAGACCCATCGCAGGGAAGAAAGAGACCCAGTCACGAGGGTGCAGCTCAGACTCAGACCTCCGGGTTAGCCCTGTCTGGGCATCTCCCTCAGTGCAGGCACCGGGACAGTCCAGACAGAGCAGGCATTCAGGGGACAGCAGCTGAATGATGAGGGAGGTTTTTTTTTTTTTTTTTAAAGAGGGGAGCAGAAAGTCTTTTATCTTGAGCTTTCCAGACAGCCATGAAAGCTAGGTGGTAGGAAGGCTGGCTTTGAGGGGCTTTAGAGGGCCAATGAGGTGGGGGGAGACCATACGAACCGACTCAGAATCAACACAACAGTGCACAAAGGACAGAGAAAGCTGGGCTTCGCATCCATCGCACTGGAGAAGTCTTTTCAAAAAAAAAGGAACCCTGACACATACATATAATGTATAGGTAATTATCATAGATTGGACACTGTTTGCATTTTTAGCATCAATTCTGTGTTTCACAGACACATACGGCCACCATTCTCATGGGCCCTAAAATCACCAAACTGAGAAGAGCTTGGGATCCAGAGAACTCACAAAGGTTTCTCTCATCCCACATCTCCAGAGGAATCAGGCTCCAGGGCTCCATTTCCACGGGCTTTGTCTACAGATCTCATCCAGAAACCCTCTGAAGGCGTTCTCAGACCACATGCCTCATCCCTCACAAAGTCTACTATTCTCTGACTCCTCCTGCTTAATCCCACCTTCCTGGGATCCCCATCCGATGGCTCGCTTCTTCTGTACCCTCCCCACAGCAGGAGCAGGACTGTCTTACTACCACGGACCCCACAAGAGGGAAGACTTAAGACACCGAGCAGCACCACACAGCTACATACCTGAGCTTCAGTCAGTGGACAGCAACCCTGCCGGGGGCATCAACAGCCTGATGGGGAGGGGGTATAGGCAGTTGGGGGTCAAATTTGGATGTCCAGGATTCCCAGTTATGGTGTTTTAAATGCAAGGTGATACAGGAAATTGAGGGGGGAATTTCATCTAATCAATATCACAGGAATAGCACTGGAGGTGACATTGTGGAGGAGGGGTACAAGGCTATACCCTAAACCCACAAACAACCTCTAAACCTTACATAGGATGCCACCCCCTGCTACACAGCAATGAGCAGCCACTCCTCAGGCTTCCCTATGAAAGCCAGTCTTTTTTTTTTTTTTGGTTTTTCGAGACAGGGTTTTTCTGTGTAACCCTGGCTGTCCTGGAACTCACTCTGTAGACCAGGCTGGCCTCGAACTCAGAAATCCGCCTGCCTCTGCCTCCCAAATGCTGGGATTAAAGGCATGCGCCACCACTGCCCGGCGAAAGCCAGTCTTCTTAGCACTGATCATGAAAAATCCCAGCCTTGTAGTAACCCTCCTGACGGCTACCTGTGTCTGGAATTCCCATGTTCCCGGGGTCCACGGGAACCTGGAAGTGATCTACAGCTCAGGAAACATCTTTGAAGTTCATTATTCTCAGTCATAAACAAGGCAGCAGCATCTACCTCACGGGCCATTTGAGGGTGTCAAGCACCGAGCCTGGCAGAGAAGGCATTTGACAAGGATTCCGGTGACTAGCAGAACCATGCTTAGAGAAGACGGTATTTCAGACACCTTCCACTGACTGCCGGCCTAAGTGTGGAAAGAATGCAAGAAGCTGTCAGGAAGGAATGGAGAGAAAGTCGTGCTAGCTCTCCAAGCGTCATGAGGCACGCTGCTTTGTGTCACGTTCCTCACCTGCACATGAGCTGTGCAGTGTCACACAGGCCCAGAAGCAGCAGAGCTGAGTGACCATGGCCTACAAAATCTGAGACCACCAGCCAAATGTCCAGCTATCCTCTTTTAGGTTTTTTCTCTCGCGTGTTTGTCATAGCAATAAAAAGCCAGTTAACGGAGGCAAGGTGGCAGGTGGCAGCGGTGGAGGTGAAGAAGCAAACAGGGTCTGGTAGCAGCAGGTGAGACCCAAGGAGCATCCAGGAGCTCCTTAGCAGGGGTGGAAGGGCAAGGGCAACCTAGAGTGTGTGGCTGATTGGGGCTGAGCAGTTCTAGTAACAAGGGCTGCCAGGTCAGGCTGGGGGGCAGGGGCAGCAGGAGGAGGGAAGAGGGAAAGCAGAGAACTGGGAATGAAGGCTGGGCCGTGACTGGTGCTATTCCTTCTGTTCCAGGACAGGGGTAGTGGGTGGGTGGGGGGAGGGGCACTTAATGGCCAAGAAACCAGAGCAATAGGGCACCTCTCCAGCCCCTAGACCTTTCTCCCACCAGCAGCGCAAGCAACTTCACTCCACCTGCAATCCAGTTGAAGCAGGCACACGAAGCTCATATCTCTACAATCACCTTAAAGGCACACCATGAAACCACCTTCTCCAGGCAGCTGGAGACGTAGCCCTGCTGGCAGTGTATTGGTCTAGCATGCACCAAGACCTGGTTTCTATTTCTGTCTTCACAGAAACTGAGCATGGTGGCTCGTACCCATTAATCTAGCATCTAGGAGGCTGAGGCAGGATCACGAGTTCACGGCCAATCCAAGCTAGAACAGCAAGACTGTCTCAAAAATCCAGGGGCTGAAAATGTGGCTCAGTGGGAGAACACTTCTTCAGCACACACAAGGCTCGGAGTTCAATCCCCAGCACTGAAGAAAGGTAACGTTAAGATGGTAGACTTCATATTTTTCTCTTCAAAGGCTTTCCAGACACTATGAAACTCACTTTAGCAGTCTGAGCGCACATCAGCTAGCAAGTGTTTGCTGGTGTCAAAGGTAGCTTTCTCCCCAGACAGGGTGTACCAGGTGGAAGCCCCAAGCCTGAGAGGCCACTAGAGGTCTTCTTCCTTGGTTGGAAGAAGACGCCCAACATGGCTCCCAACCACGTGCTGTCTCACTTCATGCCATGCAAACATACGCTGGCAGAAGAACTTCCTTTCAAAAAGGCTCCAGTTCCTAGCTGCCAGTCTCTCTAACCCCAAGCCTTCCTGTCTGTCATCTGGACAGGTCTCCTAGAGCCATGTACACCAGGACAGGTTCAAAGCACCTCCATGTACCTAGTCCCCAGACTTCTCTCTAGGGTCTTGATCTACTATGACCTCCTAACCATCTGGGTTTCTCAGAAACACCTACACTCCTTCACCCACCCCCCCCCTTTGACACTTCATGCCCAGTGAACTCCCAGTGCCTGCCCACCGCACCTCAAGAGTGCTGTCAGCTCGTCTCCCAACTGGCAAGCAGGGTTAGATAACTGCCTGCCCTGACCTTCCAGTTACAGACTTCTTACCAGACTCTGTGTGTGTGTGTGTGTGTGTGTGTGTGTGTGTGTGTGTGTGTGTGTGTGTGTTTATGTGCATGTATGCATGTCTATGCATGTAGAGGCCAGAAGACAACCTTGCATGTTATTCCTCAGGAGCTGTCAGCCCCAAGCTCGTAAGCCAACATGCTATTTTCGATACAGACAGATGCAAACAGTGCATGCATGCTTGTTTTTTTGTTGTTGTTGTTGTTTTTTTGTTTTTTTGAGACAGGGTTTCTCTGTGTAGCCCTGGCTGTCCTGGAACTCACTCTGTAGACCAGGCTGGCCTCAAACTCAGAAATCCACCTGCCTCTGCCTCCCAAGTGCTGGGATTAAAGGCGTGTGCCACCACTGCCCGGCTTGCATGCATGCTTGTTATATACAAGTATTAGTCTCTCTGCTTCTCATACACAGTATCCTTTCCTGGCACCATGGCTACTTCAGGACATCCTTGGGCAATAGGAAGGATGGCTGAAAACAGAGCCTGTCCGATATCTTCAAAACAAGCATCCCATCCATTCGAATCTAGCTACATGTTCTTTTTCTACTCTGACACACACTTGCTCCTTCAGAAACTGCTCGGGGACATATAAACTTTTTTATTTTTTTCAAGACAGGGTTTCTCTGTATAGCCCTGGCTGTCCTGGAACTCACTCTGTAGACCAGGCTGGCCTCGATCTCAGAAATCCGCCTGCCTCCTCCTCCCGAGTGCTGGGATTAAAGGTGTGCGCCACCACGGCCCGGCTAACTTTTTTATTTTTGATCACAGATCGTTCCTATGTACACATCCACATGACTTGGTGGGTGGGGGGCATCCAGTGACACCCAGTTCATATGGGTGGCTCGGATCAAAGGATAAAGTGGTGGCCTATAGTCAGAGGTTCGTTATGCACTAAGGCCCAGCGGCATGCCAACGGCTGTCTCTCAAAAGGAGAGTAGTTATTTGGGGATAGATAGCAGCTGGGCCTTGCTCCAAAATCCCAAACACTTGTGCTGTAATTCACTTTGGGGGCTGTCAAAGGCTCCAAATAGCATCCTTATGTGCCATTGCACCTCCAGGATCACTGAGCCTCTGGATCATGCAGCCCAAACAGAAAAGCAGTCTGCATGGGAGCCCAGCTCTATTGCAGACCCTTCTCCTGGTCCAGGTCTCACTCACAACCAGCAGCATTTGGAGTTCCTTAGTAGATGAGGCTGAGCAACACACCCAAGTCTGGAATGTACTATCTTCAAAGTCCAAATAGGTCTGCTAGCCTTACGCTCCCGTCTTGGCTGTAAGCAGGGCAAGGCTCGACAACGTATCCTTTGCCGGAGAAGGGGCATTCCACTACGCCTCGCACCACACAACTGATAAAAACTCCATTGATGCAAAGGGTCCTAAATTTCAATAAGTCTTATTTCCAGTTTCTGGCATGGAGATCTTACTAGTCCAGAGCGGTTTTCACGTCTCGCTCATTCAAACCAAGCAGCACAATATTTTTAACATCGTTGGCACTTGCGACATATTGTAGAAGGTCACGGTAGGCAAGACCCTGGGGATGAAATTGTGCCATAGCATAGGAGACTGAACTACCCCTAGGTAGGACCATGCATGTGTATTGCTGGTCTTGCCGAGTGAAAATGAACTACTTCCAGAAGGTCTCGTGGACAAGTCTGGAGAAATAGGCGTTTTCCAGATCAATAGCTATAGACCAGATGTGTGCATTTGCTCAAACAAGGAAGCCACATCTGGTTCAGCAGCTGAAATCACTGCTTGGCTCATTTAATGTTAAGCACTATCATTCTCTAAGACCCAGAGTCGTTCTGCATTGGCTACCTGTGCTCGTTGAGGTGAACGGGGGATGTGGGTGGGGAGATGGCTACATCTCTCAAACCCTTCATGGGGTGCTCATCTCTGAAAACCCTCTGAGAGATACATCATTGCTTCCAATTTATCATCTCTCCCTGGCTGAACACAATTCTAATGGTTTCCATTCGACCCTGGTCTTGCTCCACGGGTCAGAGAATCAATGTGACGATTATGCCAGCTGCTATATTTTCTATTCCAGTTACATTGAGATTAGAAAAAAAAAAAAGAACCACAGGATATGTTCAGGGACCCATGGCACCCTCTAAGTTGGGTCTAAGCTAAAACTTCACTGGTCTCGTGACCTCCATCAGCCCCTCTGGGAAGGGAGGACCACAAGGCATTCCAGTCTTCCAGAATCCAGTCAGCTCACAGACAACAGCCACTAGGCCCGGGTTCTCTGATTACTTCCTGTCCCCTAGTGCATAGTCGCCCTGGTCAAAGACCTTAAGGCCCTTTGGGGAGCCTAGCTGAAAGATTAACAGCGTACACTTCCTGCGTGAGTGACTTGGGTGTACTCGGGTAGGCCCAGCCTCCCTGTTATGGAGCTCAGGTGGGATGAGTTGAGGATCCACGATTCTCTTTTTATGATCTGAGTTACACTTTTCAGTTTGCTCACCCTGGAGGCCTTTTGCTTGTACAGTCAAGAATGCAGCAGGCTTCTCATCTACTTCACCCCTAGGAACATGGTGATTAACTCACCAGCCCCAAAGGTCTGCACGAGCCAGACGGTGGTGATTACTGCTTTGCTCGACCGCCCATTATGGTAATTACTAATTACACCCACCGTGTCCTTGGAGGTTGAGAGCCACCTTTCCGCCTCCTCCTCCCCTAGCCGATTACTCCTACTGACTTGAAAGTTCTCGGTGACGGGTTCCATACAGGGTCAGAGAAGAGCAATTGGCACTTCAGAGTGGGTTTCCCAAATCTATTTCCCAGAGTACCGGTGGGTAGGAAGTTCATCCTCTGGGCCCTCCCATGATGGAAGGTGAGGTCTGAAGTGGGAGAGATCTGCCCCTCTGGAATCCCAATCTTTCCAGCCGCTGCTGACCCTTCCTCCACTGAAACCAAAGAGACTTGGCATCTCCAGTTCTGACACAGCGTGCTAGCTTTTCGTGTTCCAGACAGTCAGGCAACCTGTTAGTGTCCTTCCTAACTCCCGACACTGCAACATTAAATGAGAACCTCAACCTTAATAAAGTCGGCAGCCCAACTTCATGTCCCTGTCACCATGACCCCCAGACCCACAAAATCTACCCCCATAGGCTGTGAATTCCTCCTAGGGATTTAGGAGACACAGAAGGTCCTTTGGAAGGCAGCTCACCGTGCACAGGTAAGGTGACCCAAAGGAAGGGGACCCAAAGGAAGGGGACCCAAAGGGAAAGAACCTTTGCTCCTTAAGGGGGGGATGACAGGTGGGGGATGCAGATGCTCACAACACAGGGGTGCTATGCTGTTTAATCTTCCTTGTCAACTTGATGGGATTTAGAATCACCTCAGAGGCACTCCTAGTGTGTCCATGAGGCTGTTTCAAGAGGAGGGAAGACCCCGCCTTGAATGTAAGTGGCACCGTCCAGGATCGGCTGACTAAACAGGACAGAACGGGCTGCGTACGAGCACTTATCTTGCTGCTTTCTGACTGTGGACACCATGACACCAGGTCCCTCCGACCTCTTTGCTCACATCTTCCCTAAGATGATGAAACAGCCTTTTCTTTAAGTTGTTCTTTGTTATATTTTCAAAATGTATATAACGAAATCAAGTATTTTGTTATATCAATGAGAAAAGTAACTTACGCAGGTGTAGATTTAACAATCAAGGTGGCCCCCAAACAGCTGGCAGCTTCATAACCACATAGCTAACCTGGCAAGCAGGGTTCACTCTGAGGGGCAGAGTAGAGACCTTGTCACAGGCAGGGTCCTCCAACCCTGAGACGCCAAAGTCCCACCCAGCTGTCCTTCTGTGAATGTCACATCCCAATACCCCCTACCTTCAGCCCAGGGCTCGCGGAAGTTGGGAGAAAGCAGGATCTCCCAGACCCTTCCAGTCACGGCCAGCACTGCAAGCTGCAGAGTTAAGCTTCGGTTGAGGTCTAATCCAGCATTTGTTGACAAATCATCTCTCATTGCTAACACCCAGGCCTGCTGTGACCCCTGCACGAGCATTGCACAAGGCTGTGCCTTGGCGGCTTCTCTTGCCCAACTCTTCAGGGAGGCAGAGAGGGCCTAAACTGGTGTGGTTTGCCTCATGATCCTCAGACTCATTGTTTTTAATATTAGGCAATGAACAGAACTTTTACAATGCTAAATAAGCCAAGGCGCTACCCAGCAGGCACCAAACTGGAGTCCGTGATGGGCCGCTGGTGGCGCCTTGCGGTAGCAGTCATCGTTTGCCAGAAAGCACACTGAAGACACACAAGATGGCACACAAGCCTTAACCTCATACAGAGTCACGGGGTCCATTTTTAAATGAATTCTCCCCTTAAATACATCTTACAAAGTATGATAGGTAATTTTTTAATTTTTTTTATTTTTTTTATTTTTTTGGTTTTTCGAGACAGGGTTTCTCTGGGTAGCCCTGGCTGTCCTGGAACTCACTCTGTAGACCAGGCTGGCCTCGAACTCAGAAATCCACCTGCCGCTGCCCCCCAAGTGCTGGGATTAAAGGCGTGCACCACCACTGCCCGGCTACAATAGGTAATTTGACAACATATTTCTGCTTCTGAATATTCCAACATGCAGATATGCAGGTATGCACTCATGTGTGTGCATCTGCTGGCCCTCAGAATTGGTGAAGGACTGTGAAGACGTGCTCATTACGTTATCCTTTCCACAAGTATATGATTGAATTTTTTGCAGCAACAACAGAAAAATCCATTTATAAAGTTAACGGGGGGCTATCAAGATGGTTCAGCAGACAAAGTGCCACAAACTGGCACACACACGCACACACAAATGAACACACACGTGATGGCACATGTGTACACACACGCGCGCACACACCATACACATACAATAATATTTTAACAAACAACACAAGCTTGCTGAAGGGACAGGGAAGGCAGAAGAGAAGCATGCTGTGATGGTGACTGGATTGGAGTTTTGACTCCACCCTTCAATGGCAAACAGATCTTGGTTAAGTACCCTGCTCGGGCAGAAGGGGATGGAAACAGGAGAGTGCCCAGTCCAAGCGCCTGGGAAGTGTAGACAACTGATGTGTCAAGCACTCGGGTTGGAGCCTGGCACCAGTACCAGCCGCTGCCAAGCAGGGGTGTGATGAGGGCTCACAGCAGAGCCCAATGGCAAGGATGCCATCTGCAGAAGGGTGGGCACGGCACTGAGAGCCCGGGTGACAGGCAGCCTTCTGCTCTTATTCTCACTGATTTGGCTTGCAGTGAATGCAGGCGCTACGCACTGGCTCCCAGACCCACCGAGGCACACCTGCCATTCGCTGTGCACCGTAACAAAAAGATGAATCAATTCACAAATACTGACCACACCCTATTTCTGAGAGGGACTGGTGTGAAATCCCTAGGCTGAACTCACAACGCGGAGAGAAGCACAGAGGCTTAGATAAAGTGGAGACAGATGCATCTGCCTTCCAGGCTCATCCACCCTGGAGACCGTAGCAGGGTCAAGAAGGAAGGGCATATATCCCCATTAACAGCAGCAGCGCCCCTGGAAGCAAGGAGAAATTCAACATCTATGCTGATTGTAAGGAGGCCCACTTTATGCAGCAGCCATGAGGAACCCATTGAAGGGTGTGTCCGCCCTTGCTGGCACAGTCTCACACTCACGAAGCCTAACTTACCCCCTAAGTGACCTCACCCAGGGCCCCAGGCAAGACCAGGCGTTCCAAAGACTCTCACAGTTATGGTTTCTCCCCAGGTTTTGGTCTGGCTGATGTGAATGGGATTCAGGCTAAGCAAGAAAAAGCCTTGTAAAGTTTCCGGATTCAGCATCTCCACACCTCCCATCTAGATAACATCTGAGATCTACTAGAAGCGCTCCCTGCAGTAAGAAGAGAAGAAGACATGTTTCAGATGACCTTATCCAGCCTGTCAGTTTGCAGATACTTGGCCTATGACCTCAGGGCTAGGGACAGTAACCAACAGATGGGATTTAAGTCTTGGTGCATAGCCCTGGCTGTGCACTTTGGCTAAATCACCCAACCTCTCTGGGCCTCCAAAGGGTTGGTCTAGCTAGATAGTCTCTGAATGATGTAGTGCTTCTCTGACTGCACGATTCCTTCTGTCTGTACCACTAATGTTAGTGTAGTGCTTTCTGTCTCCCAGACATGCAAGTTCGGAAGGCGTGGGGCAGAAAAGGGAAGGCAATCCCACTCTCTCCTAGAGTCTAACAATTAGGAAGAAAGCCAACTCCCTCCAGGTCATCCTACCTCAGCATGTGTCACACACACACACACACACACACACACACACACACACACACAATCGTGAGCCTTCTTCAAGGACACCAAGCCTCCCTCATAAGGGTATGGGGTTCTTACCATAAACACCTGTTAAAACTCAGTTCATGAGCAGTTTCTGATGTTACTAACTAGAGTGTTTAATTAAATATTACTCACTCAGGAAGCAGCCTCTGCCAGCTCACCACCACACTGTAGTTTGCTTTCAGAGAAAAAAGAGAGAGGGAGAGAGAAGAGCCCGAGCCCTGCTCGGCTGGCAGGAGCTTCCCTGGAAAGGTGCCAGCCAACACTCCAGCTATACCCCACTCACCAGAACCAACCAAGCAAGGGGCATCATACCTTCCAGAGCTAATGGCCAGCCCCACTGCTGGGTCGTCCTGGATGGCAGTGAACACACACACAGAGAGATGTGTCCAGATACGTGCCAGAGTAATATGTTCACAGACAGGCAAGAACACTTAGGAAATACATATATTCACAACGATACACGAACAGACACTCACAGAAACACACAAGGACACACTCTCATTCGCAAAAGCACACACAACTTCCTGGCTGGCAAGCATCTTCCGAGGCTCCATTTGTGAACATTCAGTCTTTGCCATGGTACATCCTTAAACTTAGAAATTAACAAGTCCTTGCACACTCAGGCGCCGGACAACCCATCCCGCTGCTCCGCCAGCCGATTCGGGCTGCTTTTGTTTCTCTGTTTCCATCGATTTCCTGACATAACCTTGGTTGCCGGGAGAAGCGTCGGCGGCATCGGGGTGGCTGGCGCCGCACGCAATGTCACCAGGCGGTCTCCCAGAGAGAGGCGCTACGGGGCCGGATCGGCGGGAAGGGGGACCAGGACAGTTGTGACCGCTGCAAATCAAAGCCCGAACTGGCGGGGAAAGGCGAAACTAACTTAACTCAGCAGGGTCGCGATGCACGGTGTGATGGGAGTCCGCCTCAACAACCAGAACCCTAAAGCGCCCCGGGACTATGGCGCGCCCCAGGCCTCTTTCTCCGTCTGCAGCCTAGGCTCATCCTAGGGCGCGACAGTCCCTGCTCCACTAAGGTCCCCGCCCAATGCCGCCCCCGCAGGTGGGACCCCAGAGCCTCCAGGAGCCGCCCCTCCGCAGCAGAGGCGGCAGCGCACAGGGCGGCGCCCGGCTCCTCTCCGGGGACCCAAGATCGATCACGGCTCCATGGCGGGTGCCCACTCTATACCCATGCTCTGCCCCGCGTCCACCCTCTCGGTTCCCACAGCGTGGTGGTCCCCGTGTCTCCCCCTCCCCGGATCCCAGAGACCGAACGCGCGCCCACCCAACGAGTCTTCGGTGTCCCGCGCCGCCTACCGCGCACAGAGGCCGCAGCTCCCGGAGCTCAGGAGGCTCGCGGTGCCCAGGGCCGCGCCCGCTGCAGAGAGTGAAGTCGCTTCCTCCCCGCGGCCCCGGCGCCAGCGCCTGGAGCTGGTTCCTGCAGCAAGCGCGCGGGCCGCTCGAGCGCAGCGCGACTCGTGCGCTGAGAAGAAAAAGCCACCGACCGCTCTAAAGTGGGAGGGGGGGGCGGAGAAAAAGAGGGACGCGCCATGGGCGGGATTTGTACGCCCCACCCCGCCTTCATCTGCCCTGCCACGCCCCATGTCCGCTCCTTCATCACGCCCCACCTCAGGTCACGCCCTTTATCCCGCCCTCACTCCTGCCCGTAGCTCCTCAGGTCCCTCCTCCTCACCACTTTCCCGCCTAGCCCCGCCCTATGCCACGCCCCCGTTCCCGCCACGCCCCTCTACTTTCTAGCCGAGTGTTGGGTTTCCCAGGGCTGAGCGCTGCGGGGCGCTCGAGAGCGCAGAGCGCACGGGGCTCAGAGGCAGGGCCGGATTGCGGCTTTGCGAGCTCTGTAGCCCCCGGTACCACCTTCGTGATGTAGGCTCACCATACGTCTCTCTGCCCTGGCCTCTGCAGCAAGCACTTTGATCTCTCTGGAGGAGTTTTTGGGAAAGGCTGGGCCTCAGGCCCTGATCATAATAACGGAAAACCTGCGGGAGCTGCGGTGGTGCCCGGCCCTGTATTAAGGAGTTGAGGTCCATTCATTAGGGAAAAAAGTCTTTGGCAGGGTGAGGTTATAGCAATAATCACAGGAGCAAGATCTTGCTTAACTTGTTTGAAACTCCGAGTTTAGGTTCTGTAATGCTGCCGTGCAAAGAAACTGTATATGAGCCCATGTGTAATCCGGCCGCTTTATACTTACTGTTTTTGCACTCATAGGGACCGGCATTCACTAGACACCGAGCTTAGGATAGTATGAGCGACAGGAACTTAAAAGTGTCCCGCGGGGGCTGGAGAGATGGCTCAGTGGTTAAGAGCACTAACTGCTCTTCCAGAGGTCCTGAGTTCAATTCCCAGAAACCACACGGTGGCTCACAACCATCTGTGATGGGATCCGATTCCTTCTTCTGGTGTGTCTGAAGACAGCTACAGTGTACTCATATAAATAAAATAAATAATAATAATAAAAAAAAGTGCTCCGAGGCTGTGAAAGGAATTTTCCTTTCCCTTCGCTCCAGAGGAGAGTAGTCACAAGTGACTGAGGAGATTTTCACTCCCATCTTAACATATCCCCCTAAGATCTCCCCACTCCTCACCCATAGATGGTGGGGGATGCTAGAGAAGTTACTACAAACATGGTGGCCGCGGAAGTTATTTAATCACTCCCTGTAAAGACCCGAGGGGCCGGAGGCTACTGTGTAGACTCCAATCACCTCACTGAACTGCCAATTTTGTTTGAAAACACAGATGCTTTGGGACTGCTATGGACAAGGTGGGCCTGCGTGAGGAAAGTGGCCTCTCCGGGGCCCTATAGGCTCAAGGTCATTGGCTCTACGGGCAGGCAGCCTTGCTGGTGACTCGGGGTGACACCCTCCTATTGGACTCTTCAAATGTCTGCAAACTTGCACCATTCCCAGTGAGCACAGCAGTCTCTGACCCATATAGTTTGGAAGGAGAGCCGTGTTGAGCAGGAGGTGTACGTGTCCCTTATCAGGTGTGGTCACCTCACAGGGCAGGTACTGCAGCCGTACACCTGGGACTACATACTCTCTTCTAAGACTTGTCTTTTGGGGCTGGAGAGGTGACTCAGTGGTTAAGAGCATCAGCTGCTCTTCCGAAGGTCGTGAGTTCAAGACCCAGCAACCACATGGTGGCTCACAACCATCTGTAATGGGATCTGATGCCCTCTTCTGGGGTGTCTGAAGACAGCTACAGTGTGCTTACATATAATAAATAAATCTTTTTAAAAAAAAGTACTGTATTTTCTTTAAAGTCGGGCAGTGGTGGCACACGCCTTTAATCCCAGCGCTTGGGAGGCAGAGGCAGGTGGATTTCTGAGTTTGAGGCCAGCCTGGTCTACAGAGTGAATTCCAGGACAGCCAAGGCTACACAGAGAAACCCTGTCTCAAAAACCCAAAAAAAAAAAAAAAAAAGACTTGTCTTTTGCCTGGGGGGAAGCTTCCAGGACAGACCGAGATACGGTTCAAATGATTAGAATGTCAGCTGTTCATTTGGGTCCTTAGCTTTGACCCCGAGAAAGACAGCTCTCAAAAGACTTGACTATTTCTCTATCAGCACTGATCCTGAACTCTTGAGTTCTGATCCTGTTGGGTAACTAGATATTGATGGTCTGAATATCTAAGCTTACCTGACAGTCATCTTTTTCACCCCTGGGATACCGGGAAAGTGGTCTAGTATCACGCGGTTAGTCATACAGCAGTGACCACCGTGAATCGGAGCACTGTGACACAGTCCTCAAGGCTGGAGTCTGAGCGAGAGCAATGTAATCCTATTGTTTGTTGAAAAGTCATAAGCTAGCAATAGTGTAACACCAGCTGATAAATACAATCAAAAGGTCAGCTGATGATTGCTTAAGCCCAAGTCAAATCTGTGAACCCCAGGAGAGGAGGAGGCTCCGGACTCCCAGTTCTGCTCACGCTGTTCCGAGATCCCACTCCCACACCTTGGACATGACGGATTCTGTTGATATGATTCGCTCACTTCTCTAACCGTCAGAAAATGATAAGGACGGATTACTAGGGAACAAGTCTTCACAGAATTGCTTTTTCTGATGTTGGTTTGAGGTCTAGCTAGAGATGTCTTGGACAGTTGGGGCCCACAGGGAAGAATCCTGCCATTCTTTAAAGGGGACAGGACCCCTGACTTCTCTGAAGCCCCTTGGAATAAGACAGCCTAGTGTAAACTTCAACACCATTGTTCACCCACTGGGTGTCCTTGACCAAGATATTTAACCCGCAGAGATTCAATTTGTTTGAAGTTAATTTTGTGTGCATGCAGTAGATGTAGATGTAAAAGTGGGCACAAGACAACCTCAGGCACTAGTCCTCATCTCCCGCCTCATTTAAGACTAGGCTTTCTTGCTCACTGCCACATACACCAGGCTAGCTGGTCTGGGCATGGTATGGAACTTGGGGGTTACAACTTGAGTTCCAAATCAGGTCCGGCCCCCCATCCTCCATAAGCCAGTTAATGGAGCCAGATTGAAAGTGGAAAGCAGAAAAAGAAGATATATTTGGTGTGGTCACACTGGGAGGAGGGACAGTGAGATCTCGTAAATTCCACAAGTTCGTCTGTGGAGCCGTGAAGTGAGATAGAGGCCAAGGATATGCATATCTAAGCAATTCCGGTCAAAATTCGGTCCCTCTGGACCATCATCGTCTGGGCTTCAGGTCTTATGAGTTCTTAGAACTATGTGAAATCTTTCTGGGAGACAAGTTCCCCCTCTGGCTGGAGTTCTTTCTTCTGCCAGCATGAGATTCCTGGGGAAATTCCCATTTCTTTGGGGTCCATTGTTTCAATAGTCTGACAGTCAGATTGAGAGATACAAGTGTCTCTTTGGAATATTTTCACTTCTGCCAGGCTGGTCCTGGTCCCGGTCCCGCCACGATCTGAGAAGTATTTAAATGAGATTATGCTAATCACTACCACAGCCTCCTTAACGTGGGTGTTTGAAATTTTAACTCACACGGTAGTGGGGTGCACTTTACCCAGCCCAAGAGATTTGGTTTTGTTATCCATAGAACTGCTCTACGTGTTTGGAGAGCCATGTTCGCATACAAGGGTGCACTCACTTAACAAACATGAAATAAAAAGGTTTTGAGGAATTTAAAGATTCCCAAGGATTTGTGAGACCAATCCAGGCACAAAAGTGTTGGAAGGGCTACCAAAATAGGGAGAACAAACACTGGGGCATATTAGTACATGAAGACCATCCTTTACCCGTAGCTGAAGACAGATCTCTCCCACAAGGTAAAACTAAGCTCTATTTGTCCTTTGTTGCATGTGCGGATGCAGGGTCAGGTTGTTGAACAGTGCCACCTGCTGGCAAGACTTGAGATTGCAGTACCGCGATATCAAACATTCAGAGAAAAGGTTCGGTAACTTTATGCCAGCCTTTGCGTGGTACCCAGGCTTGAAGGCAGCACTTAAGACTCTGAGATGTTAGCAGAGAGATGGTCATTCTGTGACATGCAGCTCAGTTGTTAGACTTTTTTAGCTAGCATCACATAAACCTGGCCTTGCTGGCGTGTACTAGTAAACCCAGCACTTGGGAGGTAGAGGCAGGAAGATCTAAGTCCAAGATTATAATCCTTCACACAGTGAGTTCAAGACCAGCTTGGGCTACATGAGATCCCAAGAGATGGGATAGAGGGAGAGGGGATCTTGGGACAACCATTATTGCAATGTTTTTGTTGTTGTTGTTTGTTTTTAAGGATGTACTTATTTTTATTTTATATCAATGAGTGTTTTGCCTACAAGTCCACAAGTGCACTGTGTGAGTGCCTGGTACTTGTAGAGGCCAGAAGAAGATGCCAGATCCCCTGGGAGTTATGAACTGTGTGAGCTGTCGTGTGGGTTCTGAGAGTTGAACTCACGTCCTCTGAGAGAGCAGCCAGTGCTCTTAGGCACTAAGCCACCTCTCCAGCTCCCACTGCAATATTTTCTAATAATTCTTCCGGTAAAATAGTCTAATCGGCTGGGATGCTGGTGACTCTGTCAGCTCGTCACTAGTCATTTTTGCCAGTCCTTCAGGGTAATTTCCCCATGGGGCGCCTTTTACTGGAACAGTACATTCTTATTTAAACGATGTAAGCAAATGCTTCCTGGGAGTATTTCTTTGTTCTTTGTTCGATCTCTCGGTTTTTTGGTTTTTTGTTTTTTTTTTAATTAAAATTTGAGGATCTTAATGGACATATAGTGACATATTCTTTTTTTCTTTTCTTTCTATTACTTTTTAACCCACTGGGTTCAGTCAGTGCCGCCTGCTACAGTGTGGACTGGTCACACTGGTTGGCTTACTCTTCTACAGGGCTTGTGCAGGAACCACCGCTGCAGTGAGGTCATAGGCCGGGCAGCCACGCATGTCAAGAAGACATCAATCCACAGCCCTCCTCCCGGTTCTCCAGCTCTTAAATTTTCTGTTCCGAGGATGCCCAATAAGGCTTAGGCAGCTTGCATTAGGGGAGGGGCTAATATAGACGTTTTGAGGATGTCCAATCAGCCTTGGGCAGCCTGCGTTAGGGGAGGGGCTAATATAGACGTTTCGAGGATGTCCAATCAGCCTTGGGCAACCTTCCTCTCTGCTTTACCTCCTCAACCCCCTGCTTCCTCCTCCATGACTGTGCCACAGGCCTCTCTCCAGAAGCTCCCACCCCACCCCACCCCCACGCTGCTCTGGCTCCCAACTCCCATCTGCCCTTCTCAGCTTGATCACCCCTGATTACACTCTCTCCCACCTGGCCCTCCCTCACAGCCCCTGTGAGAGAGGCAATCTCTCCACTGATTGTCTGAATCTTTGGGTCATCCTAATCTCACTAGATTTATATCGCATGAAGGGCTACGTTGTATTCCCACAGATGCTCAAGGCTCACCTGGATCCTTGACCCATAGCATCTCTCAGTCACTACCATGAAACAAACTACCACAAACCCAATGGCTTTAAAGAGCAATTCTTTATCCCCACTCACATTTGTTGGGTGGTTGGAGATGAGCTGGTTCTCCTGGCCTTGGGTGCCAGGGCTGTCTGAGCCTAACTCATTGATGAGCAACCCAGTGTATGCCCTCCGGGACCTGAGCTGAAAGGGTGACAGAAACCCTGGAAGGAGAACCCATAACTTGTGTGCCCTTTAAGTCTCTGGTCTATTTCCTTCAGGAGCAAAAGGAAGTCACACGGACGAGGGAGAACGATGCTCCAGTAGATGGAACAAGAGAACAGCAAATATGTCCTGTTCCACGTCTGTGCTTCCTGAGGTGGTTTCTGGGCTACGGCTCACATAGAGCCTTGGGTTGAGTTCCCAAGATCTGCTAGAATAAATGAACTTTTAATAGAAAAACCTCGTCTAAAGTGCCAAGCCTAGCAGCCTGGCAGTCCCAGCACTTAGGAGGCAGAGGCAGGGAGATCAGCTGTTCAAGGCCAGCCTCAGCTACATGAGACCGTCTCAAACAAAACAAAAGAAAACCTCATCGCCTAAATTCTCACTCAAGCCTTCTGGTGTAGACGAACAAACACAAAACACGGGTGAAATCAATGCCTTGTGTGGCTACTAGCTAAGTTTGGACCTGAATCCATGCAGCCTGGCTCCAGAGTCAGCACCTGTACTGGGAACCTTTTTTAACACTGATGAAAGTGCCCCACAGCAGCAATGCGTTCGAGGAAAGGTTGGTTTGGGCTCACAGTTTCAGCCGCTCTTGGACAGGGAAGGCATGGTGGTAGAAACAGGTCAGTAGTCCCTGGCTGTCAAGAGTGAGACGGAAGCCATCTTGGAAGGACAAGAGGCAGAGCTGAGGTCAGAACCACTTTCAAGCTTCCAACCAGCAACCCGATTCTGCCAGTCAGACCTCAGTCCCAAAGATTCCTGAACTTCCCCAAACAAAGACCCTTCCCACGGAGGATGCCTCACGGTTCAGCTGTTAAACGCATCGCACCCAGGGCTCTACGTGAGATCACACGTGTAGGTGACATCAAAAGGGAAAATATGGGGCTGGAGAAATGCCTTGGCAGTTGAGAGCACACGCTGTTCTTACAGAAGAACTGACTGTGAGTTCAGGTGACTTCCCGCCACTGGTAATTCCAACTCCAAAGTCTCTGATACCCTCTTCTGGCAGCCTTAGACACTTTACTCTTCAATTAAAAATTAAAACTAAATTAAAAAAAAAAAACTATGTTTAATTTAATTTATGTTTTTTTATTTTTAATTAAAATTTAATTCTTTAAATTTAAATAAGTTGAACACACAATCAAAAAATAAAATAAGCATTATGAAGGGGTAATAGAGGAAGACTATTGGAAAATGTGAGAGTAAATGACAGAAGAACAATGAAAAAAAAAGAATTCTAGTAGTCTCTCCCCCAATCCTCCCCACCCCCGGAGTAACAACTAGGGTGTGGAGGGCAGGGCAGAAAACCACTAGGGAAAGAGTGTGCTGTTTTACTTGTATCTTTTTCATATAAAAATGGATTTGTGACTGGAAAGATAGCCCAGTAGAAGATCTCGTTCCGAGCATGCACGGGGCCCTGTGTCTGATCACGGGGACTGCAGATTAAAAAAACAAATAAAGGACTTGCGTGCATTTTAAATAGTTCATTTCCATAACAAACCGCCATGGGGATTTCTTTCTGTGAGTTCTGGAGGATGGAGAGACTGGGATGAAGTTCAACGCTTCATATCTGGGGAAGGCCTGTGTCTCAGTTTGCTTTCTATTGCTGTGCTGAGTACCTTGAACAAAAGCAATATAGACAGAAAGGGTTTATTTGGCTTAGACTCTATCACTGAGAGGAGCCAGGGCAGGAACTCAAAGCAGAAACTGAAGCAGACACCATGAAGGAATGTCTCTTACTGGCTTGCTCTCTATTTGCTCAGCCTGCTTTCTTATACAGTCCAGAACCATCTGTCTAGGGGATGACACCGCCCACAGTGGACTGAGTTCTCCCACATCTATCAGGAAAACGTTACCATAGACTCACCAATAGGCTAATCTTATGGAGGCATTTTCTCAGTTGGGGTTCCCTCTTCCTAGGTGACCCTTAGCTTATGTCAAGGTGACAAAAACAACCAACATAGCCTGTTTGTTAGACTGTTGTAACCTCCTTATGTAACTTCTCTTCACTATGTCCAGCAAGGTGGAAGAGTGGAGAAAGTCTCTCAGACCTCTTTCATAGGGACACTAATCCCATTCATGAGGTCACTACCCAGCTCTAAGGACACAAACTTTCAGTTGACAACAGCCTGCATTGTCCTGATTATAATGCAAATCAAGAGAAGCCAACTCCAGCAACTCCCTTCCCCAAAGGTGGCCTTCTCAAGGTCATCTGGGCATCTTCCAGAGAATAGTAGGTCCACTGTGTACTCTACCATAGGAGCCACCAGTCCTGTATGGGCCCCTTTCTGCTTTTCCCACTAAACACTGACCATGGAGTTGGCTCCAATCAGGGGATAAAGGCATCCTCGAGGCTCAGAATCGAGGAGGGTTCCCAACTGCCAGGAGGCCCTGGTTGGTCCTTCCTCTAAGAAAAGGCCCTGGAACCCAAGATCTCTCCTGTCAGGCAGAGCTTATAACTCATGGCCTATAGCTTCTTGGCTCTCACTGGCACCTCAGGAAGTCAGATATCCCTGGACAAGGGTCCTGTCCACATCAGTATGCCCTGCCCCTTCCTTCTCACAGGGTCCTCCAACCTTGAACTCTAGTCTCTCATCTGTGCCACAGGGATGCCCTGGGCTTTGAAATAGGGCCCATCTGGATACATAACGCTCTGGGACATTGGGCGAATCAAGCGCCAGTCTACCCTGTACCATCCCATGCAGCTCTCAGGAGTGCACAAACCCCCATAACAACTCACCCACCCGACCCTGCTCCATCTCTGAGCCATCACAGCTCAATGTGGGGGCCGCTGAGTCTGGCTGAAGTCCCAGGCGCCCACCCAGAACCCAGAAGGTGGAGGCCTGGCATGGATCGAGCTGAGGGACCTTTCTATTTAAAGGAAAAACACAAAGCAATATTTTTAGGTGCCAACTAAGTTGTGTGTTGTGTGGCTTACCCATCTGCAGCAAGGACTGTACAGAGGAGGAGGAAGAAGAGATGAGCTGGCGTCTTCTGTCTCTATGAATGGCTCAGGAGAGGTCCTGACATCTGGTTTTAAGTGTGGGGTCTGTTATTTTTGCTGTTCAACTGGTGGGTTTGCCTGGAGCCCTGGGGGGGGGGACCTCTCAGGAAATTGGTGGCACTCTGAACCAAGATCCTCTGGCCTCTGAGTCCCTGA
Source organism: Uromys caudimaculatus (assembly GCA_028551405.1). NCBI lineage: Eukaryota > Metazoa > Chordata > Mammalia > Rodentia > Muridae > Uromys > Uromys caudimaculatus. Next base: position 133,965,063 of record CM052702.1, read on the forward strand.
CACTAGACCACCCAGAATCTGGAATGTGCGGAGAGTGGGCTGAACCTTTTCCGGTAGCTGCTCTCCGCAGCTGGTGCCTGGGGCTAGGGCTGGCTCCAGGATGTTAGCCTATGCTCCCCCCCCAGGACTGGGTTTCACAGGGCTCCTGCTCCCGGTGGGGGCAATGGTACAAAGGGGAGGCAGCCATTCTGCCTAGCTAGGCACGGATATGAGGGCTGCATTTAAGCTGTGCCTCCATTAATAGATCTGGTGGAGGAGGTCTGTATCATTGTGGCCAGGCTGGGTCATAAACCTGCTTCCACAAGCCTGCTCTGCTGTAAGAACACTCTCCGAAGGCACTGGCCTTTCAAAGGGCTTCGGTCCTAGCCAGGTATGGTGGCACACACCTCTAATCCCAACACTTGGAAAGAGGAGACAAGAGAATCAGGAGTTCATTGCCAGCTTCACAGCAGGTTTGAGGCCAGCCTGGACTATATGAGACCCTGTCTCAAAAAAACCAAAGACAGAAGAGAGCCAGCCAGAAGGCTCAATGGATAGAAAACGCCATAGCATAAACCCGAAGATCTGAGTTCAATGCTCAGAAACTACAGTGGGGACAGAGCCAACTTCTGATAGCTGTCCTCTGACCTCAACAGGCATGTTGTGACATGCTTGTTCACAAACGGGAGTGGGAGGTGGGAGGAAAAATAGATAAAATATTAAAAGGAAAGTGGGGGGGGGGCCTCAGTCTTTCCAAGTAGATCCTATTGAATCTGAGAACGCCTGCTAGTTAGATCGCAACTGCCAACCCCTGAAAGGCAGCTTCAGTTGCTGCACTTGCTGGGGGCGAGAGGGGGTGAGGCCAGGCCCATCTGACTGGCCCCCAGCTGAGGCTTGGTATCTCTCAAGGAGCTCCCTCTACCTGGCTGCACACAGCCTTGGCTGGCCAGTGTTCAGGACTGTGGTCCCTTGGGACCTTGCCTGTCTCCTGCAGACTGGGAATCCTGGGGCGTGTCCTTCTCTGTCTTGCTATGAACTTTGCCCTAGTACTAAGCACGCACAGTGCCTGGCACACAGTATTGCTTAATAAGTACCTGTGGGACCACACGAAATCAGTTTATGGCATTTACTGAACTCCTTATCTGTTGCCCTGGCTCAGTGGATGTCTTTCCTGATTCTTACAGTCCCCAACAGAAGTGCCCAGAGCCCTGCTGTACCCCATCCTAAGATCTCGGGGCTTCATAGGAAGTCATAGCTTTGTGCTTCCTTTCTGGAAGGCAGAGTTAACTATCCCAGTTCACAGAGGAGGAGACCAAAGTTCATAATGGTGACAGGACCCCGTCACATTCACTGCTAAGTAGCGGAGCCAGGATTTGAACTCAGATCTTTCATGTTTGGAATCTTAGAGCTCAACAGTCTCCTCAACAGGCTGGGAACAACTGAGGCCCCACATCCTTGCTCCCTGCTTCCTCCAGAGAGGGTGGAAAGTGTGTCACAGGCAAAGCCGATCCTCCCTTGTGGACTTAGGAGGAGGTTTGAAACGAAATCGCTGTTGGCAGGAGCCAAAGAAAAGTTATGTGGGCAGAGAGCCAGCAGACCAGCATGAGCCAGTCCGATCCTGAGCAAGCCCTCAGGAAGGAAATGTGAGTGGGCAGGGCAGCATGGTGGTCCGGCCTGCAGGCCTGACTCACCTTCTGAGTATTCAAGGCACACCAGGCAGGGTGTGTAGCAAGGAACAGCAGGCCCTTGCCCCTAAATGGAGAGACATGTCACTGTGTGACATAGGAAGGGAGGCCCTGGTCAGCTTCATCATGGCCAGGAACCCTGTGTCTGCCACTGTGCTTGAACTGAATGGAACAGTTACAGTGGCGTGGATAAAGTGGATGAGTGAACGAATGGTGTGTTGGTGTGCAGATCACCCATCCCAGCATTCCCCAGCATTTCCCAGCATTCCCCAGCATTCCCCAGCATTCCCCAGCATTTCCCAGCATTCCCCAGCATTCCCCAGCATTTCCCAGCATTCCCCAGCATTTCCCAGCATTCCCCAGCATTTCCCAGCATTCCCCAGCATTCCCCAGCATTTCCCAGCATTCCTCAGCATTTCCCAGCATCCCCCAGCATTCCCACAGCAATACTGGCTGGACACCTGGTCTAAGCAAGTCACACCGTAAACATTGACAAGCACATCTGTATCTTTGCACAATGTCAAAATAGATTCAACCAGTCCTCCTGACGGCTGACCCATCTTTCAGCCCCAAAGAGAAGATATAAAGGAGCTAGCTAGAGGGTTCTGGGGGGCACACAGAACTGTTGGAGGGTCCACCTCAGAGTCAAGTTGAGCTGCAGAGGATCAGACTGCGGGTATGCCACAGGACAGACGGCAGATGTGGTGAACTGGCAGCTTAAGCAGACAGACTCAAGCAGTAGGGACTGATCTGAGCTGGAGCCCTGGGCACAGTAGAAAGTTCTCTGCCTGTCAGTCTCTTGACACGGGTGGCCAGATAACAGGACAGTGGGACCATCCTGCTCAGTGTTAAGTGCCCTCCTCTCCATGGCGTCCAGGGTGGGTGTCATTGCCCCTTCACACATGTGATGTGTTCAAGTTCTCAGGCCTGGTTTTTCTGATACGGTTTTAATTTACCGTCATCGTCATTATTATTATTTGTATTTTTAGAGATCAGAGTACAGCTTTTGGGGGTCAGTTCTCTCCTTCCGCCGTTCCATGAGTTCCAGAGAGGAAATGCTAAGCCATTGGGCTTGCATGGATGGGCACTGAGCCTTCTCACCAGGTCTGATAACGGTTTGAATCCCACTTGCAGCTCTAGCTTTGTTTAGGGCAAATGTAATTTCTGTCCACTCTTGGATATGGTTTTTGTTCTAGAAGATGGTACCTCTGGGGAGGCCCAGTCTGAGAAGATGGGACAGCCTTCAAGGCTCTTTCTGTCCTCTCTTAGTATTGGTAGGTAGCCTAAGCTGCAAACCTGGGACCATCCTTGCCTTACGAGTCTCCCACCTGAGACATGCTGCTTCTGGCTGCCTGCCTTGAAAAGCCCACCTTCTACCTTAGTCCTTTCTCCTGGCAGGGATTTTCAGGACACAACCCATCACCTCCTCCTGTGGGGGGCCAGCGCCCTGCTTTGGGTCCCCCATATCATTGGTCTTCTAAGACAGAATTAGAATTCTGTGTTTCTGTTTCTGGGGATACAGCTCAGTGGGTAGAAAGCTTGCCCAACATGATGGAAGCTTGAGGGTTTGATCCTTAACATTGCATAAACCGGATGTGGTCGCCCTGCGTATGATGTCAGCACTCCAAAAGTGGTGAGTTCAAGGCCAGCCTGAGATGTGTGGGACCCTGTCTCAAAAAAAAAACAAAAAAAAAACAATAACAAAAAAACAATAACAAAAAAACTGTTTTTTTTTTTTTTCTGTACCTTGGCACACACGTAGCCCTGGGTTTGATCCCCAACCCTGCAAAAATAAAACAAATAGATAAACTAAAAATAAGATGGATATGAAGAACCCTAAGTCCCTAATATTGTCTTGGGCTGGGGATGTGTCTCTGTGGGAGAGCACTGGCCTCAAATGTTCTCTTATCCAGGGGTTCTTCCTTAAGAGTGAAAAATCCAGTTTAAAGTAGTTTAAGCCGGGAAGAAGCGGATGGATTGGTTTACAGGTTCGGGAAGGCGTGGGCAGAGCCTTGGGCACCACAGGCTGGCTGGAACCCTCAGGTCTCCCGTCTGCTGGGCTTCCTTCTCTGGGACCAGCAATGGGGGAAGAAAGAGACCCAACTGCCTGCTCTGCAGGCTTGAAACACAGGGCCAGCTCCTAGACAAAGAGAGAGACTCTCTTTTGCTCTCAAATCGAGGTAGAAGATGTCAGAGGACTGCGGGGGAGTCCTATAGCCTCAGCCTTTGGCACATGTCCGTTAGGAAAGCCATGGCGGATGCTAGTGCCGTGACCCTCCTACACTCCTTCGGACGCAGACGTGCACGGGATGGACGCCCACTGATACCTCAAACCTTGGTCAGGGCCAAGGGCACTTTGTGTGAGGTCCTTCTCTTGGGTCACGTTGAGACGGGATGGAGGGGAAGCTACTGGGCAGGACTCGGTACTGCTACCCCCTCTTCCTGGGTATCTGTGGCCAGGAGATAAGACCAGATATAACCAGCCTAGTGCAGCTATTGAAGCCCTCCCTATTGAGAAGAGCTCAGAGCTGGAACTAGGGAAGAGATGGGAAGTCCAAGCCGCAAACTCCCTGACACAAGGCTTAGTTGGCATTCTGTCTAAACTCCACCCCACAGTTACCTGGCAACAGACAGGTATGCTCCTCCCCACAGTTGCCTGGCAACAGCCAGGTGGGCCTGGCCCACTATAAAAGGGGCTGCTTGCCCTCCTCTCTCTCTCTTATCTCTTTCTCTTGCCTCTCTCTTATATCTCTTATATCTCTTACCTCTCCCCATTCCCTTCCCCCCTCTCTCCACGTGGTCATGGCCGGCCTCCACCTCTCTACTTCTCTACTCTCTCCCTCTCTCTGCCTTTCTCTGCCTCTACTACCCTCTTAACTCTCCTCCCCATGCCCTAAATAAACTCTATTTCTACACTATACCTTTGTGTGGGGCTGGTTCCTCAGGGGGAAAGGGATGCCTGGGCTCGGGCCTGCTGAGGCACACCCTTCCCCCACACCTACCTCCCCATAACCCCATATAATATATATCTCTCTATATTTTTATAAACACAACAGGCTTTTCTTTCTACCACTAACCCCTTCTCTCCTTCTCTTCCTCCACTTCCACTCAAGGTGTATAAATAAATGAAAGAGATGACTGAGGCCATCTCAGAGCCTGCTACTCAGGACACTTAAGTATGGCCCAGGACCCACCTTCTAGGGCATGGACTCAGACTGGGGTTAGCATGCGTTTCTCTGTTCTCTTAGACACAGGAGTGCAGATCGAGGTATTCTGAGACCCTGCTTAGAGGGGCCCCAGACTGTCTGCCTGATGCACGGAGCTGGGCTGAACATGGGGACATATCCTGGAAGGAAGCTACTGAGAGACATTTGGGGTGGAAAGGAAAGAGAGATGGGAGACCTGGAGACTGCAGGGGGGGGGGGGGCTGAGAAACCAAGGAAGGGGCAAGAAGGGATCAGAAGAAAGCCTGTTGGCCTGATTGTCCCTGGAGCACTCACACGGAGGCTGAGCAGTGGCTGTGCATAGGAAAATGTGCAGAGGCACCATTGGCATCGGTCACTTGAGGTCACCTGGGTCTCACACCTGGCATTTGCTCTGTCACCTTTACCTAAGAGACACCAGAGCCCCCCCCCCCCATGGATCTGTACTGTATCCATCACAGCACAGGAAGCTACGGTACTTGCAATAAATCAAAGGTGGATGAAAGCAGAGGGTCTGTGGCAGCCTGGGGGCGTTTGAGGCCCTGGAAGGCAGTTAAGCATTAGGCCTCAGAGACCAAAGGAAGCATCAAACTGGGGGGGATGACTTGGTAGGTACTTGCCTAATGACTTGAGGTCAATCCTTGGGACTCACTGGGTGGAAGGAGAGAGCTGACTTCTCATGTTGACTTCTGACATGTGTGCCTTTACACACACACACACACACACACACACACACACACACACACACACACACACACACACACACACTGAAACTTCTACACATCGGAAAAGGAAGCTGAAGTTGGGCATGGTGGCCCAGGCTTTTAATCCTAGCACTCAGGAGTAGACAGATCTCTGTGAGTTCAAGGACAGTCTGGTCTACAGAGTGAGTTCCAGGACAGAGACCCTATGGAAAAAGCAAAAACAAAAGCAGAAAAGAAAAGCAGTGAAGTCTAGATAATCCAAAAACCATCCATGTGTCTGGACCGGCAGAACTGATGTCATGAAAACGATTCTCCTACCAAAATTAATCTCGATAGCTGTCAGAGGCTCAGAGGTCCTATGCTCACAGACAAGCATGAGGGGAACCAGGAATGTTAAGTGCACTTGGTTGTTCCTTCAAAGGAAGGGATGCGTAACCAGTTATCTGACCCGAAGGCTGGGAGCGGACCGGGTTAACAGCCCGGAGACCTCTGCACTGTCTGTGTGGTGGAGACCACACAGGATCCTCCCACGGGCCCTTACTGTGTTTTTCTTTTCCTGTCAATCTATAGAACTCCATCTTTGTGGAAGGTGTCACACATACTTTACAGAGAGTTTTGGTATGGTCATGTCCGATTTTAACTTCCATTGTACCTCCATGAGATTTATAGAGCCTCTGTTGTACACACGGACAAGTTAATTATCACCAGGAAAGTTTTCAACAAACTATGCAGTGCTTAAATATACCTAAAACAAACTACTTGGGGTCAGATTTATGAAGTTTGAACCTACACTGGCTACTTAGTCGTGTTGAACCGGATGGCCCCTTTGCCTCCAGCAGACTGTCACTCCTGACAGTGAGGCTGCAGAGACCTCTGTGGATATTCAATGCAATTCACCAAAACCTTGACAGCATTCTTTGTTTGCTTGTTTGTTTTGGGACAGAGTCTCTTTACATAGTCCTGGATGTCCTAGAACTTACTATAGATGCGGCTGGCCTCAAACTCACAGCGATCTACCTGAGTCTGCTTCCCAAGTGCTGGGATTAAAGGCTTGTATGACCATGTCAGGTCCTGACAACATTCTTCACAGATCTAGAAAAGAGCAAAACAAAATACTAAGACTTCACGTGGAACCACAAAAACCATGAATACCCCAAAGCAATCCTTAGACATAAGAACATAGCTGGCGGGACTGGAGAGATGGTTCAGCAGTTAAGAGCACTGACCGCTCTTCCAGAGGTCCTGAGTTCAATTCCCAGCAACCACATGGTGGCTCACAACCATCTGTAAAGGGATCCGATGCCCTCTTCTGGTATGTCTGAAGATAGTGACAGTGTACTCATGTACATTAAATAAATAAATAAATAAATAAATAAATAAATAAATAAACAAATAAACAAACATAGCTGGCTGTATCAGGACACTGAACAGATGTGAAGATGCAAAAATAAAGTCACAAAGCCAGGGAAGCCTAATGTTTGACAAAGGAGGCAAAAACATGCAGTGTGTGTGTGTGGGGGGGGAGAGATATCCTATTGAAGAGATGACACGGAAAGGCTGGGTTTCTACCTACAGAAGAATGAAATTAGATTCATCTCTTCTACCCTGAGCAAAATCAGCTTGAGATTTAATCAACTTTAGTTTAAATCCTGGCGTGCTGAAAGAAAACACTGGGAATGCTCTCCAAGGCCCTGGGGTGGGCAAGAACCTCCTGAACAGAATGCTAACGGCACAGGAACCAGCAGCCTCGTGTCTCAACAGACACGAAAATAAGTTTCCACACAGCAAGGAAAAGGCGCAGCAGATGACGAAGGCAGCCCAAGGCAGGGGAGAAAATCTTCGTCAGCTGTACGAAAGGTAAGGGCCAATATCCAGAGTATACAAGGGACTGCAGTAATGGAAGATCAAGGGAATAAATACCGCATACCAACCAAGGGACTAAAGAACTGACCAGACAGTTGTCAAAAGAAGAAACGCACAGACAAGAACCATTTTTAAAGTGTTCACCACTTGGAGAAATGCAAATTAAAATAACTTTGAGGTACCACCACATCCCATTCAGAACGGCTGGCATCAAGAAACCTGACCACACTGTCTTAGCTGGGGTTGCTACTGCCAGAATGAAACACTACGACCGAGAGCAACTCGGGGAGGAAAGGGTTTATTTGACTTATGCTTCCTGCTCTTTGTTAGAGGAAGTCAGGACAGGAACCTGGAGGCGGGATTTATGCAGAGGCCATAGAGGAGTGCTGCTTACTGGCTTGCTCCTCCTGGCTTGCTCAGACTGCTTTCTTAGAGAACCCAGGACCACCAGCCCCAGAGCGGCACCACCCACAGTGGGCTGGGCCTGCCCCATCAATGACTAAGAAAATTCCCTATAGGTTTGCCTACAAGCCAGTCTTATAGGCTTCAGTTGAGGCCCCCTCCTCTCTGATGACTCTAGCTTTGGACAAGTTGACATAAAACTAGCCCGTTTACACTCCTTCTATTGACAGTTGCTGGCTTATGGGGGAGGAAGAGTCCATTTCCTTTAAGGGTGTGGCCCCTAGTAGGTTGAATGTAGCCTAGTGGATGCTCCCCACCCATGAGATTTGGGGCAGCACAATGGGACTCAGTGGGTTTTTTTGTTGTTTTGTTTTGTTTTTTAAGAGGATACAAGGGCCGGGCAGTGGTGACACACGCCTTTAATCACAGCACTCGGGAGGCAGAGGCAGGCGGATTTCTGAGTTCGAGGCCAGCCTGGTCTACAGAGTGAGTTCCAGGACAGCCAGGGCTACACAGAGAAACCCTGTCTCGAAAAACCAAAAAAAAAAAGGAGATGGAGAGGATACTTGGTGAGGAGGAAGGATGAAGTACAGGGCAAGCACACATGAGTCATGAGAGTGGTTTTTTGTTTTTCTTTTTTAGTTTCAAGTCTGTTGTGCTTGTTTTTCATGTGGATATGTAAATTCAACTGTGTTCTGAGTAGCATTTCTGACTTCCAAAAAAATAACGTTTTTAAAAAATTTATTGTATGTGAACATGTGTGTGCCTGTGTGTGTGAGAGTGCCTGTGTGTGCCTGTGGCTGTGCGTGTATGCCTGTGTGTATGTGCCTCTGTGTGTGTGTGTGCCTGTGTGTGTGTATGTGTGCGTGTGTGTGCACACGTGTGTGTGAATGTGTATGCCTGTGTGTGTGCCTGTGATGTCTGTGATGTGCCCCCCCCCCCGTGTGTGTGTGTGTGTGTGTGTGCCCTAGAGGGCCAGACAAGGACCACCCTCCTCCCAGGTGACACTAGCCTGTGTCAAGTTAACAGGTACACACCAGCAGACTCTTTTGGGTCCACATCCCCTCCCCTGTCCACACTAGGCAGACTCACAAGCCATTTTACTCTATCTCCCAAAGGAAGAAACTTGGATTTTGGCAAGTAAACAAGTTTATTGCTTTAAAAAATAGAAGTTATATTTGACATACAAACAAACCCATAAATGGTCTCAGAAAGCTTTAAAAGGCACTTGTTCTGAACATATTTCATTCTCTGAGACAGTTCCACAAGACCAGGGGAGATTTCCCTGGGCGGGGGACCCCACGTTTTTGCCACACAGTGGTGGTGCACACCTTTAATCCCAGCACTCAGGAGGCAGAGGCAGGTCCAAGGTCATGCTGGTCACAACCTATCTTATCACCCCGACCCAGACCCTCAGCAAGGTTGCGGCTTGCCCCTCTGTGATGCTTTGGATGGAAATCTGTCTGCAGACTCCTGCCTCAGGGGCTGAGTTGCCAGCTGGTGAGCTCTGGAGAACTGACTGCATCCTGAAGGTGCTGACACCACTGCCACACCAATTCCTTGCTGGTTTCACACTATGAGAGCCTTCTCAGAGGTGACAGAAGGAAGTCAGCCTTCACTGGAGAAAGCCTGGTCCCTGCCAGCAGGGCTTCAAGGACATGTTTTGTCCCTTGCTCCTTCTCTGCTTGTTTTGTCTCACTTCCGGTCGCCACGCTCCTGCTCTGACATTCTGCCTCAATTCTGGCCCACAAACAACACAGTCAAGTGACCTTGGGCTAAAATGAATCATGGGTCAAAAGAAATCCTTCCTCCTTTGTTTTTCTCTAGTGTGTCACAGAGACTGAGGAGTTTCTGGGGACCCGGGCGACTCACTCAGGCATGGGTGCGCAGAAACAGCCCTGTTGACTACTGGAGTTCACGTAGCCTCGCTCTCCCAAGTGGACAGACCCAGGAAAAGCCAGCTGTGCCAGACTCTGAGACAAGAGAGAAACATCGTGGGTGTTCTCACACCCAGCTAACCTGGTCCTTACCTTTTGAACTCACAGTGATGATGATGATGATGATGATGATGATGATGATGATGATGATGATGATGATGATTATTAAAACAGGGTCTCATCTATCTTAGGTTGGCTTGATATTGCTATGTAGCCAAGGATAGCCTTATATTCCCAAGTACTGGGATTACAGGTGTGTACCACCATTCGCAGTTTATGTGGCACTGGGACTGCAACGCAGGGCATCATGCACGTTAGGCATATGCTCTACCAGTTGCGCTACATTCCCATGATGCATCAGAACTGTTGGCATTTCGTCTAGGCTCCGCCCCACAGTTACCTAGCAACAGCCAGGCATGTCTGACCCACTATAAAAGGGGCTGCTTGCCCCCTCCTCTCCCTCTTGCTCTCTTCTCTTCTCCTCTTGCTCCTGCTCCCTCCCCCTCTTCCCCTTCTCACCCCATTCCCCTCCCCCTCTCTCTCCGCGTACTCATGGCTGGCTTCTCTCTCTCTCTCTCTCTCTCTCTCTCTCTCTCTCTCTCTCCCTTTCTCTGTCTCTACTCCCTCAACTCCCCTCCCCATGCCCTACATAAATTCTATTCTATACTATAGTATAGTGGGGGGGATACCTGGGGGGGGAGGATGCCGCAGCATGGGCCCGCAGAGGAACCCCCTTCCCCACCCCCACACCATACGGCGCCTCCACCAAACATATCTCTGGCTTCTCTTTCTTTTTATAAAACGCAAGAATAATCAGCCCATCTAGATCTCTGTGGGGCCTAGCCAAGGACCACTCTGACACACACGGTGTCTATGTACACCTGCACTCTGACACATGTGGCATCTACGTACACCCACACTCTCAATGCAAACTTCCAGCTGTTCAAATAGTCTCCACAGCATCTGGCAAATACAATAGAAAAGGACAGAAAAGCTGCATAGACTTCGTTTAAAACACCAAGCCACGGAAGCAACACAGGGCCTTAACAAACCCACCCTTGAGGTCAAAGAATGAATACAAAGTGTCATGAATCTGAGGTCCTGGCCCATGGTCACACTCAGACATGGACATCCTCTGGGACCTGCAAATAAATAGACTCCCAATCTTGATCAGCCGGAGTTACAAGCCATCCATCCGCCCGGCTTGCTACATCACAGTGAAGCGTCTTCGGATCCCTTGGCAGGCTGGCTTGTGCTGGTGACAGAAGTGGTGAATTGACACCTTGCTCAGCTAGGAGCTGAAAGATCCTTGGGGTTCCTCACACCCACCTCTAGGTGTGAGGAGCCTACAGAGGGTGTGAGGAGCTTGCAGAAGGCAGGATTCGGTGTTCCTGGAAGACATCTGCCCCAAGTACCTTCCAGGAATATGTTCTCGTTTGATGTCTGCTCTTTTTCAAGGGCCAAACCCTTGCAAGGAATTCTTTGATACCTGGAGGCTTTTTCTAGAAAGCCCACATGGGATGCAGCATGAGGACAGCACAGGGTATGCATGCAGCCAACTGAATCTCCTGCACCGGCAGACTGCACAGCTAAGCCATCGGGTAGCTGCTGACGGGCTCAAGGTACGATCAGGCAGGACCGTGTCAGGAACAAATCTCATCCTGAGCACCCCAACTATGGCAGTTAAAATAGGCCCAGACAGAACAGTGCTGAGCCTCCCAACTCACCGCTAGTTCAGGTTGGGTTCTGATTGACTCCTGAGTGCCATCTTCCCCTGCTGGATGAGCTGCCAAACCAAGCCATGAGCACATCTTTAAGGTTCCGGGCAGATGGAAAACGTAGCTGGGGACCTGCTGCGGGGCTGCTCTGAGGGGCTGCACACAGTCTGTAGGAGACTAAATCCCAAAAAAGAGTTCCTGAAAATTAAATTATAAGAAGTAGCCCCATTAAGGTTTCCTGGAAGTTTCTTCGTTCCCTTTTGCATGACACACCCCTGGCTCTCTGTCAGAGTCAGAGAAAGAAGGAAAGTGGTCAGCAAAAGAGATAAGCCCTGTCAATTCGGGGAGAAGGTCTTCAAGGGAGACGTCTAAGATACCAGTCCAAGTGGAAGGCAGCTCTGATTCCACTAATTTGGGGAGCAAAAGTGAGAGTATTTTCTGCAGAGCAATAGTAAGCTGGAAATTGGGGCTAGGGAGATGGCTCTGTGGTTAAGAGCACTGGCTGCTCTTCCAGAAGACCTGGGTTCAATTCCCAGCACCCACATGGTAGCTCACAACTGTCTGTATCTCGAGTTCCAGGGCGTCTGACACCCTCACACAGACACATATGCAGGCCAAACATGCACATAAAATTGTTTAAAATCATTTTTAAAAAGAAGCAAGAAATTAACAAGATGAGACCACTTAAGGCGCAGTTAGCAGGAACATTTGCCTGAGATTAGAAATCAGACTCCAGCCTGCAATTTGCCGAAGCCCCTCACAAACCTGGAGATGCTAACTGGTGTGTCAAGGGGACAACTTCTGCCATTCACATGCTTCTGTGTCCTTCCCACGGTGGAAGCATGGGCCCACCCAGGGAACCTGACTCAGCCATGCAAGGCTCTCATGGGTCCCCTGGAAAAGAACAGGCCCCACAGGGTGCTGGGTATGGGCTCTAGAATCTAACAAATGGTTTCTGGCCACCACTGGATATTTTTCCATTTTCGAATCTTTGGTCACTGAGGTCCCACCGTGAGGCACAAGGTGTGCCTGTGCATAGCGTTTAGTATCCACCTGTCAGCAGGGAACACATCAGAGCCACCAGACAAGCTGCAGGCTTTTGCTTCCATTGTTTCAAGAAGGGGGTGAGCAGGGGTGTGGTTAGCAGATCCCACCAGGGGTTGAAGCCTGCCCAGAGCCACAGCTACAGGGGCTTCACTTCCCTGCGGGAGCCGGAAGTGACTTTGGGGAGGGAAGGCTGTGTCCCAGACACAAAGTGACCATAGGTCCCCATTCCCCCAGGGACCTGGACACCTTGTCCTCTCTTCCCAGCCTCAGACTCCCACTTCTGGACAGGCAGGAGGCTGGCAAGGGTTGTGTTGTTCTTCATACTGTTTATCAACTCTGGACAGGCAGGAGGCTGGCAAGGGTTGTGTTGTTCTTCATACTGTTTATCAACTCAATGCAAGTGGTTTGCAAGCAACAATTTTTTAACGAAAATTTTTAAAAAAAAGAAAAGAAAAAAGAGGGTATCCCAGGTCTTAAGGCTGAGAACTCCTTCCTGAGACTCAAGATTCAGATTTATACACAGATGTGACTGGTGACATAAAGCACACTGCTTGCCGTGGATGATGGTCCAAAAGGCCTGAAGAGCAGCATTCTCTGTGGTCCTGACTCTGAGCATCACTCCTTCCTAACCCGGGGCAGAAGGAAGGGCACACGCAGGAGCATGTCAAAGAACACGGACAATGTTCCCCGCCAACCTTTCCAGTGAGATTTTATTAGTGCTCGCTTCCGGAAAGGAGATCTTTGGTATTTCCCCACACTGGCCTCCCCTGTGCAGACTCCCCACAGAAAGGCGAGTCATTCTTCTGGGTAAGAACAGGACATTCTAGGCTCAGGCTGGGCAGTGACTCACCGTTATTCAGAATGGTGACACAGAGCTTGTGCACCCTCTCTCCTGAGGCATGCAAGGCCCCTTCCTCTCTGATGTTGCAACTGCAGAAGGCTGAGTCGGTAAAGAACAGATGAAAATGCACTGGGCAAAGAAGCCAGAGAGGCAGAAAGCATGAAACGCAAAGAAACGCGTTTGGCACTAAACTCGCCTCCTGGGTGGAATGTGAGTGGTGGCACGTGGGCTCCCCCACATGGCCAAAGGTGGAACTTCACCTGCGACTACCTGCATCCAAGCAGAGCAGGCCAGGAAAGGACCCCAGGGCGGTCCTCTTTTCTGCCAAGGGTAGCTCTCTTGGAATAGAGGTGTTCTGTCCGTCTGGGTCACAGGAGGCCAGAGTAAGCAGAATTTTAACAAGAGTGCCTTTCATACAGAGCCCCAGCTTGGTCTTACACTCTGTGCGTACACCTCTAGTGAGAACAAGAATTCTTTTCCAGTTGCTGTCTGGGATAAAGTACAATCAATTAAAAGTAGGGAAACAGATTTCCTGATGTTCCTCACCACAGGAAAACCTTTATCTGGGAAAATTCTGAAAGGCACGGAGACTCTGTGACTGACACATAGGTAACTGTGAGGAGGGGTCATCCTAACCCTTCCCTTGTTCGCATGACTAAGCAGGAGGCCAAGACGAACACTGTATGTGCCCTGAAATGTTTGCTTTATGTTGTTGGCTTTCTTTTTAAAAATAAAAATTCCAGAGCCCCAGAGGAGGCTGAAGTTAGGAGCTGCCTATAGTGTTCCCAGCGGCACCAGGTTAATCAATGAGAAAGGTGGAGATGCCCTGCAGGGGAGAGAGACCACTGCCCGGCTTGAAGCCCCTGAGAGGTAGTGTGAGGAGAGCTAGCTGCAGTCTGCCTTGGTGCTGGGAATTGAGCACATAAGCCCTAGAAAGAGGCTGGGAGCTGGAGTCACCCCCGACCCAGGAGCAGACAGAGCCTTCCTGTCTAGTTAGATCAGAGATGCCCGATAGCCCAGTGATGGCAGGACAGATCTCAGTGGGAAAAGGGAACCCTGGTCTCTAGATGCGGGGGAACCTTTGACAGGGCAGTGTCTGCGTCTGTAGAGAGGGAGAGGCTAAGAGGTAACGGGGAATTCAGAGGGCAGTGGATGTCCGGCCCAGAGATAGAAGCTGCCGGGAGGAGGGCTGGATCTCAGCTAGAGGCACAGAGGGATGAAGGGGTACCAGAAGAGGCAGGGTGCCGGGTGCAGTCTCAGGATCCTGTCTACTCTTCTGGCCTGGCTCAGAGCAAGACCTTCACCAGGAGTCTCTGCACCTTTCACCCCATCAACGCTGGCCCCTCTTCCCACAGAAACCAGTTCGAAGATCACGGGCCAGTCTTGGCAGGACACTTTGGTTCTTTAACGTGGAGCCCTCTCCCGGCCGTATTGTGTGCTGTAGATACTGGTGTGTGACTGCCAGAGGCCTTAGTCTCTCTCCTGTCTGGGTTTTGAGGCCAGAGCTCTGCCTTGTTTCCATGAGCAGGCAATGTAATTCCACAGAACCAGTGGGTCCAGGAAGCTGGCACAGAGTTTTGTCCTCCCTTCTCTGAGTCTGGTATCAGGCTCCACCCAGCTGAGGCACACTGGGCAGCTGAGAGAAAGGCTGAGGGTAACTAAGACCAGGATGTTCCTGTCATCCCAGAAAGGCCTCATAGTCCATGTACCAAGCCAGCTGTCCAGAAATAGGCGCCACACCTGAGATGGGCCACTTCTTGGGCTCGTGGCCCACACGGCTCACCAGCGTGGCGATCTCACGCTTTGTCCTGCCCATGACCAGGACAGCTACCTTCTTGGCCCGGTTGATGAGGGGCAGGCTGAGGCTCATGCGTTGGTAGGGCCTGAATGGGCTCTCGGTCAGCACCACCAGCTGGTCACCGTCCAGCCCCCTAGGTGACTGTGGGAACAGAGAAGCCGTGTGCCCGTCGGTGCCCATGCCCAGGAGCACCAGGTCGAAGCTGCTGTTGACCACCAGGGCCGAGATCTCGCTGGCATAGGTCTGAGCTCCCTGGTCCTCCTCAGCACAAAGCCGCTGGTGCAGGTGCACCGGCATGGGGTGGATATTGTAATAGGGTATCCTGACGTGATGCAGCAAGTGAGCCTGCAGGCCCTGGAAGTTGGAATCTGGATCTGAGAGAGGGACGCAGCGCTCATCCACCAGCCAGAGGTGTGTGTGGGCCCAGGGGAAGCTGTAATGCCCTGTGGCCAGCTGCTGGAAGAGAGCTATGGGGCTTGAACCACCTGACAGTGCCAGGTGGAACTTGCCAAAGCGCCGCACTGCCTGCACGGCGGTGGCCTCAATGTCACTGGCCAGCTTAGAGATCAGCTCCTCTGGCCAGGCAGTAATCAGTGGGCTCTCTCTATACTGGGCCCTGAGGACCTGGAAGTCACTGGGCTTTGGGACTGACTCTAGTTCTGGTATCAGCACCTCTAGCTGCTGCTGGGAGAAAGTCAGCTGACCGCCACTAAACTCAAAGTCTAGCAGATGGCCATTCTCGGCTCCCCCCGGGTACGGGCGTGGAACTTCGAAGGTCAGGCTGTCCAGTAATGGGGTCCAGAAGACCCAGGAGGCCAGGAGGTTCTCTGTGGTGATGAAGGACTCCTTTCGGCAGTGAAAGATGTGGGACAAGAGGGTGGAGTAGGCATCCTTCTCCCGCACAGGTCTATAGGCGTAGTAATCAGACAGAGGGCGACCAAAAAGGCGGAGCCCAGGCTGGCCCTGTACCTCCTTCCAGCTCTGAGTGGGCAGAGAGGGCTTGAACAGGTTCTGGCTGACCAGGATGGCAGGGTGGCCCAGCTCACCGTGTCCAATGTAGAAGACAATCTGCTGAGGCAGGCACCGGCTCTGCTCGGTCACCCAGTGTCTCTCGCTCTGGGTGCAGTATGCCCGATTCTTAAACAAGATCCGAACATAGCCCACTCTCTCATCCAAGGCCTTGCCAGACATCAGGATGAAAGGGACACCCTCCCAGCGCAGGTTGTCGATGTGGACAAGGACACCTGAGGTGGGGAAAGAGCAGACAGTGACATCACAGCCTGAGAGAGGGCTCTGCAGCCCACCTTGCACCTGGCGCCCCAGCCAAGCTCCTGCCTTGCTTTGCCTTCAGCCTCCTGCTGCCTCTGCTCAGGCAGGGCTGGAAACAGCTTGTAGGGCTAACTCCACAGCCAGAAAACCAGCACTCTGAGGTCCCTCCAAGACCTGGTCCCTCTGGTCTAACTAGGCTTGGTGTCTGCCATGGGAAGTTCTCTGGTGGGCCAGAAGGGGTGGGAGAACTGTTGGGCCTTGATGGGGAAGGGCAGTGTCCTGAGGAAGGGCAGCTCTCTTGGTGTGAAGCCCCCAGGATGTCAAAGCAAGGGCAAGCGTGAATGGAGGCCAGGTGGGGGCGGGGGAGGAGACGAAAGAGTCTGTGGGGTGGGAGCAACGTGCACGTGTGTGCCAGCCATCGTCATAGGAGCCAGGCACTGACATACCACACACAAAGTCAAGCCTTTTCACTCTCCTCTGTGACAATAACTGCACTTGCCTTGTGGGTGTGTGAGGACTGAGGTGAGGCACTGTCTGCCACATCAAATGGGCTCTAAATGCAAGGGCCATCTCATGGTCATGGTCTCTGCCTGCTAAGAGCCAACGGCTCTCCCCAAAGCCTCCTGGGACTTTCCAGGTAGCTCTAGCAGGTATCCGATGGCCAATGTGGTGTCTGTCCACAGGAACACTCCTTGGCTGTGGCTGGGTAGAACTTTGCACCTCATTATGGAAGTGAGAAACACAGCTCATGAAGGTGGCACCTATCTGAGTCCCACAGGAGATTTTCTGGGACTGAACGGAGGCTGAAGTAGGTGACCTGCAGCTTTAAGCCAGCAGCAGGCCTAGGAGGTGGTGATCACCATGCACTGAAAAGATCTCTTAGAGTCCCAGCTACCACACTTCAAAGAGCACTTGGTGCTGGTGGCCCCACGGATGCCAGCTCTGGTGCCTACCTGCGAAGGTTGGTGTCAGGCTCTGGAAGCCGTCTGGCTTCTGCAGCTCTTGGCGCACCTGCCCACTGTAGGCCTGATACTGGCCCAGGAGGGCACTGCTCTTCTGCAGCCCCCGCAGGGCCTGGAAGGTCTGGAGCTTGTGTTGGAGCACGGCGGCTGAGCTACTGATGTTGTGGGGTAGTTCCATGGCCACCAGCGTGAGGACCTCAGTCAGGTGGTTCTGCAGCATGTCTCGGATGACGCCATACTCCTCATAGAAACTGGCCCGACCTGAGTGACAGGAGGGCTGTCAGAGGGCTACTTTGTTGACTGGTGTGTATGTCCTACCACTAAATGGAGCTAAAAACAGCACCCCATGACCTAGTGCAAGAGTACAACAAGGGGACAACAAAGTGGGAAGGAGAGAAAGAATAAAGGAGACAAAAGAAAAGCCGCTAGATGTGTCAGAGGGTCGCGTGAGACTCCTCTGGGACCAAAGGCATTTCAGATGAAGAGACCCGCAAGTGTATAGCCCTGGGGTAGGAGAGACAGGGCCTGCTGGGGCTGGGCTGGGCAGGGAAGCGAGAGGAGATGCTGGAGGGGAGCTGGCACCCTGTGGGAGGAGGGGAGCTGGCATCCTGTGGGAAGAGATGGCAGAGATGGCCAGGCTCCCGCTGGAGCAGTGGCTGAGGAGCTTGAGTCTCTTCAGTTGACTGGACTTGCCAACAGAAGAGGAGAGGCCCGGGAAAGGAAAGGAGGGAGCAGAGGTAGACTCTGAAACTGGTCAGAGCAACAGTGCAGCCATCACTAACACTCAGAGACGGGAGGACAGCCAGGGAACAAATGGCTGAAAGGAAACCATGCGTGTGTTACAATGTTGTGGACATCCAGGCGGAGACGGCTGGCTGGCAGGTGGGCCAGTGTGACAGTGAGGGTTGTGCCTAGGAACACCAAGCCCAAAGCTTGCCCCCTGGGACCTGGGACACCACCAAGCACCTGACATATGTCACTCTTGTACCACGGAGGTCTGACATGGCAAGTATCCGCTTACGCCTGTTCATGGGAAGGAGTCACGTGATCAGGGCCAGGACCAAAGCATGTGACACAGGCACCAAAGTACAGGATCAGATGTACCCTTACCCTCTTCACGAGCTTCGATGTCCCAAATTGCAAACACGGAGTCCAGTCACCACCTCAGTCGGTCACTTACCAAACGCTTTGCCATGTACGCTATAGTGTAGCTAACTAATCCCTGTGCACTCTGAGAACCTAGAAGCTCTGGTCTCAAGTACTGCAGGCCTGCCTTCTCCAACCCACTTGATGCCGCATTCATGTCTGCACCTGAGGCCCGTGGTGGAGGCAAAGCTCCCCCTAAGCTAAGGTATTACCACTATCATACACTAGGCAGCAGAAGGAACAGATGCACACACATCCTGGCACATATCACACAGAGACAGCATTGCTTTAATCAAAGAGGAACGTATTGGAGAGAACATGAGAGCCAAGAGCTGAGTCAGGAGTTAGGAGCACTTGCTGCTCCTACAGAGGGTCAGATCCCAGTTC
The DNA here is from genome assembly GCA_028551405.1 of Uromys caudimaculatus. NCBI lineage: Eukaryota > Metazoa > Chordata > Mammalia > Rodentia > Muridae > Uromys > Uromys caudimaculatus. The sequence goes on from CM052702.1 coordinate 133,984,004, forward strand.
CTGACACCTCTATCAGTCAACTCACAATTGCAGGAAATTCCAGCTCCAGGGGATCGGACACCCTCTCCTGGCCTCTGAGGGTACCAGAACACACATGTGCACACACTCATGTGAGTGCATGGGTGCGTGCACATACACACACACAGAAGTAAATTAATAATGGATAAAGAGGCTCTAACCTGACGCCCATGAACAGAATTAAAGTAAGTAGCCATCACTTAAGTTAGCGATTCAACCGAGAGTAGTTAGAGATTCGAAGGAGCTGGGAGAGGCAGGATAGAAAAGAGACCTGAAGTTTGCAATAGGAGGCAGGATGAAGAGGTAGAAAGAAGGCTGGGGTGGGGCTTGGCAGCAGAGCCTTGCCTGGCACTACGTGGGCCTGGGCTCCAACAGCAGCAGCACAAAAAACCAAAGCTGACGTACAGCGTGTGTCTCCTCGGTGGGATCTGACAGCGGACCGTTTAAGGGGACGGACACAAGCAATAACAGTAAAGAGTCGAGAGCTGGCTGAGACCAGGGAGATGACTCAGTCAGCAACACAATGGTCACGCAGATTCAGATGCCCAGCCATGTCAAACGCTGGCTGTGGTGGTGCACGCCTGGACCTCCAGGCCCGAGGACAGCGCTCCAGCCCCAGCACTCGCTGGCTGGCCATACAGAGACCCTAACTCAAGACAATGTGGACTGTGCTTGAGGATGAAACCTGGCTCCCCACAAGCACACAGATGGACACGCCTGTGCGCGACACACATGCGCACACAGAAGCGTACAAACATACAAACACATAATAAATAAATAAATAATAATTAATTAAATGTACTAGAGGCTATTTTTAAAGAACAGAACTTGTAAGAGCTCAGGTGGGCTGCACTGGTAGGAATGTTTATTTATCATGCTTGAGACTCTGGGCTCATTCCCAGGAGGGAAAAATAAAAATTTAAATAAAAACTGTTTGTATTTCTTATTGCATAGTTAAGTTACCTTGCATGTGTTTCCTAAGCATTATTTTACCAGTAATCTTGTTATTATTTAATCCCAAACAGATAAATGAGGGGTGATCCTAGCTTAGACTTGTGAGCTGAGCGCGTTTGTTCTGAGCACACATCCTAAGTCTTCAGAACCTGCCTTGCTGGACAGACATGGTGGCTATCTGGAAATAATGAGATTTTAAAAGGCGGTTGGGGGGCTGGAGGGATGGGTCAGAGGTTAAGAGCACTTGACACTCTTCCAGATCCGAGTTCAGTTCCCACACCTTCAACTCCCGGTAACTCCAGCTCCAGGGGATCTGAAGCCCTCATCTGGCCACACTGATACTCACTCACATACACAAACATACATGCAACACAATTAAACTGAAATAGAGCCAGGCATGTTGGCGCACGCCTTTAATCCCAGCACTTGGGAGGCAGAGGCAGGTAGATCTCTGTAAGTTCAAGGCCAGCCTGGTCTACAGAGAAAGTTTCGGGACAGCAAGAGCTACATAGTGAGACTGTCTCAAAAAAAGTATATATTTGATATATATATATATGTATGTGTGTGTGTGTATATATATATATATATGTGTGTGTGTGTATATATATATGTGTGTATATATATACATATATATATATGGCATATGTGACAACACAGGAAGTGGCACTATTAGAAGGTGTGTCCCTGTTGGAGTAGGTGTGGCCTTGTTGGAGGAGGTGTGTCCCTGTGGGTGTAGGCTTTAAGACCCTCATCCTAGCTGCCTGGAAGTCAGTATTCTGCTAACAGCCTTCAGATGAAGATGTAGAACTCTCAGCTCCTCTTGCACCATGCCTGCCTGGACGCTGCCATGCTCCCACCTTGATGATAATGGACTGAACCTCTGAACCTGTAAGCCAGCCCCAATTAAATGTTGTCCTTATAAGACTCGCCTTGGTCATGGTGTCTGTTCACAGCAATAAAACCCTAACTAAGACAGCATACACACACACACACACACACACACACACACACACACACACGTTTGGCATGTATATGTGTGTATATATGTGTGTGCATATATATATCTATTAGTTGTATGGGAGCTGGAGATGGCTCAGCATCTGTTGCCCTTACAGAGAGGACCAGGGTTCAGTTCCCAACACCCACATGGTGGCTCACAACCACCCGTAACTCCAGTTCCAGGGGGTGAGACACTGTCTTCTGACTCCCATGGTCACCAGGCACTTATGTGCTACACAGACATACATTTAGCAAGACACCCATGCACATAAAAAATAAATATTTGTTTTTAAAAGCAGTTGGCATTTCATGAGGAACGTGCGAGGGCACCTTGGTGGTGTCCATTTGAAATCTCTGATTCGGAGGAGTACTCATGGGACATGTGGTGGAGACCCCAAGAGGTCATGGGAGGCCGAGGTGAGGCGATGTGGCCTTCACCAAGTCTGAAACTCAAACATGGCTAATTATAACTTCAGGAAGAGGCGGGCTGCTGGCTCAGCCTGGTACCCTGGACAGCAAACCCAGCTTCAGGGATGCTCAGATGTGAAAACCCATACTTGATCAAATCAATGGGTTAGAGCAGACTTCACCAAAGAGAGGACAGTTACGGCTTTAAGAATAGATGAATTTTTGATGGAGAAAGGGCACCAGAGCCCTTAAAAGCCTGCTATCTGCTTACTATTCATTAATTTCCTAAATCCCCAAGTGGCCTTCTTCCTATTTTTATCCACCCACTCCTTCATTCTGGGGAGATTGCATGCCTGGGGGTTACTACCTGATGACTGGAGGAGTGCTTCCTTTACTCCTTCATTTCAAGCTCTGGGAGTGTGCCTGTATTTAGCACAGCCCGTGGATTTATGGGCTTTGCTCCCAATCTGGTCTATGAAGAACCAGGGCTGTAGCCTGGGCCACAAGTGAAGGAGAAAGTGGCTGTGCACAGGGCTCAGCGGCAGGGTGGGCAGGGTCAGAGGCTGAGCAGCTCAGTGGGTAGGGTCAAGGCTGAGCGGCAGAGTGGGCGGGATCAGAGGCTGAGCGGCTGAGTGGGCGGGGTCAAGGCTGAGCCGCAGAGTGGGCGGGATCAGAGGCTGAGCAGCTGAGTGGGCGGGGCCAGAGGCAGAGTGGACAGCCTGCGCTCTCACCGTACTCTGTGCTAACTTAAGTCCAAGACCGGTCAGCTGTCAGAACTGATTTGTTTTTCCTAAAGGGAATCTCTACTGGCTTTACACATCCTTTTCTAGGTTAAAGGTTGCAAGCTAAAATTCAGAATGTAGAAAAGAGGAAGTGCAAGCAGTCTGACCAACTAGAAGAAAAACCCCGTGAACTCAACTCCTGGCTGCGCGAGTCCAGGGTGGACCGGGGCGAGTGCAGAGTGGACCAACTGCTTGTCATCTTTGGCCCAGTGACTCCACTGCAGAAATATACAAGGGGGGGGGGGGAGTTGACGATCTTGAATGTTCTAGAAGCAAGGGTGGGCTGCGCAATGTAGCAAAGGCACTAAAACACACTGAGTCACGAACTTTAAATGATAAATTTTACAGAATGTGGATTTGATCTCAAAAAAAATTTTTTTTCAGAAAGTACTACTTAAAATAGCAAAAACTGGAAACAGCCAAAATGCCTAGTTACAGAATTTATGCTGCATATTCTGTGATATAAATAGAACTGAACAAAAATATAGATCTGTTAAAAATATATTCTGCAGATTGTCAATACGTGGAGATATGGACAGGAGGTTTAAGAAAGCAGGAAGAGTATTATAGACCAATTACAGACCACACACTAAGCCAACATGGGTTGGAACAGGCATTTTAAGATCATCCTCTCCTCGTGAACTTGCAGGGAATCTCTATTTGTCGAGCACATGTATGAATATTATCTAATTTAACACAGAAAATCACCGGGAGAACAGCTAGGGCCCCTTTTACACTTTACAGGTTGAACCAAGGGTCACACCTCCTGAACTGAACCAAGACGCCTCCCAAGCTTCTGTGCTGTGGGAGAGCTGGGTTTCCCAGAAAAAATAAATGTTTTAACAAAACAAAGAGGAGAAAACAACCGAAAATTAGCTGTAGTTCCTACCAATACCTTCTGGGATCACTAAAAATAAGGAAGGTGAGACCCGAAGAGAGACACTGACTGCTGGCTGGCTCCAGTGCTTACCCCACCCCACCCCACCCCCACCCTCACCCCCACCCCCACCCCGGGCTCTGGGCATGGAGCTGCAGCTACCCTAGCTCAGCCTGCAGACAGCACAGCAGATGGTTTGGAAGGGACGCTGCTCTGCTGAGCAAGTGCCCAGCACCTTATGTCACATGGGCAGAAGAAAGGCAGGACAGCTGGTGCTAACCTAGGAGGAGCCTGGCTGTTTGGGTCCCTTGGTGAGAGGCACTGGGCAGCCATCCTACACCCAGGGGTGAACACGTATCACAGGCCTTTCCCCAGTGACTGGATAGCGACACTCCCCAGCAGGGGCAGCCTTGGGGAGCGCCCCCCCTCCCAAACAGCTTTCTGTGCAGAGGGAACTGAATTGGTAGAGAGTGCCCAGAGTACAAGGTAGTGGGGGAGGCCAACCTCGGAGCCTCCCGCCTGGGCATAGAGAGGCTGAAGAATACATGCATAAAAGCTTGGGTTCAAACCCCAGAACATAGACTACTGAGCCTCCGTCATTAAAGACCCAATTCCTCTGCTGCACAGCCATTTGGACTCATTGCTTCAAAGCAGCAGGAGATGCGGCCAAGGTCACTTCCTTAGCCCATGCTGCTGCGTCCGAAGACCCCGCTGAGGGACCTAGGGTCTCCTGTGGGGAGAACCCAGATTCAGACACTGCAGGGTTGTTGCTGGCCTGAAGGATGGCTTCTTCCTTCCTCCCCCAGTGTGCCCCCAGCCTCTGCAGCAACCTCTGCAGAAGCTCCACTGAGCCAAAGGCTGTGGCAGGAGCCGCTGGAGAAACTGCCACCCAGGTGGATGGGGGTGAGAGAGAAAGAGCCAAACGACCTTGGCTGCCACAAAGCAGGGGCGGGGGCAGGAAATGACAGACCCAGTTAGTACCACCCCCCCCAGAATGCAGGGTACAGTTTAGACCTCCCCAGCATCTACCCCTAGGTAGGAATGGAGCATCAGTGGGTTGGGGTGGAGGGAGAGGGAGAGGCTTGTGACCTTGGTCTTCTCCCTTACAATTCAGACTGCAGGGCTCAGAAGTCAGCCTTGGAAACATTCAGCCCAGGCCGAGGCCAGCAACAGTGGCCTTCATCCACCGTCACCCAGATGTTGGCACTTATGTAGCTTGTGTCTGGGATCCCAGCACTTGGGAGTCTGGGATCAGGGCAGGAGGATTTCTGTGAGTTCAAGGCGAGCCTGAGCTATATTGCAAGAAGGAGGCCAGCCTAGGCTACACTGTGAGACAGTCTCAAACAAAACAAAATGAAACAAGCAATTTTAAATGAAAGAAAGCCCAGATGGCGGACCAGCTCCTCACAACAGCCCCCATCTCACGCTAGATGTCGGCCCTTGGGACAGACAGACACACACACACACCTGGCTGCCTGTCCTCCTACTGCGTGGGAGAGCACCATGCTGGAGACACAGGAGCAGTCAAACTACTTGCTACAGGAGCCTTGAGGCCAGTCCCTGACCTGTCTCAGGGCACAGACACCCTAGTAAACAGCTGCTGGTTGGACCCATGCTCTTACTACTACAGGCTGGCCTCACCAAGTCCACCTGCCCAGCTGTCCACCTGTCTGTCTATCTGCCTGCCAGCTTCCACTCTGTAACCTTCAAAGGCACCTTTGCAGTGCTGTGGTCTGCCTGGTCCCAGTCTCCACGGAAACTTTGCAAAGAATCCACAGAGGGTGTGCAATACGTGGAAATGAAGGGCATGACAGGAGAGAGGCAGACTGTAGAGGCGAGAGGATCACAGACAAATGCACACATGTGGGGCTCTTCCATGCCCTGTGGTGAGCACAGGGAAGAACCCAGGGAGAGGGAGTGAGACCCTGTCTCTCTGCCTTGCCAGGAGCAGACCAAGTCCAGACAGCAGAAAGAAGTGTAGACATCACGGCTGGTTGGCTCAGGAGTGGCCGCTGTATCACCCACCGGATCCAAGTTCTCAGTGCCAGATCTGCAGCTCAGCTCTGCAGATGAAGCAAGGACAAGGTCCAGCACACACTCTCCTTGGACCTCAGGCACCTGAAAAGGTTCTGAAGACTTCCTGAGACCCATGTAAAGTCAGGAGCAGGGGCTGCACCTGTTCTCTGCTGTGGGTCCTGGAGGGTAAAGATCAGTGCCGCCTGATGGAGAGATGACTACCAAACCTGCGTAGCCTCCTGCCCCTCACTCCACGCCTGCTTTCCAGTTTGCTGTGGCCTCTATACTGGGGTTTCTCACCCCGACCCTGGCCTGGGTCCCAGGTCTCACTTTGGGGTAGAAAGGGGGTGGCCTCTGGGGATCCCTGAAGCTGCAGAAGGCAGGCATACATCTGTGGGACAGTGGCACTGGACAGTGGTGCCACGCATGAGAGGTGAGGCCTCACAGCTGGCCTAGGAGCAGTCTCCTTCACTCCCGCCAAGGACCTTGGACACAGTACCATACTGATTCTTTTAGAGAAGGCCAGTAATTGTCCCCACCTAATATGGCTACTGGGGACACAGTAACAGTCAGCTTCTTAAATTATTACTATATAATGGTGGTCGTGTGGTGGCGAAAGAGCCAGTGTTGTAAACGTGGCCATCAAAATTGTACTGACAGGGGCCTGAGAGATGGCTCCGGGGTTAAAGCACTTACTGCTCTGGCAGAGCACTGGCATCCAGTTCCCAGCGCCCACAGCGTGACCCACAACCGTCTGCAACTCCAGTCGCAGGAGATCCAGTGTTCTCTTCTGATCTCCTGGGGCACTAGGTGTGTGCCTGGTACACACATACTTCCAGGAAAAATGCTAATACACATAAACCAATGAGATAAATCTAAAAAATAGTTTTAATTGTAATAACAGGACCAGAAACATGTCTTGGTGAGTAAATGTGTTGCCATCAGGCCTTATGATCTGAGTTCAATAGCCAGGAGTCACACGGTAGAAAAGAACTGACTCCAAAGACGTCCTCTAACCTCCACCAGATCACATGACACGCGTGCACGAGTGCGCGCACACACTTCTAAACATTTTGAACTAACACTGCAGAATGCCAGAGCTCAGAGGAACCTTATCTGTCATCGCCGGAAAAACCTACTCCTGTCAGAGATGGGAAAGTGACACACTGAAGATACCAAGCTAGAGGCAGAGACGAGCCCAGGACTCTGCCTCCCAACCCTGGACTGATACCACTTGTACAGTACTTTGTAAGATAGGTGCCCCCTTGGCACCTATAATCACAGGAGAGAGAGAGAGAGAGAGAGAGAGAGAGAGAGAGAGAGAGAGAGCGCAGCGCAGGCCAGGAACAGCTTCACAGAGAGCAAGGGAAGTCTGTGGCTTCAGGAGGGAGTGGTCTGTGAAGGTCTCCCAGAGAACAAGCAAGAGTTGAGAGATGCGGGGCGGTGGTGGTGCACGCCTTTAATCCCAGCACTCGGGAGGCAGAGGCAGGCGGATCTCTGAGTTCGAGGCTAGCCTGGTCTACAGAGTGAGTTCCAGGACAGCCAGAGCTACACAGAGAAACCCTGTCTCAAAAAAACCAAAAAAAAAAAAAAAAAGAGTTGAGAGACAGGAGAGCATAGAAGAGCTGCTATCTTCCAGGTAGTGGCATCACCCACGTAAGCTCAAAGCCTCACAGCTGCAATGGTCGCCATTACACTAGAATCTAGTACTAGGGACATAGAGGCAGAAGGATCAGAAGTTCAAAGTCATCCCTGGCTATGTAGTGATTTTGAGTACAGCCTGGGCTATATGATAACCTATCTCAAAAATACATACACACACATACACATACGCACTAAAACATGCCTGGGGTAACCTCTAGCACTACATGTCAGCTGTTTCAAATGTCTCCCCCAGGTGCATGTCACTGGACCAAATGCCCCCTGTAGCATCGATGACAACTTGGGCTTTGCCACTAGGCACCCTGCAGACTGGCCCAGTAAAAAGTGCAGCACACAGTAGGGAGACCTGGAAGGAGATTGCATACTAACAGAAACCCTCCCTCCAAGCTGAGCTGGCCATAGTGCAAAGGCCTGGCTGATTCTCCAGACTGCAGGGCCTGGAGTACCAGTAACACCAGGCAGGCAAGGCTGAGGAGTGCCAGGGCTCTCACGCACCTTCTGCATCCACCGTCTCCTTCAAGACAATTTCTACCCGCTCCACATGGTGCCTGTTCCAGAGGCCATCCAGGGCCTTGCGGTTCTGGTCCCGGAAGGGCAGGATCTGAGCCACCGCCTGTCAGGGAGGAAGATTGGTCATCCCAGGATCTTTTGGATAAAGGAAGAGCCCTCGAGCTCCAGACCTCTCCACTTAAAGGGGAAAACACTCTGTGGACAATGGCTCCTAGACCTCAGGTCTCACAACTCAGTGAGAGTCTCTAGACGAAATGACCTAAATAGTTTCCGGCCAGGAAAGAACATGTTTTAAATTGACAATTTTCCTGTGGCTATAGCTCAGTGTAGGGTGCTTGCCTCACATGCGTGAGACCCTAGGTTCAATCTGTAGTACAACTTTTAAAAAAGAAAAAAGAAAAAAAAAAAAGATCCCTATCTTTTCAAACTATCGACTTTTAATAAGATAATTTAGTGACAAAATTGTAACATGAAAAACTTCAAACTGTGTACATTTAATATTGTTTCTTTTTCTTTCCAGGCCAATAAACCCTTAGCAAGGCTGGTCCTGGTCTGGGGACTACAATTTGAGACTATAGCCATGACAAATGACAAAGATGGAAAGCCAAACACCTGTCCAGGTAGTCAACTCCCTGCCCGGTACAACTGCTCACCAGTCTGGGTACCAAAGAGCACAGGTACAGTGCATGCTTGGTTGTGAGTGCTGACCACGATGAGCCCAGAGTGCACAGCCCTGAGGCCTGTGCGGAGGGAACAGGCCTTGACCTGTATCTTCCAGGAGACTGTCCCAAGCTCCTGTTCCTTAGGCTTTGGTGGGACACTGGACCTGGGACCTTGCTTCCCTTATTCAGTTCTAAGCTGTTATCAGCCTTTTGCCTCAAGACAGAATTCAAGATGAAAAATTTGCCGGAGATGGTGGCGCACGCCTTTAATCCCAGCACTTGGGAGGCAGAGACAGGTGGATTTCTGAGTTCGAGGCCAGCCTGGTCTACAGAGTGAGTTGCTCAGTTCTACACTTGGCAGTGAGTTCCTAATGACAGACCCACGGTATACCACCTAGCACAGCCACGCCAGGCTCCGAGCTGCAGCTCACCTGCTTGCCGAGGTAATGATCTACACGGTACATCTCCTCTTCCTGGAAAAAGCTTCCAAGTTCTGACGCCAGCTGCTGGGCTGAGAGGTGGTCGTGGCCAAAGGGTTTTTCAAAAACAACCCGTAGCCAGGCACCTGGGTGTGGTCGGCAGCTGCTGTTGATGTTACGGGCAATGTCTGTGTAGGCAAAGGGTGGCACGGAGAAGTAGAAGATCCTGCCTGCCTCCCAGAGCCCATCCTGCTGAACTTGGGTCTCAATGTCTCTGTTCAGAATCTGATAGTCTTCCGCTGTCTTCAGTTGGCGGTACTGGCTCAGCTGTAGAAACTGACCCTTGAGTTCATCGCATTGACTGGGTACCAAGTCCTTGGGGCAGGAGAGGGATTCCAAAGCCTTGTCCATGAGCTTCTGGCCTTGCTGAGGGGCTGTCAGGGCGGCCCCATGGAAGCTGAAACTGTGGCCCTTCCCAGCCTCATCTAGGTAGAGCTGAAACAATCCTTGCCACAAGTACTTTTTAGCTAGGTCCCCGGTTGCTCCCAGCAGGATTATGGAAACATGTCCCTTCAATTCCTGCGCCTGCAGGCAGCCCAGAAGGGCCAAGCACATGGCCGCTACGAGCATCTTCCAAATGCCTGTGTGCCTGGGAAGAACAGAGAAGGAACAAGGAAGGATCAGACATGGTTCAGGAGTTTATGATGTAGACAGAACACTGTGGGACATCAAACATTTCCTGCTGTCGAGACATGGCCACTTGTTTCTTAGGGAAATGTCATAGTCCCACGGCTTTCCCCTCCCTCCCGAGCAGTCTGTCTTCCATGCCAAGACTATGTAGGAAGCTCACTCTGCGAGCAGGAATTGTGTCTGGAAGTCCTAGGCCACTGAGTGGAACCAGGGCATTCTACTGCTCGGAGCACTGGGGAATGGCATGAAGCACCAGGAAGATCCATGGTGATGAGAGGAGTTGTCCACTTCGCAACCACAACTAGTCTCAGCTGTGAACACAGACTAACTGGACAACAGGAGAACCCTAGCCCAGGAACAGTAGCAGGCACCCTACAGGCCAATGGCCGGAGCGTGAGAGGCATCACTGTCTGCTTGCACCCATCACTCAGCTTTTGCCCATGTCTGCTAGACATCATGCAAAAGTCGTAACTAACAGTGGCTCCGGGACATCGCCTGAGACCAGTCTGCAGGAAGAGCAAGATGGTTCAGTATGAAAGCACGCCCATTCCAACTCAATGATCTGAGGATTTCTGGGACCCTGCAATTTGTCCTCTGACCTCCCCATGGGTATGTGCACGCACACACACACAGATGAATGTAATAGAAAAAGAATAGACTTTGGGGCTAGGATGTGGCTCAGCAGGACAAGGGTATTGGGACCCACGCCCAACACAGTAAGAAAAAAAAAAAAGCTGTGTGGTGCTCAACAGTAATCCTAGCACTTAGGAGGCTAAGTCAGGAGCAAGGGCACAAGTTCAAGGCCGGCCTGGCTACAGAGTGAA
>CM052702.1:133994924-134139680 GCA_028551405.1 Uromys caudimaculatus
AAAAAAAAAAAAAAAAAAAAGATTTAAAAAATAAATAAATCCTTTTAAAACAATAAACAAGTCCAATGAGGCAGAGGCAGGCAGATCTCTGAGTTCAAGCCCAGCCTGGTCTACAAAGCAGGAGTTCCAGGACAGCCAGAAAGAAATCCTATTTGAAATACCCCCTCCACAAAACCAACCAACAAACAAACAAACAAAAGACCGTGTAGCCTTGTGCCTGACTGTGAATCCCAGCTCAGCTCCTTAACAACCTGACAATTCTTTAACCTGGCTACACCCCAGTTTCCTATAAAATGGGTGCTGTCGTGGTACCTCCATCCCAGGCTTGTTACAAGAATAAAATGACTTCATGTTTATACGATGCTTAGGGCAGTACCTGCTGCCGTTTAGCTACTGTTTACAGAACAGCTGATAATGCAGCGTAAAAATGATATTTCTATGTGCCAATCACAAAACCAAACACTGTCTGATCTCACCTGAAGACCCGCCCAGGCCAGCTTAACTACAGTCCCCTTCACACAAGCTGAAGTGCTGTGGAATGGAGCTTCCATAGTGACAGAGTGACAAGCTGCGTCCTTGCCTTACTGGCCTTCCTTAGGCGAACATGCCCTCCCAGGCAAGAGGCCTGGGTCGAGTTACAGGAGTATCCAGGTATTTACTGTGTTGCCTTCTGTTCTGGCCGAAGTTACAGGGCCAAGTGCTGTGTTGCTATCACTGAGCCCTCCAGGTCTCCACTGAACCTGGGCTTTGGGAAAGGGCAGAAGGAATCGAAGAGGGGAGAAACCACAGCTACAGGAATATCTGTAAATGGGGTTCAGTCTGGAGGTGGAGGAGCAACTACAGAACTGGGTAAGCATTCTTAGTAAGCCAGACAGCGTAAACAGAATAAATATGGCCGAACGGATGGGAAACTGGGGTCCAGATCATCAAACCTACAGAAGGCCCACAGAGTTGGCCAGTTTACCAGCCCTCTTCAGCTGGGATTCACTTTGCCTCTATTGATTGCTGTTGTTATGACTCTGTGAAACAGGGTCTTACTCTGTAGCCCAGGGCTGGCCTCGCACTCATGGCAATCCTCCTACCTCAGTCTCCGAAGTGCCGGGATTGCAGGTGTGAGCCGTGCACCTGATTTTACCTGGTCCTAGTCTTCCTTCCTCACCCCTCTGGGGACCCCTCCCCAAGATGGCTCCAGTGGCACCCAAGTAAGACAAAGGCCCAACAATAGTGTCTGTGGCACAGCCACAAGACACACCACACCTCCATCTGTCTAAAGGACCCGAGAGGGCCCAGCCTTCGTCTCCTGCAGTCACTGCATCTTTACCCATCCTCTGTTTCCCAATTCCTGTCCTTGGCACCTGAGCCTTTCTTTCTCAGCTGGCAGCTGCCTCTGCCCGGGGGAAGGAGAAGCTGCAAGCTGCAAGGTCAGTGCGGGAGAAATCCGAAGCCCAGAGAACAGCCTGGAGAAGGAGGTGGGGCCAGCTGGCAAGCGCGTTCCAAACGCCTGATCCTGTCCTGGGAGCCAGGGCTCAGGATGTGCTGGTACAGGGGGAAGCTGGGCGGCCTCACGGGGCCCCAGGTGGGGGAGCCCAAGGCCATCTCTCTGAGGACAATGAGAATGGGTGGCACCCGGCCCACACTGCCTTCTGGCCTTCAACCTAACGCTGTTTCCCACGGACAGCGCATGTGTTCCACATCAGTCTTCTCTCTTACATTCCAGAACTCCTGAAGCAAGCGACACTGGGTATTTCAACAGAGCTGTGTACGGCGTGATTACTAAACACCTGTGTAACTACTCTTTCCGAAATCAGCATGTGTGGTATACATGTTACTTGTTTTTAGGCCGAACCTGCCTTTTAACCTTAACTGCGTGGCCCAAACTGCACTGTGCGTTTGAGTTTCCCGGGGAACTGTTGAAAAGGCAGATTCCGATGGAGATGCCGGAGAAGTCTAAGGAACTGATGATGCCTGGGTCCGAGGAGCATACATTGAGCAGCAAGATTCCAGAACACTGTGCTCAGAGGAAGGACATCAGCATCAAAGAGGACATGCCTGGGTCTGAGAGACGGCCCAGTAGCTAAACATCCTAGTTGCTCCCAGAGTTAGATTCCCAGCACCCACATGGCAGACCACAACTGTCTGTAACTCCAGTTGCGGAGGTGGGGTGGGTCCAATGCCTTCTTCTGGCTTCCACAGACACCAAGCATGCACACAATGCCCATGAAGCACCCATACTCATGAAAGGAAAAGACAAAAAAGCACATGCCGGGCCTTCCACGTTCATCGCCAAGTCAGCACGGTCCTGCTTGAGCCGGTCCTTAGGTGCTTTAGTTCACCATCTCCTTGTCATAAATGGCTTTAATGAGAAGTCCTGTGTTGCCTGTGGCATCGGGCAGGACCTGGGGGATGGAGCTGTACTTCTCATCCCACTGGTTCTGACACGATTCTCACAATACAGCTGAAGGGACGACCAGGAAGAATGGATCCACGAAGCCATAGAGCCCAAGTTACCACGCTAACCCTCTTCCCAAGCACTGGGCTCAGCAGTCCTAGTACAGGAAATGACATAATCCACAAAACATGGCTGAAGCCAACCATGGTGGCTCGCACCTGTGATCCTAGCACTTGGGAGGTTGAGGCAGGAGGGTCGCAAGCTCAGGCCAGCTTGAGCCACAAATGGAGGTCGGTCTGGATAATTTAGAGAGACCCTGTTTCAAAATGAGGATGAGAGAAGGGCTGAAGATTCCAACCCACAGCAGAGTGCTTATCTAGCCTGAGCGAGGCCCGGGGCCAAGCTCTAGTGAGTGCTACATTAGAAATAGCCGTGCTGTGAATTTCTGAGTTCGAGGCCAGCCTGGTCTACAGAGTGAGCTCCAGGACAGCCAGGACTATACAGAGAAACCCTGTCTCAAAAAAAAAAAAAAAAGAAAGAAAGAAAGAAGGAAGGAAGGAAGGAAGGAAGGAAGGAAGGAAGGAAGGAAGGAAGAAAGAGAAAAAGAAAAAGTCAGCCATGCTGACTCTGCCGACCGAGCAGGGGAGGGCCGCAAAGACTAATAGATGAGGTATTCGATCCAAGCCAAAGCAAACAAAAGGAACTCTACACAACCACATATGACAGTACATGCCTGTCATCCCAGCAGGCAGAAGGCTCAGGCAGGGGGATAATTGAAAGTTCAGGCCTAGCCTGGGCTACACAGTAAGACTCTGTCTCCCAAACCAAAAACAAACAAGAAAATGCACTCTCTCCTACTGCCTCTTCCTCCTTCTCTCCACATTCTCTCTCTCTCTCTCTCTCTCTCTCTCTCTCTCTCTCTCTCTCTCTCTCGCCTCCCCCCTCCCCCTCTCCTCCCTCTCCACTTCCCTCACCTTCCCCAGGTCAATGAAAAGGTTCAGTGGATAAAGATACTGGCTACCAAGAAGCATGATGACCCAAGTTCCATCACTGAGCTGACGTGACAGAAGGAGAAACCCGACTCCCTGGGTTTGTTCTACACACGCACGCCTTGGCAAGTGAATGGTGTACACACATGTAACACGCACTAAATAAAATAGTAAGACATTTAAAAAGTGAATGCTAGACAAATGTTAACTAATTAGATTACTTAAACAGTCCACCTGGGAGGTGAAGTCAGGGAGGTCAGAAATTCAAGGCAGCCTACAATACAAGTCGTCTGAAAATCTGTCTTGGAAAAAAAGAAAGAAAGAAAGCAGGAAGGAAGGAAAAAAGGAAGGATACAGAGAGACTCCCTGCCTTAGGACAGCACCATGCCACCGCTGTGAAAACCTGGGCCTTTCCCCTTACCTCTGGGCTACAGAGCCAACCCTGCCCTGGAGAGCCCTGGAGAACAAAGTCTGTCACCAACTTCACAAGCCATCTCAGCCTCCCAAGATTCGGACAGCAAAACCTGGGGGCTCTGCTCTGGCTGCACCGCCCCTCGCCCGTGCAGTCTGAGTGGTTTTTACTCACGCCTTCTCTCTCTGGGCTCTACACTGACTGAGGAAAGGACAATGAAATAAACCTACCAGAGCTGCACACACGAAGGACGCTGGTCAGGAAGCAGGAAGCCAAATGCCCTCTTAGAAATTTTCTTCTCCCTTGACCTCTTCTTGGTCTAATTACGCAATCAGTCAGGAAGCCATAACTAACAGGCTGAGAGGCTGGAGAAGAGAGAGGACAGAGATATCAGCACGGACAGGGAAGATATCATTCTTAGCCACATTCTTGCCCTCATCCTAAACAACCACACAGTCTTGAGCAAGGCCTCGGCTTCCTAGCCTGGGTAACGGACTAAGTGTGCCCGGGTTGTCTTCTGGCCCTTGGCCCCACACATTTCAAGGGAGGTCCCCACCCTACTATCAAGGAGATGCTACCACCTATCTATATAAGCAGAGAAGTGCTCGAGGGGACACAGACCACAGTAGTGGGGTCACAAGGCCAAGAAATATAGAGACAAGTCTACACCCTGATTTCTAGAGTGAGACCAGGACAGCCAGGGATACACAGTGAAATCCTGTCTCGAAAACCAAACCACCACCACCACCACCACCACCACCAACAACAACAACAACAGAAGAGTGTAGAAGACAGTTTCATATATGACAAATTTTATTCATGAAACAGCTGGAATAGGACATGGTAACTCAAGCCTACAGTCTCAGCCTTTAGGAGTCAGGAGGATTATGAGTTCAAGGTTAGCCTGGGCTATGTTGCAACCCCGTGTCAAAAGAAAGAAAAACAGGAAGAGGGGGGGCTAGGGTGGAGGCTGGAGAGATGACTCAGTAGATTCCCATTCATTCCCAGCACCCACATGGCAGCTCAGAACCATCCATCACTCCAGTTCCAGGGGCTCCTACGCTAAGCATGCACATGGCGTGCATACAGACATGCAGACACAGGAGATAAAACAGAGGAGGAGGGAGTCGGCAAGCAGAAAGGCAGGCGGGCTTCCTCTCGGTGACAGTGCATTACTCTGACAGGCTCACATTAGAATTAGGACTGAGCATGTATGCACACAGGGATCTTATTCCAATACCCTTGGCTTTCCAACCCCAACAAGACAGGTCATCCTGGGAGAGACTCGCCCATTAGACAGAGGCCCTGCTACCATCCAGAAGGGGAAAGACTGATTTGGTCGGCCATGGTGAGCAGAGACAGAGTCCAGCTCCACCTTCCTGTCACCCTCACAGGAAAAGGGGACATGGACAGCTAGCTACCCCTAAGCTGTCCCTGCCCAGACCAGCAGCACGGAGAGGCGGGGTTTGTGCTGGCTAGTTACCAGCCTCTATGCCCACAAGACATGGGTGGGAGCATGAGCTGAGAGAGATCAGGGGCCATCCCCTTCACCCCCTTCCTCTCCTAATGGCCTCAGATATCACTGAGAATGCTGCTTCCTACGGGTGGGGAAAGAGAGGGGTGCCTCTAATCACAGCCCCAGAATCTGGACTTTTAAAAAGAATTTCGGGGGCTGGAGAGATGGCTCCGTGGTTAAGAACACTGGCTGTCCTTCCAGAGGACCCGGGGTTCAATTCCCAGCACCCACATGGCAGTTCACAACGGTCTGTAATTCCAGGTCCAGGGGATCTGACACCCTCACACAGACACATCTGCAGGAAAAACACCAATGAACATAAAATGAAAATAAATACTAATTTTAAAAGGATTGGGAAAGAAACAAGAATTCAGATGAAAGGCCATTTATAAAATCGTCCTTATCAGCCAACCGTCCCCACCAGTTCCGGGTCTCTGTTGCCAAACTTACCCGTGCAGGCAAAGAACATGACCTGGTGTCAATCAACCAGGATCTGCATTTGGTCCTCTCAAGGCCAATCTGGGGACCAGTGCTTCCAGATGAAGCTCTTCTCTAAGTTCCCTGGTCTCCTCTGAAGGTAGCTGGAAGCACTGAGGAGCACTCACCCCTTTGTACCTTTTTGCAATGTTTGACTGCAAGATTTCCTGGTGTTTTCTTGACTGGTCATTAAACACAGCCGTCACTAAAGCCAAGTTACATAAATGAATAACCAACCAAACTCCATTAAGAACAAAGGTCAATACACACTCAACACCTATTGTTTCCTGACCATGGGATCACTTTTGCTCTCATATATGCCGTTGATATTGCTGATTAGGGGGACATCTATAACACTGATATTGGCAAAGATCATAAACCAACTTCCCCAGCCACTACCTCCTGAATAGCAGCTGTTCAGCACTGAGCAGCCGGCTGATATCTGTGTGGCCAAGCTGGTATTTCCAGTTTGGATTTCCCCATCTCACCTCCTCTTGCTCTCCCCTCCCCTTCTCTCCCTCCCTCCCCTCCTCTTCTCCCCTTCCCTTCACGGCTGTGTTTCTTTGTTTTTGAGATGTAGCCCAGGCTAACCTCAGGCCTGGTATGGTCCAGCCTTGTCCTCCCTGGCACTGGGATTTCAGGCATGTACCACCATGCCTCTCAACTTGCTTCAAATGCAGTCTCCACAAGTTCCAGTAAACATGGACATATTCAGATGATAAACCTTAGAGGTGTCTGGTCTGCTGGCAGATACCAGTGTCCACCTTCAAATCCTATTTGGGGGCGGCTCAGGTGTCTGCCACCAAGCCTGGTGACCTGAGTTCACACCACAGGAACCACAGGGTGGAAGGAGAGATCCAGCTCCAGCACCTGCCCTCTGAGCTCCACATGTGCACACACAAACATGGCAGAGGTCATACAGGTTTGGAGTACAGCGTCTCTCACTGCCTTTGTCTACTCTCCCACTACGGGGCCTTTGTGCTGGCTCTTCTCTCTGTCTGAGCTATGTTCCCTGAAGGTACTCCCACGGCACATTACCACATTACTTCACCGACTTCAGCAAGAGTGCTTGTTCAGTCGGGCTTTCTCAGACCACTCCACAAAATACTAAAGCTTCCACTTTCACCTCACGCCTCCTCCCTCCTCCCTATTCTATTTCTCTCTGTAGTTCCTTCCTTCCTTCTTTCCAGGTCTCATGTAGCCCAGGCTGTCCTCAAACTTGCTATGTAGCTGAGGATGACCTTCAATGTCCTTGAACTTATTTTATGTGTGTGTGTGTGTGTGGGGGGGTTTGTATGATTGTGCCATATGCATGCCTGGTGCCCGCAGAGGCCAGAAGAGGACTTCAGATACCCTGGAATGGACATTATAGACAGTTGAGAGTTGCCGTGTGAGTGCTAGGAATCGAACTCAGGTCCTCTGCAAGAGCAGCCAGTACTCTTAACTGCTGAGCCATCTCTCCAGACTCATAAACTTCTGCTCTTCCCCCCTCTACCTCCTGAGCTCTAGGATGACAGGCACATGTTACCATGTTCAGTTTCATGCGGGGCTGGGTGTGTTATACATGTTAGGTAAGCCTTCACCAAGTGAGTTACATTCCCAGCCCATGTCTATAACACTTCCTGAGACACTGTATAATTACACACTACTCCCAAGAAGTCACGTCCCACCTGGACAGGGAAAGATACATTCACTTCTCTGCAGTATCTCCCAACCCCAAAACATACATGGCCAGCAAGCTCTCTAGCCATATTTGCTAATGACAAAATAAATCCCATTTACACAGGATCACCGTAACCTCAGGTACAAGATACCCAGGGTTGAATGGTGTTGTGTAAACAATAGGCTGTAGCGGTCACCTGGAGCACCGTGACCCTGTAACCGCCAGCAGCTGCTTCTTGCTTATGACAACGCTATTAGTATTGTGAGCTATTTATGGCATGTACGCCATATGCCAAATGCTAGTCTTAGAGTATGACAAGCAACAGACTTCTGTCCTTGCCACACTTCTGTGAGATATGCACTATCACCAACCGTTAGTGTAGCAGTGGTCACAGAAAAGTAAACTACCTTGCTGAAGGTCAGACAACTCAGAGGTGACAGAACGTGACGCAGTTTGGTCGATGAGCTAATCTCTAATGGCTCCAGAAAACGTGTGGCTAACGGCTGGGGAGATAGCTCAGTGGTTACGAACACTTGCTATTCTTGCAGAGGACCCAGGTTCAAGTCCCAGCACCCACCGATCGGTAACTCCAGTCCCAGGGCATCCAGCACCCTCTTTTGGCCTCTGCAGGCACTGTACACATGCGGTGCTCATACATACATGTAAAACAAAAACTCACACATAGACATGAAAATAAATAGATCTAAAAAAAAAAAAAAAGACAAGAAAGAATGTGTGGCTAGATCCCCAGTGACAGAATGGGCAGATAGCAGCTTGGCATAAACATTTCTGTTTGCCTGCCAGTGGTTGCTCACATAGGCCAGCTGGTTGAATATTGCTCTGGGCCCCGTGTCCACTAGCACTTCATATGGCCCTCTTTCTGATATTGGGAGGGCATTTTGTGGATACCCTACTGAAACCTGAAAGGCCCTGTGGGCTAAGACAGTAAGTATACAATCTGGGATTCAATTCTGTGCCTCTCAGCAGCGAGGTGACCTGAGACAGTCTTTAACCTCTTTGTTTCTCAACCACAGAACAGAGAAGCAAGCCCATTACGAGCACACGTGAAGATAATCCACGCAAGGCACTTTGGCACCACACTCGGCAAACTGCAGGCTCTCAAGAAATGCTAGCTTCCACTGCTGTCCATTAGCGTACTTCCTACAGTGTCTCGAAACCAATGAACCTCCTTGCTACAGAAAAAACAAGGCGTGGATCAGGAGAGCTCAGCTGTTCCCTGTGCTCACAGGGATGAAAGAGTGAAGAGGTAAGGGACTGGGACAGCCCCTTCTTGGCCCTTGAGAAGTCTAACATCTGGCCAGAAGAATAAAGAACATGATGGGGGGGGGGGGTTGCATGTCTAAAGAGGCTGAGGTAGAAGAACTGAGAGATTGAGACCCACCTGGCATAGAAAACAAGACCTTGTCTCACAAAACAAAGCAGGGCTGGAGGGATGACTCAGCAGTCAAGGGTGCCTGCTGCTATTGCAGAGGACCTGACTTCAATTCCCAGCATGTACATGCCGGCCGCTCACAACATCTGTAACTCCAGTCCCCGCCTGGCCTCCGAGGGTACAAAGGCACACACATGATACAAAGATATACACGGAGATAAAGCACCCAACTGCACACATACAATAAAGAGATAAAATTAAAGCAAGCCAAACACGAATCGGGAAGGAGGACTAGAGAGTTTACTCAGCAGTTAACAGCACTTGCAGTGCTTATGGACCAGGATTCAGTTCCCAGCACCAACATGGCAGCTCACTGTAACTCCCGCTCCGTGAGATCCAACTCCATTTCTGTTCTCTACAGTCATATGAACTTGTGCGCGCGCGCGCGCGCGCGCGCGCACACACACACACACACACACACACACACACACACACACACGAGTCAGAAGAGCTGGCTTAGTGGTTAAGAGCACATATTGCTCTTGCGGAAGACCTGGGTTTGAGGCTCCACATCCCACATGGCAGCTTATAACTATCTATGACTCTGGTTCCAATCCCACAGCCTCTTCTAGACTTAGTGAACACTATACACAAGTGGGGCTGTAGCTGGAGGGTTTGATGCTCACCTAGCCTGTACGATGTCCTAGGTGTAAAAACTACAAAGAATAAAGAGAGTGAGGCTGTAATTGTGTAGCCTGAAACCCATGGCTTAATTCTATGTTGTTTTCCTTAGCTGTAAAATGGGAATAAACAGCCTCATTTTAATGGCTGGCCAGAAGAAACCCGATCAGGGAACAAAAAAAAAAACACTTTGTGAGGACATGGTGTAAGTGATTGGATGACTTGCGACCCAGGCCAGCTGCTCTGGACAGATCCGGAGGACTGGACCGTAGAAGGCTAACGCAATCTTGGTAATTCTCCCTTATGGCTTGGTTTTGTCTGGAGACAAGAGTGTGGCTAGATTGCCCAGGCTGGCGTAGGCTCCCAATTCTTCTGCCTCTGTCTCAGAAATGCTGGGAGAATGGGTGGGCCCTACCAGCCCATCTTTTCTTCTTTAAAACGGTCCCTGAGCTACCCAAACAGCCAACAGCAATTAGTTGCTTTCTGTTAGATAGTCTTGTATTTTAAATTTTTATTTATTTGTTAAATACATAATTCTTTAAAACGAGCCGTCCTCAAGCCAAACACTGCGCTTTATTTAAGGTAAGATCTCACTGTGTGACTAGTCTAGAACTCTCAGTGTAGAACAGGCTGGCTTTGCCCTTGCAGAGATCTTCCTGTCTCTGCCCTCCGCCCTCCAAGTGCTAGGATTACAGGTGTGCACCACTATACCCCTCTTAAAAGGCGCTTTTCTTTGATGTGCTCCCAAAATAAAGATTAGCCTCATCAACTCAAAGATTCCGTCAGCCGTGCATCGGTTCAGGTGTCCTAGTTTTCCAAACCGTTACCTTTCAGGGACCATGGGGGAGTGGGTGGGCTGGTTACTGTACTAGCCGCATGGAAGGAATTTCAGTTCTTCTGGCTAAACATTCAAGGCTAGGAGAGCGACTTTCAGAGGCCCCATGCCTCTGGAAAAGAATGTGCTGGGTCGGTATGTGGGAAATGCTCATGCGATAGCAACTGCCAAAGCTTAAGCACTGGGAAAGCACCGGCTCGCTCTCGCTATCAGCGGCACGTTCCAGGAAGCCCAGGGACAAGGGCACGCTGGGACCCGGGGCTGTCCGGGAAGGGGCCTGGCCGCCTCCTACTGGCCAGCCACCTAACTGCACTGTTTCCCTGGGCCATGCAGGGGTGGGGTAGGGTGACGACGCCTTTATTCCGCGGAAGGAGGGGCGTGCGGGTGGAGGATCGGTAACAGGGGCGAGCACCGTGGGACCCGAGCCTCCACCGTGGCCGGCTGGCTGGCGTGTCCTCGGATGCAAGAAATGCGCAGCCCAGAGCAAGCGGGGTGGGGTGCAGCTTACTTCATCTCGATCGTCCGGGAAGTGGCCGGGGCTGGCTAGCTCGACAGGCAGCGGGGGTGCGGGGGAACTTGCGACCCCCTGCCCGCGCCTCGTCCTCGGCAGGTGCGCGCCTCACGCGGGGCCGCGCCTCGGCGCTCCGAGAGCTCCCGGGCACGCGGCGAGAGCCCAGGGCGCCGGGCCAAGTTCTGCCCGGGATGCCGCAGAGTCGAGCTGCGCAGCGCCAGGGCCCAGCGGGCAGGCCTCAGGCCACCGCGGCCCCGCGCCGCGCTCGCCCGGCTCCAGGAGCGCGCGCAGTGGGGCCTGGGGCGAAGTGCGCGCAGAGGAGGCGGTGCCTCGGGCCTGGGCACGCCCCCTACCTCGCGGGGGCGGCCGAGGAGGCGGGGCCTCCGAGTGCTTCCCTAGGGGCCAGCTGCTACTGTTAGGCTTTTGCCTGCCTTGCATTCCCCCGCCCCGCCCCGTCGGTGGCAGGGCTTCCCTGCTGCGCGGAGACGCGCGTGTACCCCTAAAGATGCCTGGGGTAGAGAAACGGGTTGTGTAGTTGAGGAGATTCAGAGGTTGAACAGCGGCTCTGGTTTGTAGTCTGGAACCTGAAACAGGTTCCCTGCCTTTCCCCAAACCTCACGCTCCCCTATCTGTAGTGAATAGTTTGGTCCACCCAGAGGAGTGAGTTAAATGCGGGGAGTGCACACATTTGCCACACCTTCACCAGTCAGCTCCAGAGCTGACACCCCCTAACGTACGTGGTCTTGGGACTCTCTCTGTGCTCTTCCGTACAATTAAGGTAGTGGAAGTGTGGGCCGGAAATTAACTGTCAAATGTTGAGGCTTGGCCTGTGCCTGTGTGGCTTTAAGCAAGACAGGAAATAAAATACGGCTCTCCCTCTGGAGAGTATTTAAAAGACATCTCAGCTCTTGGATCCATCACACCCCTATCCATTCTGGTGCCCTGTCCCCAGCCTCATGCCCATTTTCATTCTGACCCTACAGCGTACCCCATGACTCAACACTGGAGATGCCCTGCTCCTTCCCTCTGGGGTCCTTCGCCTCAGCAGGGCCCAAGCAACTTCGGGGTAATGAAGACAGGGTGCACTGACCTCCCAGGCTGCCCAGGGCCTCGTCATACATGAGGATGTCCGGCTTTACTCTTGGAGTATCGAACCTCTGCTCCTTTTTCAGACACTCCTCCCAGACACTCCACTGACAGAAAGGCTGCATGGCCACCTCTGAGAGGGGACTCTGGTGTGAGAGAAAATGAACCAGCCTTTTATTTCATGATGATCACTGTCCAAGTTGAAGTGTCAGGCACCAACCAGGAGGGGGAATTTGGCAGGACCGGAAGGACTAAGTGAGGTGAACAGGGATGATTACTGAATGGGATGTTGGGCGTTCTAGGAGGTTTTAGGAGGTTCCAGGAAGCCGGGGAGCTAAGGGAAGCTGAGGCCCACTGTTAGGGAGACCAGGGGCCACAGGAGGCCTGCTGAGGTCACATTGGGTGGAGTCTGAGGTGGGACATGGGGTAAAGGGCCAGGCACCTTCTGGATCACCTCTAGAACTGCAGTGAGCAAGAGAGTCTAAGGTGGGGGTCAGGCAAATCGAATTGAACTGATGTCCAGATTCTTAGCCTAGAGCCCTTCCCACAATTCCCTGGGGCCAGAGAAAGTACAGACAGGAGTGGACAGGTGCCCAGAGGTTAAGATGAGCGAGAGATACTCCCCAGATCTCTATGAGCCCATCATAGGAGTCATGACCGGTTATCTTGAAGACATCTTTTAAAACATCCCAAACCCATTTAGCTGTGACCAGCTTGATAAATACCCGTGTGCCCCCTGTGTGGTAGGGCTGGAACTCGGGGAGGAACAAGCTTGTCATCGTACTGGGATGTGACCCCTACATTACTGTGAGTTATTTCACTCCTTCCTCATCTGTCTGTGTGTTCACGTGTGGAGGCCAGTGGTCAGTCAATGTCAGGTGTCTTCCTTTATCTTTCTATACTTTTTTGCATTTATTCTATTTTATGTGTATGACTGTTTTGCTCGCATGTATTTATGTGCACCGCGTGTGTGTATCTGGTGCCTGTAGATGTCAGAAGAGGGTGTCAGATACCCTGAAACTGGACTTTTAAGCCACCATGTGGGTGCTGGGAACTGAACCTGGCTCTTTTGTTGTGAGTGGCAAGTTTCCCTAACCCCTGAGCCATCTCTCCAGCCTCCACCTTATTTGGAGTCAGTATCTCTCAGCATCTTGATAACAGTGGGCTGCGGTCTGCTGATTTGGTCCTTCTCTCCGGTGCTTGGATGTTAGGCCATATGTAATCATGCCTGGCTTATGTGGGTGCTAGGGATCCGCCCTTGGGTCCTCACAAGCACTGACCGCTGACCCATCTCTCTAACTCCCCCTCTTCTTCCCCTCAGTCACATCCTGTCCTACCCCTGTGCCTTCTGCTTTGATATGGACTATTTCTTAACTCTCTTCATAGAAACAATCCAGTCACATTAAACCCAATTGTCTAGGCATGAGAACACTGCTTCCCCCAAATCAGCCCTGGATACCTTGTTTGTGTGGTCCTTGGGATTAGTCCCAGGATCTCTGCCTGCCTGGAGTTTCTCCTTTCTGTGCTAGGTGCTACAACCTGTGTAACAGGGTGTACTCAAAGATTTGTGGAGGAAGTCGGGGTTGGAGGAAAGAACTGTTCCTTGGGGGAGGGATTCTCGTGGTCAGGTTGCACCTAGTTTATCTTGCCCTGGGCAAGGAAGACACCAGGGTCTCTGTGAAGCACATTGGTGGGGGCTTTGCCTCCTACCTATCACACGGCATACTGGGTGAGCAGGTCAGGTTAACTCAGCCTGCTTTGCATACATGAAATGTGAAACCCAGGGAGATAAATGACTCACGGAGATGTCTATGGAGTCAGAAATAAAATCCTGTTGCTGTTTCTATTTTCAGGCACCATGCCCCAAGTCGGCTCTACTTGCTGGCTCCTTGCTTCTCACAGAAGAGGGAGGGAGAGAACAGGTGTAGTATGTTTTCTCAGCCATGGGTAGACATTTTCATCCCCACACGAGAAATCTCCAAATGACTTGTTATGTTTTAAGATCGGCTCCGTGAAGCAGGGATTATTCTGTTCCCTGTTCCCTGCACCACAGTTAAAACAACCGATGATCTGTTACCTTTGGTCTGGCTGAGCTACAGGGGTTGGTTGGTCCTGGGCAGAGAAGCCATTGTCTTGCTTCAGAGGTGTTCTGCTCCTGGTACAGTTCATTGCCTTGGGATCTGAGGAATCCCCAGTTTCCCTCCTGGCTTTTGCTGAGGACTGTTGTCAGTTTGGAAATTCCTTGGCCTGAGGTTCCTTATCTTCAGGGCTTGGATGGGGAGTTGGGAGCTGGGAATTTCTCTTGCTCTTATCTGGGTACAGTTTCTGACTCAGCCAGGGAAAGGATGTATGCTTTAGAGTATTAGACCGGGGAGGGACATTTGTATAATCCCAAATTTTATTTCTCATTTTAGACTCCATCTTTTTTTCCCTTTGACCCTGGAACTCGCTATGTAGACTAGGCTGGTCTTGAATTCGTAGAGATCCACCTGCCTCTGCCTCCCCAAGTAATGGAAATTAAAGCCATGCACCATCATGCCTGGCCCAAAATATATATTTAACCAGTTAATTAATTAATTAATTTTATACATACTGGTATTTCGCCTGTGTGGTCTCTGTGTACCAGATGCACACCTGGTGGCCCTTAGAGCCCAGCAGGGGGCATTAGATCCCCTGGAACTGGAGTTGCAGGCTGTGTGAGCCACCCCGATGTGCGTGCTGGAAACCAGACTCCAGTCCACTTCAGGAGTGAGCACCAAGCTCCCTTGACCACTGAACCATCTTTCCAGTCCCCGGTAAATAATGTTTAATTGCATGGGTGTACCTTGAGTTTGTTGATTATTTTTGCTTTTTGGCTGATCTGCCTGTCATTCTGATTTGCATTTCTCTAGTGGAGACCGATGCTGATGACCACGGCCTGTGCATATTTATTCTCTCTCTCTTCTGGTGAAATGTCTAGTTAGGTTCTTTGCCCATTTTTCCATTAGATCTTGTGTGTAACTGGGGGGGGGGGGGGGGGTTGAGGAGAAGCCAGAGGCTTTGGATCCCTAGAGCTAGAGTTATAGGTTGTTATGAGCCACCTGGTGTAGATGCCAAGAGAGGAACTCGGGTCCTTTAAAGCAGCCCTGAACATCTGAGCCATCTCTCCAGCCTGCGTTCTCAATATATTCTAAATACAAATTCCTTGCCCCTTGCCGGGTAAGTTGCTTGCTCTTTTTGTTTGTTTGTTTTGACGCAGGACGTCTTTTTTTTTCTTTTTTTCTTTTTTTTGGGGGGGTTTTCGAGACAGGGTTTCTCTGTGTAGCCCTGGCTGTCCTGGAACTCACTCTGTAGCCAAGGCTGGCCTCGAACTCAGAAATCTGCCTGTCTCTGCCTCCCAAGTGCTGGGATTAAAGGCGTGCGCCACACTGCCCAGCTGACACGGGACATCTTGGTTCACCTTCTACTGCTATGCTGAAGAACCAAAGCAACCTTGGGAGGAAAGGGTTTACTTCAGTTTACATTTCACAGTCTGTAACTCAGGGAAGACCTGGAGGCAGGAACCGAATCCAAACCATGAAGGAAAATCTCTGACTGCTCCTCGTGCTTCCCATGGCTTGTTCAACTGCTTATTTATACAACCCAAGACCTGCCCAGTGATGGCACCAACTACAGCGAGCTGGGCCCTCCCATAAGGATCAAGAAAATGACCCACAGACTTGCCTACAGCCCAGTCTGATGGAGGTATTTTTTTTTTTTTTTTTACAATTGAGGTTCCCTCTTTCCAAATGACTCTAGCTTGTATCAAGTTGACAAAAGAAGAACATCAACAAAATTATCAACAACAACAACAGCAACAATAACTATTACTACTACTACTACTACCAACAGCACACAGGGCCTCATGTAGCCCAGGCTAGCCTCAACTTTGCTATGTTGCTAAGGATGACCTTGAATGTCTTGTCTTCCTGCCCCCTGGAATACTGGGACATAGGTGTGCACTATCAGGCCTGGTTTGTGTAGACTGGAGGAAGATTAAAGTCAGAGCCTTGTGCGTGCTAGGCTAGCACTATTTCAACTGAGCTACCCCCACACACACTCCCCAGCCCTGATTGCAAATGTTCTTCCTCATTTTATTAGCCATCTCTTCACCTTCCTGATGGTGTCCTTTAAGACATAAACGTTTTTCATTTTGATGATATCCAGTTTATCTATTTTTACTTTTGCTGTCTTGGCTCTTAGTGTCCTATCTAAGAAGGCTTCCTTAGCCCAACCCAATGTCATAAAGATTTTGTGTGTGTGTGTGGTACTGAGGATGAAGTCCTCATGTACACTAGGCAAGTCTCTACCACAGATCCGCACCACAGATCCACACCGCTGAGCCACACCACAGTCCTGCCTGGGAAATGTGTGCTTTGCATCCTATTTAGATGGGTTTGCTGGTTTTGTCTTTTGAATTCCTGAGGATAAAATCCAGGACCCTGAGTGTAAGACAAACGCTATCAACACCCCTAGCCCAACGTATGTTTCAGATCATTTTAGTTAATTTCTTTGGTGGCACGTGGACATCCGCTTGTCTTGTGTTGCACATGGTGCATCTTCAAAACATTTGCTCACAGACGCACAACAGTGGCATGACCAAAAAGCCTGTCCCATCTCGTGAGACTTACCTGGGATACCAAGGCCTGGCAAATAAAAGACCCTCAAGACAACTGTCCACAGAGTGTGGGTGACCTGAAGAATTAGAGCTACCAAGCCTGGAGACTAGAGACCAGGGGGGAGGGGGGCTTCGCTCTGCACACAGCCAAGGTGACTGAGGGGGTATCTGAAAAATACTGTAATAGTACCCTTGGGCAGAAGGGGGTACACTAGCTCCTTGGCTCTTGTCTGAGTCAGATGGAGGGAGCAGAGTCCCAAAATTGGTTTGAGGTTTCCTAGGAGTGGGGAGCAAAGGGACAGGAGAGATCAGGAGCAGCTAGCCTGGGCACGAGCCAGGGTGGGGACCTTGAATAAGAAAAGAGAAGCATGTGTCTTCATGGCTGCCATCCCTTGCCGGGAGCTTCAAGAGAGGAAGCAGGGCGAGCTCTGAACAGATACAACAAAAAGATAAAAGTGCTGGCAGCTGCCCCAGCCATCGCTGCACCAGCAAGCGCTACATTGTAGCCTTTGGGCGAAGAGAACACAGCCCAGCCATCCCCATGCGGCTGGCAAGCCTGGGGTCCCGTGGGAAGGACAAGGTATCCTTGCAGGGGAAATGTGATGGTCAGCAGGACCTCACAAGACACCGGCTTCTCCAGGAAACAAGCTCTGTCTGCCTTTCCCCAGCCTGCCACTGCAGTGGCCTGGTCTGGGGCCAAGAATTTGGAAGCCTCTAGTGAGCCAGCAGTTCCCAAGTGGCCCAGGGTCACAGCGGGGGAACAGGTCTACTCTCAACAGCTCCTTGCATTCCTCTTGTAAAGGAAATGAAGGTAAGACACCCCTCATTCATTCAGCCAGTAGCACCTGCCAGGCGCTTCCAGGCTCAGGGACACAGCAAAGGGCTGTTCTCAAGCAGCCTCTAATCTATTTCTCTGTCTGCACAGGGAACAGACAGAAATCAAACAGGGACTCAAGAGTGTGGCCAAGGCCGGGAAGGAGGAGAGCTGAGTGATGAGTTGAGTCTCCCTGGGTCTTAGAGATGGGATCTTCTGGAGGTGACATTGGACAGTAGATGGAGGGACAGAGACTGACACACAAAAGCTGGAGGAAAATGTCCCAGGAACAACACACAAAAGCCCAAGATACCTCTGAAGATCTAAAAGGCAGCCAGCATCATCCGGTCCCTGAGCAGAGGCTTCCTGAGGGCAGGGTCCCTGATGCACAGGACCTGGGATTGATTCCAGTTGCCAACAGAAGGCTCTGTGGGACATTAAATAAAAAGTAACAAATGGTTTTCATCTTAGAAGTCTTTTGAGGCTGGGTGTGGTCTAGCTCCTTTCCACATAGAAGTTCTGACTTGGCAGTAGAGATAGAGATAGGAGGATGCAGAGTTTGAGGCCAGCCTGGGCTACATAGTGAGTTCAGTGTGAACCTGGGTTACAGAGCTCAGGCTCTGTCCCAAAATAAGTAAATAGTTAAGGGCTGGGGATGGAACTCAGTTGGTAGGATGCTGGCCCAAGATTCAGGAAGCCCTGGGTTTAATATCAGTACCGCATACACCGGGTACTGTGGTACATACCTGTAATGCCAGTGCTAGGGTGGTAGCTTCAAGATCAGAAATTCAGTGTCATCCTTGACTACCTGAGGTCAACCTGTGCTGTATGGGACCCTGTCTTACAAATAAAGAAATAGGAAGATCTTTTAGGCTTTTGGACTACAGACAAGCATGTTGGATAGAGCCCCTAGTAGGGCCATTCAGGCTAGCTGCACAGCTCCATGGTACATTGAAAGTTTGGGTTGGGCCATGGTGATGCACGCCTTTAATCCCAGCACTTGAAAAGACAGAGACAGGTGAGTCTCTGAGAATGAGGTCAGCCTGGTCTGCATAGGGAGTTCCAGGACAGTCAAGACTACAAAGAGAGACCTCGTCTCTAACAAACAAACAAACAAACAAACAAACAAACAAAGGTAACTTTGAGGCTGGAAAAGAAGTTCTTTAGTAGAACACGTGTCTAGCATGTATGTCTCTAGTAGGTACGTACCTAGCATGCATGAGGTCCTGGGTTTTGATTTCCAGCACTGAACAAGGAGACCACTGTGGGTTCTTAAAAGAAAAACAGATCCAGACCCAACTGACATGGAAAGATGGCTTATTGTTTTCAAAGTCTCCAACAAGAGGGAGACAGGCTGTCATAGTGGCACACGCCTTTAATCCCAGCACTTGGGAGGCAGAGGCAGGTGGATCTCTGTGAGTTCAAGGCCAGCCTGGTCTACAAAGCAAGTTGTTGACAGCCAGGGCTCTGTTACACAGAGAAATCCTGTCTTGAAAAAACAAAAACAAAAAGAACAATAAAGGGGGGGAGGGAAGAGGACACACCCACACAAGGAAGTGTCTGAGCTGCTCAGGAGGTAAAGCAAGCAAGAGGACTATTGAACAACTGAGTACATAAAAGCACAGTTTCTGCCAGGAGGAATAGTGACCCAGAGTAAGCAGGTCTGTGAGTGGGTAGTGCTCCGGGCAAAGAAGCCCCGCTAATCCATTTCCCATCGCTATAATGAAATACTTGAGACTAGTCCTTTATAACAGAACAGCTTACTTGGTTCATAGTTTTTGAAGAGTCAAGAACGTGGCATCAAATGAGTCATGTGTGAGGTGTACATATCCCAGAGAGACAGGAAGTTAGAAAATGCAAGGGGCAGGCTTTTCCTTTCACAACAAACTGTTAGCAAGAGTTACCAGGATCCCAGGAGAACACCCCCTTAGGGCCAAGCACCGGAGGCCTCATCTCCCTCCCGACCTAACCACCTGAGAACCAAGCTCCCAATGCATGCTTGCAGAGCACCACCTGCCCCTCTGCCCCTTGGCTCTGGGGTGAGGAAGGCAGGGGCATCGTGATCTTGGGAACGTGGTGTGGGGCTCTAGATGTTCAGCTGGGATATGAAAAGCTCCCAGGCAAACTCTTGATAACTCTATTAACTCGCTTGACCTGAGGTTCAAGGCCCTCTGTGTCAGTGGCCTAGGGTTCCAATGTCAGGGTTCCAGAAACACACAGGGTACACAGGACTCCTGGCCTCTGTGGCACGGGCTTAGGGTGGGGCAATTAGCAGGACTGACTGATAGACAGATGTCCACCTGGGAAGAGGGGAGCCCAGAGACATTGCCTGCAAGTGACCCTGTTTATGGTTTTGGTTTAACTTCTTTTCACGGGACAGGACTGAGAGCTCAGTGGCTAAGAGCACTGACTGCTCTTCCATTTGACCTGGGTTCAACTCCCAGTACTCATATGGAGGCACACACGGTCTGTAACTCCAGCAGCGCTCTCTCCTGGCCTCTGTGGAAATCAGATACACATGTGGTACAGGCAGAACACCTATATACATAAAATGAATAATTTAGAAACACATACAGAGGACTCTCCTGACTGTGTAAATAACTGCTTCCTAACTTGTTTTATTAGAGCTCAGTTTTACTGAATTTAATTATATATACAAATACTTGTAACTTTTTTTAAAGGTATAGTTACGTAGTCCAGGCTAGTCTGAGACCCATGGCACTCCTGCTGCTTCAGCCTCCCTCAGTGTTAGGATTACAGACATGTACCACACCTGAGCATGTCATTCTTATTTGTTTATTTATGTAAAGGCGGGGTCTTACTATGTCACCCAGGCTGGACTTGAACTTGTAAACGTCAGTT
This sequence comes from Uromys caudimaculatus, assembly GCA_028551405.1. Lineage (NCBI taxonomy): Eukaryota > Metazoa > Chordata > Mammalia > Rodentia > Muridae > Uromys > Uromys caudimaculatus. The sequence continues at coordinate 134,015,189 of CM052702.1, forward strand.
TCTGAAGTAGCAACAATTATAAGTAAACACCACCAAATCTGGATGTTATTCTCCTTTTTAAAGCAAAATTAAGAAAACGGAGCCCCCATATGACATAAAATAAGGGCAAAATTAAGAAGAAAAATAGTTCTCTGGGTTTTGATGGTTCAGTCTCCTTGGAAGGCAGGAAGGCAGGAAGGCAGGAAGGCAGGAAGGGAGGAAGGGAGGAAGGAAGGAAGGAAGGAAGGGTGACCTAAAGCTATGAAAGGACTCTGTACTGGTCAGATTTTTCTTGTCAGTTGACACAATCTAAAGTCAAGAGGGAAGAGGGAAGCTTAATTAAAGAACTGCTCAGGTCAGAGACATTGTCTTGACTGATGATTGCCGTGGGATAGCCCAACCCACTGTGGGGGGCACTATCCTTAAGCAAGTGGGCCTGGGCTGTGTAAGGAACCCAGCTGAGCGTGAGTCAGAGGGCGAGCTAATAAGCAGCATTGCTCCGTGTTTTCTGCTTCAGTTCATCCTGAGCCGCTACCCTGACTTCCCTCGATGACGGACTTCGACCCAGAAGAGTAAGCCAATTAAACCCTTTCCTTCCCGAGTTGCTTTTGGTCATGGTGTTTACCACAGCAACAGAAAAGCAAAAACTAGGACAAAGTCCCTTTTTAGAAAATGACCTTGACATGGTAAGAGACCCAGCGGGCCGGGGATGTCAACACCTGGCGTCAATGCTTGCTGATCTAGATGTCACCCAGTATCTGGCGTGTGGGCGGAAATATTGATTCTTGGTGAGAAATTGGATTGCATGGTTTAGGGCAGATAAAGAAGGACCCAAGTGGCCTCTTGGACACTGGGGCATTCCCATCACATTGACTGACAAATGCACAGGTTAAAGGTGACCATGTGACACCGTCAAGCCTCATTATTTAAGACAAAAAATATAATAGCAATGGCTTGCAGGCTTCTCTTATTTGGGGAATGTCTTCTCAACCAAATGCAAACACTTTGCCTGCAAAGTGTCTATCTGGGGGTTACCAGTCTTACCCAGTGCCCCATCTTTCCTTCCAAGGAGACTGAGCCATCAAAACCCAGAGAACTATTTTTCTTTTTAATTTTGCACTTATTTTGTGTCATATGGGGACTCCATTTTCTTCATGCTCTTCTTACAAATATTTGTTGGTTACATGAGTTTAATTAACATTGCATAGTTGTTAGCAGGGTAGATCTTTGTCAGATAAAGTTCTGTGTTTGATGAATAGATAACTTCATTTGTTGGTAAATCAAAGGGTGGGATCAAGAGAGTGAATTGTGGAGCCAGGAGATGGGTCAGTGGGTCAGTGGGTCAGTGGGTCAGTGGGTGAGGCATTTGCTGAGTAAGCTTGAGGGTGGGGTCCCCAGAACTCAGGTAAAGCTGGACAAGGAGGCAGCATGGGTCTGTTAGCCTAGAACACCTATTGCAAGATGAGAAGCCTAAGGACCAGCTCCACCAGAGCACACAGCAACAAAAGAGACCCTGCCTCAAGCAAGGTAGAAGGTGAAAGTGAGGACTAGCAGCTAAGGCTGTCCTCAGACCTCCATGTACATGCTATGGCAGGTGCGCACGCGCACACATGATTTTTTTTTTTTTTTTTTCTTAAAGGAACCTGTAATTCTGACGGCCTGGAACTCATCATGGAGACCAGGCTACCCTCACACTCACAGAGACCTGCTGCATCTGCCACCCGAGTGCTGGGATTGAAGGTGTGCACTGCCACACCCAGCACAAAAGATTTTTGTAAAAAGAGCGCAGGGACAGATTGGGAAGAGATGTTTGTAACAGTATCTCTGGCCTCTTGCACGGTAACAATAACTACTGCAAAGAAATATCAAGGACCTGGAGAGATGGCTCAGGGGTTAATGATGTGTTTATAAAAAAATGATAAAGATATAAGTTCTATGGGTGTATGGGGTTATGGGGAGGTAGGTGTGGGGGAAGGGTGTGCCTCAGCAGGCCCAAGCCGAGACATCCCTTCCCCCAGAGGGACCAGACACACGTGAAGGTATAGTGTAGAGTAGAGTTTATTTAGGGCATGGGGAGGGGAGTTAAGAGGGTAGTAGAGGCAGAGAAAGGCAGAGAGAGGGAGAGAGTAGAGAAGTAGAGGAGTGGAGGCCGGCCATGACCACGAGGAGAGAGGGGGGAAGGGAATGGGGAGAGGTAAGAGAAGTAAGAGAGAAGCAAGAGATAAGAGAGAGAGGCGGGGCAAGCAGCCCCTTTTATAGTGGGCCAGGCCCACCTGGCGGTTGCCAGGCAACTGTGGGGCGGAGCATACCTGGCTGTTTAGACAGAAGGCTAACAGTTAAGAGCACGGACTGCTCTTCCAGAGGTCCTCAGTTCAATTCCCAGCAACCACATGGTGGCTCACAACCATCTGTAATGGGATTTGATGCCTTCTTCTGGGTGTGTCTGAAGATAGCTACAGTGTATTCACAGACATAAATAAATCATTCTTTAAAAAAAAAAAAAGAAACAAAGAAATATCAAATGATCCTAGCTTGCCTGGACCAGAAAGAAGGAAGAAAGAAAGGGGGAGGGGGAGGGGGAAGGAAACTGGGTTGTCTCATGTTAAAGAGTTGTGAACGTCCCTCCAGGGTACCCCAGCGTATCCAAGTGAGAATCTTTAGACTTGTCTGTTCCTGTGTCTCCTGCATTCCCCACTGCAGGAGGACGCAGGCATGTCACAAGGAGAACATCACTGAGAGACTCTAAACTAAGGGAGGGTCATGACTTTGGGGTTGCAGCTTCTCTGTGGAACCGGGCAAGGGCTTGAGTTTTAGGGCCCAGCCTCAGGTGCTATCCAAGGGTTATGGGAGCCATTTTTTTCAGACCAGGCACAGGGAAGGGGAGGCTGTTTTCTTTTGCATCTTGTGAGTTCCACTTGTTCAGTGCAGCAGATACAGGTAACAGCTTTTAAAATGTCTGCCAGGGGACTGCAATTAGCAGAGTTAGCACTTGCATCCGTGAGGGCTCCAGTTCACACTTCCTGCCTCACCTCTCCCTGCTTTCTGCAGACAAAGCTCCAAAGGCCTGCATTCCTGCATTCACGGCTGTGCTATATGCCATGGAGCTTCTTTCAAGTACCAGAACATGGTCCAGTGTCCTGGAACTTAGAACAGGGGCGTGGGTTCAGGTAGGGCCTCGGGCAAGGAGTGCTTAAGTCTACAAGTCAGAAGAGAAGCAGCCTGTGAGTTTATTGAGTGGGCTCTGGTGAAGAAGTGTTTCAAGGACCTCAGCCTAGGTTGGGCTTCCTTCCTTCTTCTGCCCCCCCCCCTCAGATCTTTACGAAGAACCGAAGCTGCCAGTTTGATTAGCAAATCTATAATTAGCTTTAAGATGTATTTATTGTTTGTTATGTGTGTACACTTGCATGAATTTATGTGCAGCCATATATTGATGGCGTGGATGGAGGGCTGAAGACAGTGTGGGATCCCCTGGACCTGAAGCCACCGGCAACTGTAAACTGGGTGCTCTGCAAAAGCAGAAAGTGCTCTTAACCACATATATTTAACGTTGTAAAGCCCCCATAACTGGGTTCTACAGTAGCCACACCCTATAACTCCCCTACCGTTGATGCCCCACGCTCACAATGCTTCTCCTATATATCCTTGCCAACACTTGTCATTTTTTTTTTACTTTGTCCCATGTGGTGCTGAGGCTCAAACCTAGGACTTTGCATGTGCTAGGGGAATCCCCTGCCACTGAGACGCATCCCCAGAGTTCAGGAGTTTAGAGCTGGGCCCAATAGCGCACACCTGGGATTCCAGCCCTCAGTAGGCTGAGGTCAGAGGAATGCCAAGTTCCAGGCTAGCCTGGGCTACATAGCAAGACCCTGTCTCGAAGAAGAAAAAAGGAAAAAAAGCAGATCTGAGTGTTTTGGGTGTGCATCTCGATGGCAAAGTACTGGTCAGCTGCACCAAACCTTGGATTCAATCCTAACATCAAATAATAGTGATAATTATGATAATAATAATAATAAACACAATGCTGTATTATAATAACTATAACAAATAATTAAAGCTATAATAAATAAAAATAAAATAGCTATTATTATTTTAATAGTTTTGAGTCATGCAAAATCTAAAAGATGAAAAGTTTTCCCAGCCACCCTCCTTCCTCTCAGCTCCACTGTATGGGTGTGGTCCTCAACTGCCCTAATTAAGAAGGGGCCATCCTCTGGGTGAGCAGATGCAGCGCTGACCCTCCTGTCTATCACCTTAGTCCCGCCCTCATGCCACCAGGTCCTCTTCTAGGCTCAGGCTGAAGTCGGTGGTCCACAGTACCCGGAAGCCTACTATCCAAGGAGCTCTGTCTTCTCTTCACAAGCAGCCTTTTAATTAGATCCTAGTTATAAACAGATTCAATCTTCTTTCTTTCGTTACTCTTCTGTTGTTTGAGATTGTTCCCTTGGGGTCTGAGGACAGAGGCGAGCAGAAGTCAGCAGACAGAAGCCAGGCAGTGGTGGCGCACGCCTTTAATCCCAGTACTTGGGAGGCAGAGGCAGGTGGATCTCTGAGTTCAAGGCCAGCCTGGTCTACAGAGTGAGTTCCAGGACAGCCAGGGCTACACAGAGAAACCCTGTCTGGAAAGACCAAAAAAGAAAAAAAAAAAAAGAGAAAGAAAGAAAGAAAGAAACAAACAAACAAACAAAGAAACAAAGAAAAGAAAACCCAGTGGACACTCCCCTTGAAGGCTGGGATTTCTCACCTACTTGGTGAACCCTAGAGCCCACTCCCCACCCAGTGCTTGTTGTTACCTCTCCCAAATGACAGCCCCTTGATTTTATTCTGTGTGGCAATGTTAAGAGTTCTATTGCGCCAGGCAGTGGTGGCACACGCCTTTAATCCCAGCACTTGGGAGGCAGAGGCAGGTGGATTTCTGAGTTCGAGGCCAGCCTGGTCTACAGAGTGAGTTCCAGGACAGCCAGGGCTACACAGAGAAACCCTGTCTCGAAAAAAAAACAAAAATAAAAACAAGAGCTCTATTGCTGTATTCCCAAGAAACTTTTGCAGCTGGGAACGCCGGGGTGTCTAAGTTCTGCCCACCAAGGTCGATCAAGTCGAATGAGGCAGAGGCTTCGGGTTTGCTGCGCGATTCTCTTTCCTTGTCTCTTCTTGGTTGAAATGCTGATGGGACAGATGACAGGCCAGACTCTCTTTTGCCTCAGGTTAAGGATGGCAGATGCGAAAGGTGGACGAGCCATCCTAAGTACCAAGGACAGATGGAATATTTTGACCTCTACAATATTTTATTTTAATTAAAAAGAATAAAAAGCAAAGGTATGTGTTTATTTGGGGACCAGGAATCAGGGACTGCACATGCACCAATCATACAGGTCTGGAAGTCAGAGGTCAACTTGCAGGAGTGGGTTCTCTCCTTCCACCATGTGAGGCCTGGGGTTGTCATTGGGTGGTTTGGAGCAAGCTCCTTTACCTACTGAGCCGTCTCATTGGCCCTCTACAGTGTTTTTAAATGAAAGAGAAACAAAACTTCACTTCATCCATGGGAGGCCTAACCCCAAGTGCCCAACCCGCAGACCAACTTCCAAGACATTTTTGTTCAAACAAGGTCCTTAGGATAGGCCTGGATCTCTCACCATTCTTGTCTTGTACAAAGAGACTTGGACAGACAGAGGAACATCCACAGAACACTTGGGAAGAAGATGCTACCTTCAAGTCAGCAGAACAGCCTCAGGAGGAGGTATCCGCACCAACACCTTCCTCTTGCACTCCCAAACCCCAGACCTGTGAAACAGATAGATTTCTACTGCTTCATCCATTCATCTCGGGTGCTCTGAGTTAGCAGCAAACACAGGCACAGGTATCAGGGTAAAAGATGGTGGGACACCAGCAGCTGTCCAGCCGGGAGGTAGCCACGGTAAGTCTATGACTGTCACTATCAATTGCTGAGAGGCGTGTCTCGGACTAAATGCTTTCCTGTGAAGAATCTCCACAGCTCTGTCTACACGGGGTACCATCCCACTGAGAGGCCTCTGCCTACAAGGGGCACCATCCCACCGAGAGGCCTCTGCCTACACGGGGTACCACCCCACTGAGAAGGGACAGAGTCATGCATGAACCAGAGAGCCAGGGAATCCCAGACAGCAGCAGGTGCCAGGACACAGAGACTTTGAGGAGCAGAGATATGGAAGGAAGGCCCTGCTGGCAGGGGTAGAATTGTCAGCTGAGCCTGTGCAGGTTAGGTCTTGCAGCCTTTGGCCTTGGTGGGGCCTTCCTTTTCTTCTAAGCCGAGGAATACAGGGTTGCTGAGGCTATAGAAGCCAACATTCCCAGCCTGTGCATGAGGACACATCGGGGGATACTTCTGTGTCTGTGTCCAGCAACTATGACACGGAGTTGTAAGAAGCAGCTTCCTTTCACAGTGACCCATGAGAATTTTGCAAGCAGTGTGAGGACACAGATTTGCCTAGCAAGAACAGTTTGACCCAGCCTCAGAGAAAAGACTAGATGCAAGTGCTGTGGGGCCCTATTTTGCTCCTGGATGTTGCTGAGGGCTCAGTAGGAATGAAACAATTGTCCCATGGCAGGAAGACAGGAAGACAACCTGCCAGTAAAAGGCAGGTCCGGGGACATTTTGGTGCAGACGAAGAAATGCAGGCACATGCGCAAGGAAGCACTCAAGGGCCCTGGAAGGCTGCCCTGTGATAAAAATAGCTTCCATTTGGCTACTGGGGCCTGAAGATGCACCCACCGTTCCTTTTGTAGTTAAAATGTCTTTGTTCTCCTGTTAAACACAGACCCCCTTGGGAAGAATGTTCCCAGAAGCCTTCTTACTCCCAACCTCTTAGCAGAACAGTTTAACCAGCAAGGAAATGCCAGCCACACTTTAGTTTGATTGGAGACAAGAGAGACAGCAGCAAGGACTCTGTGGGCAGAACTGTTTTCTCCTCTGCTCTGTACATGGCATCTGCTTAATACAAACAATGAACAAAAGGGGAACCCCTAAGATGCGGCACAAGCTGGCCTGTCTGCTCCTTGGACACACATGGTTCTGCTTGGGCATGTCAAGAGCAGTCCATAGCTGGGGATGAACACTTGGTTATGGTGGAAGGGGTCTCACCCAGCGTGCGTGCATGTAGCTTTGTCACCCCCATGTCCTCAGAGCAAAGGGAACTCTTGTGTGTGGTCATCAATATAAAGGTGACCTAGGAGATCCTGAAGGAGGAGACCTTCATCTTCTGCAGGCCACCACCATCTTGTTCCCCTTTCTGGTGACAGTCATTTTGTGTTGGTGGGGGAAATTACTCAGCAGAAAGGGAGAGCCGTGATTCATGTTACTTTTTCCAGACACGTGGTAATCCAGAGGCTAGGGGACTTTTTATGATTTAATGAAGAGAATCTCCCAAATCCAGTGGCAATCCTGACTTCCGATGACACTAGCCCCAGGCTCCAGGATAGTGAGAGTCTGCTTCATCCTTAAACGCCCCAACATTGACCCTGGAGGTGTATTTGAGAGTGACCTCCAGCCAGAACGTCACCTACCTTTAACCTAGTTTTCTCCCGATGTGACAGAAAATAAAAGGACCAGTGGCATCAGTGCCTGCCAGTGCCACCCATGCAGACTGCTTGGTCATGGCTGCCTCGGACTGCTGTGTGCACGTCCCTCCTCTCTCCCTGGCCTAGAACCCCCCCCCCCCCCCGGCACAGTTTGTCTTCCTATCAAGGTGTACGTTGATGGAATCATTTTTGTAGCAAAACTCAAAGATTTGGGGGCTAAGGAGAAATCTGGTATACTAAGTACTGTCCAAAAGACTGTCCATTGCCCCTAAGTTTCTGCTTTCATGTTTATTTCAAAGTGAATGGCTGGGGCAGGAGATACAGCCTGGTGATCGGCCACTTGCTTAGACCATGAGAAGCCCAGTGTTCCATCACCTGCCTTACAGAGGGGGGAGGGGGAGAGGGGAAGGAAGATGGAGGCCAGAGGAAGGAGAGAAGGAAGAGGAACAGGAACCGCAGGAGGAAGGGGAAAAGGAATAAGAGGGGGAGGAGGGGGAGGAGGAAGAGGCAGCAAAGGAGATGGTGGCTTGTTGCCTCTGGTTCAGAACTGCCCAGCTAGCTGGGCCACGGTGGCACAAGCCTTTAATCCCAGCACTTGGGAGGCAGAGGCAGAAGCAGGTGGATTTCTGAGTTTGAGGCCAGCCTGGGCTACAGAGTGAGTTCCAGGACAGCCAGAGCTACACAGAGAAACCCTGTCTCGGAAAAAAAAAAAACAAAAACCCACAAACAAAACAACAACAACAACAACAACAACAACAACAACAACAACAACAACAAAACCCCAGAACTACCCAGCCAGTGTTTTGCTAGCACTTACAGATGGGATTCTGGGTTTTGCTAATCCCACTGACCAAGTTCAGTGTGCAGTAACAGTTTTCCTCATTCTCAGGCTTACCTCGACCTTGAACACTGTGCAATGACCTATGTATAAAAAGCCATGATAACCAGTGTGGACAGAAGAGGAAGAAGCCATGGGTGAGACCAGCACAGAGCACACATCCAAAATGTCCAATAAAAATCGCATGTCAGAGGTGGGTGAAAACCACCACCAGAAAGTTGAGTCGGGAGCATTTGCAGCTCGGGCACAGAAAAGCAGAAGTGTGGGTAAGGGCCAGATCGCCTCAAGCCTACTGTTGATACCAATGTGACCCAAGCCTCTTTGTGCCTTGGTTTCCCTTACTATCAAGTGCGATGATGACAGTGCCTATGTTGTAGGAATCAATACTAAAAACACAAGAAATGCCAACATGTGGTTTTGCCAATGGGGTCACTGTCACTACCTTGGAAAAGCCGGTGATGAGACTGGGCCACTGCATTTCGCTGCCATTGTTTTGGGGGAAAAAATCGTTGCAAGGTGAAGAGAGATAAATTCTGGCCAGGCAAAGAGAGGTCTAGCTAGAATCTGTGAGTGTGCCTTGGCTTGGGGAAAAGGTCTTTGCAGATATGATTAAATTAAGGACCGCGCAAGGCTGGAGAGATGGCTCAGTGGTTAAAAGCACTCAGTGATCTTGTAGAAGAACTGGGTTCTGTTCCCAGATCCTAGTTGGTGGCTCACAACTGCCTGTAACCCAAGATCCAGGGGATCTGATGCCCTCCTCTGACCTCTGACCTCTGGGAGTCCCTCATATGCATGGTGCACATAAACTCACGCAAGGATGCACACATACACATAAAAATAATGATTTTCTTTTAAAATGAAGGACCTAGAGAAGAGATCATCTTGGATTAGGGTAGGCCCTGAACCCCTATTTTTAAAGGGAAGGGATAGGGACTCAGAGAGAAGAATGCCACCCTGATGTAGATAAGGCAGGAGGGCCCCAGAGTTGGAGAGAGGCTGGGACCACCTCCATCTGTTCACAGCTCCTGAGGCATGCCCACTCTTCCATTTAGACCTTGGCCGCTTGGAACAGGGGAGGATACATTTGTGTTGCTGTGTGCCCCCATGTTTGTGATCAGTTTTAGGGAAGCCCGAAGGATCTGATGTAGGCATCGTCGTGGGTTTCACCTGTGGTGGAAGCTAAGGAAGCGCCGCTTTGGGTCAGCATGTGTCTGCCCCTTCGCTCACGGGACAGATGCTTGAATCTTTCCTGCTTCCAGAGAGTTGGCGTTCCTAGGCTTGGGTTGGCGTGTAATTGATCATATCGTTTACTGGAATAATCTGTGTAGCATAGTAGGGGGTGAATGTCAAGGTCATCTGAGGTCACAGCCCAGGCGAATCAGTCACTCTGATGATAGGAACTGCAAGAGTTATAGAACCAAGAACCCCATGGCCTGAGGTCTAATTCAGGCTGCAGCTCATTGACCAAGTGACCTTGAGGGAGCCCTGGCAATTCTCAGGTCTTGGGTTTCCCACCCACCTAGTGGAAAGATTTGGCTATACTTTCTGGGGTTTCTTCTAATATGACATCTCAGGGGTTTCCACAGCTCCCCTCCCCTCAGACAAGGAAGTTGAGCTATGAGGAAGAGAGGTTGTATCTGTCTGGTCATGGGTGGTCCTGGACTAGGTCCTCCAGCAGAGTGCATGCTGAACAAAGTCTGCAAGCTAGGAAGATGGGCGAGGGTGCCCATCGGCCGTGGTGCACTGCAGTAGCATGGCTGTATCCCAGGCAGGATGCAGACTGCAGGCTGCAGAGGCGCCCCTTCTGGTCTCCTCCCTCAGCACTGAAGCAGACTCAGAGCTGGTGCAATTGTTTCTACTGAGCAGGCTTTTCAAAGGGGGAAGTTTTACCTTTCCTTCCCAGATGTATGCATGTGTGTGCGTGTGTGCACATGCACGAATGCAGACATCCACACATAAGCACGTTCTCCTTCACTGTCCTTTCTCACACTCTGAGTTTATAATACATTTAAAACCCGAGACTACCTACTTCCCCCTCACCCTCTGCCATCTCTCCGTGTGTCTGTTCTGAACATTCCCTTGCAGATTATAACAGAATGAGCTATTTAACCATATCTGCATTTAAAGTGCATTCTCTCCTGGAACTTTCTCAATTAAATCCCTGCCTCAATCTTAGATGATACTGACTCACACGGAGGCAGGGGTACAAACTTCAGGAGCCAAAGACACCTCAGGGTAAAAGTGGCACTTAGTGGCCCTCCTCCAACATCTCCTGTGCACACACAGTTTGAAATTTTTCTTTTTAGGGAGAGTAAAAAAGCAGGTGCTTCAGAACTGTTGAGAATTTGCTGGTAGGCAAAGAGGAGCGGTCTTCTTTCCCTTCTGGGAGAAAGTGCTGAGGGCCACCTGTCACTGTCACCTTAGCCTCAGATCTGAACACGAAGCTTCAGGATTCCAAAGAGTCCTCCGCCCTCCCTCCTCTGCGTCTTCATCATCTCCAGGTGAGCAGGTCTAGGAGGTAGAACAAAGCCCCAGACGGCTCTGGAGATGCCCCTACAGGAGTGGGCATCCTGCAGTATCAGGGCTTTAAATTAAACTGGGGAGGGATGGGGGGATGGGGAGAGGCCAGCCCCGCCTGCATCACTTTAGTCCCTGCACCCAGCTGACACTTTGATTTTGGGTCCTGCCTCTTCAGCAGCAGTCTGCAACTTGCCAGCCATCCCAGTGGTTCAGCAGCTGAGCAGGAGAGAGAGGTAACTTTCGGGCACGGGTGTGAAGAACTGGGTGCTAGTGACGCTTCTGCTTAGATAGTTACCTCTCCTTCGGTTTTCAAAAAAGCCTTCCCCCCTGAGGAGCTGGAGTCCTCTCTCCCTACACTTTGCAGAAACTCTGATTTCAATGAACTCCATCCAGGCTCTTTCCTGCATGGCTTGCCAGCCTAGCAGCATAGCGAAAGCTGAGTCAGTTGCTCGCGGGAGTCAATTTAAAAATAATTTAAAATGCTATTTAAATTCTTTGGGGTGAAAAAGCGGGGGGTGTTCTTTCTCGTGTGGGTTTCACGTGTGTGCATCTTGTGTTTTAATTAGCTGTAGAAAATTTAAGTTTGTGGAGGAAATCATGATGGGGGGGTTAGGATTAAAAAAAAAAAAACTACTCCATTGCAGTCTCCGCTGCAGTCCCAGCAATCTGGTTTAACTGCGGAGGCTCTCGGTACAGTCTCCTCTCTCTTTACCCTTGCCAGAGTCTGGGCGTCTGATCCCCACCTGAAGGGCTGCTCCAAGCTTCCCCTCCACAGCCTCGTCTTCTTGCCCACCCACCCTCTGCAGAGGACCCGGGTAAGTAAACTGATGTCGGGGACAGCCGGGGTTTGAAGGAGAATTTGGACACTGCAGCTTTAAGAATACCAATGCCGTACTGCGAAATCTTTCTCCTTCAAGTGACTGCAGAACCTCAGCAGTAGCTGCAGTAGGGGGAAGTGGCTGGAGGTGGGGTGGAGGGAAAAAAAGGGGTGCCCACTCCCGGTGGGTCAGCTCGTCGGGTACCTTGACCTGGCATGCACTCGGCCCCAGGCGAACCCGAAACACAATTGGGGCGCACTTTCTCCGCTAGTTTCTTTCTCACGCGCTGGGGGCGGAGACCCTGCGGACTTCCTGATGAGTCTGGGCTCAGTCCTGCCTGGGTGCCTATCATCTGCTGCCACGCACATGTGGCTCGCTGGCTCTTTAAGCCATGTGCAATGGAGGTAGAGAAGGCTGGTCTGAGCTGTTGTGATCTTCAGCAGGGCTTGCACCCTGGGGATGCAGAGGCAGCCTTCATGGCCTTGCTCATGGGCCATGCCCAGGGTGCAGCTTTTATTATCCCTGCATTTACTGAGAGAAGCGCCGGAGGGAAACTCAAACAGGATGACTTGCTCTTCCCGGGGCAGAGGCTTCCGTGTGAGAGAAAGGATGAAACCCCTTTGGTTGGCAAAAAGTGCTGACTGGCCGGTGCTGGGGAGTTGGGGAGGAGGCCCCATGAAGAGCTCCCCTAGATGGAGTCACCTGCACAGAAAATGGGTAGAAATGCACTCTGGTTACGGATTCTTTCCGGAAAAGATCCAAGCACCCTGAGGCACCCGAGCTGTGTTTCTGGTACCCAGACTTCTGTATGCCCAGCCAGAGCGCCACCCAAAGCTGAGATGCCAGCTGGCAAAGTTCCAGGCTGGTACTGCTGGCGTGGCATCCCAGACACACAGTACTTGGGTCCAGGTCTGCATTGGGGGTGATGTCACAAAGCGCCAACCGGTAACATCTGTCTGGCCCTGAAGTTCCTTGTGATTCCTCTTTCCATCAGAAGGGGGGAAAAAAAAATCCTAGGTCTCATAAAAGTTCAGTTCAAAAGCTATGCAGCAAACCTCTCAGATATAAATTATCCGGGCAGCCTCTGAAACAGCAATCCTCGTTAACTGCTGAGCCGATGGAGGGAAGTGACCTCCATCGGTGCCTGCAGGGTGTTCTGGGTCTGCACTCCGCAGAGGGCTGCTGGCGGACACTGGGCTCACACCGCACACTGCGGTCTGCAGGGAAATGTGCACCTCTAGACAAATATTTTATGGGGTGTTGGACCGAATACTTATCTGGCCTGGAAAAGCAGGCGGGTTTGAACGTAACTCCCTATGGATTTTGCGCACGTGACTCTTCACCCTTGCAGGCCATTCTTAGCTCATTTTTCAAAATGCATTCCCTGTGTATCCACAACTGTCTTTGATTAATCAACCCTAATCCTTAATTAATCAACAACTTTAACTCCTGGGTGCAATTGTTTCTGAGCCAGCCCAGTGCATCTGAACATGTCATTAGAGTCCCAGACACATTGGGGCTTTTTTTTTTCTTTCTCTCTTTTAGATCACTGTCCCGTGGTGCTAAGATGGACCTTACTTGTATATCACTAGGCCCGATTCTGGCTCGTCCCGGCTCCGCCCCACAACCCCAGAAGCTGCTGGGGCATGCCATTTGGCTCTGGACTGGCCATTCTCCCCCATCCCTGAGATGGACATCTCTGTGACCTCCCCAGCCTGCGGGAGGGCAAGAGAATGGAGCATAGGCAAACAGTTCTCCGGTCTGTGTCTCCCTGAGGCAGAGATGACAAATGAGCACCCTTTCTGTGGGTAATTAGCCAAGGGAGAAGCCTGCAGGTATCAGCTGCAGAGCAAATGCCATCAGGGGGTCCAGTGGCCTCCTAAAGGGACATCAGATGGTACAGGAAGTTCCAAGAAGAAGCAGGTGACCCCAGGGTCCAGTATTCTGATACTGCTAAGGCTTGTGAAAGTAACAGTACATACTGCCACTGTGAAATGAACAACAGGCCAGCCACCTAGCTTCTCTGAGCATCTCACTGCAAGGGATCCTTGCCTTAGACAGGCACCGTCAGGGCCAAAGTGACCATACCAGCCTGATTTGAGTATACAGGCAAGCTGGCACAGTGGCTTCAGAGATAGACCAGGATGGGGCCTGCTGGACCTCTGCATCCTTAGACACCTTTATCTCTAAGTGGCAGGACAGGGAGCCACTGCTGAGAGGGGAGATGGGAGAGCCGTGTCTCTAAGGTTTCTCAGACAAGAAATCCAGGGCAGGTGGTGATAATCTCCACATCTCCCGGTGACCCCTACAAGAGGCAGCCGGACTTGGGGGATGCCTCAGGCCTCATTTGTGCTTCACCCCGTGTTCATGGGTCTTACATGGCTCTGAGTAGACCTAGAAAGGACTCTCTCTTTCTCTGCATCATCCAGAGTGCTCAGAGTAGTGAATTATAGTACAGAAACGCTAATGAGGGGAAATGAGGCTAGCACAGTTTCCCTGAATCAGGTGGGGGGTGCAGTAAGATCCTGAAGCCTGAGCACTCCGGTCCCAGGGCAGAGGGAGCCATCCATCCTGTGCACTGGCTCCCAGGACACCTCAACTGCACCAGCGCTGACTCAGGGCCCTTTTCTCCAGCTCTTCTACCCTAGCCTTGGCCAGCCAAGCCCTTGAAGCTTGATTCTCCCAGGCTCCTTGCGCAGGGGCAGTTGGAGCCCAGACTGCTGCAGGCCCTCCTCCCCCTACCCCCGCCCTCCCCTCCTGGGCCAAGTCAGCAGTGCTGACGGCTGCGGGGCTGCAGCAGCGGCGGCGATGCAGAGACCCTGCACCACTGCTCAGGGCGGGCGCAGTGCTCTGCCCGCACCCGCGTCCCGACGGCCACCTCCTGGCGGCTGCGCGTAGCCCGCGCCGGGTAGACCCAACCGGACGGCGGCGCTGATTGGTGCAGCGAGTGAGTCCCTGGCTTTATTTAGACCACCTTTTCTGGAAGACAATACTTCACTAGAGTCGAGGGCTGGGGGCAGGAGGCAACCCTCCCCGGCGACGGGAGGATGATAAATGAGCAGTTCTGCGCCTAGTGGCTGTTAACTCCAGTGGCTTTGCGCTTCCTCGGCCGACCATTTCTACAGCTGCTTTGAGACTGCACACCCAAGTGTGGGACGTGCTTTGAGAAAACTCCAGTGGAGAACAAGACAGATCCTCAGAAGGGTTAGGAGGGCTTGGGACCAGACCGGGGAACCTGTGTCCGGGCACCGGCTTTGGATCTTCTACTCTGAGTCTCCAGCTTGGAAGACAAGGCTGCCTTCTTGGTTGAGGGGTAAGGATGGGGTTTCCAACTCAGGCATCTGATGGGTGAGGCGAAGGGACCTACTGGGATTCTATTCTTGAATGTTCTCCTTTGGCATTTCTGGGACAGTCTGTGGCAAAAAAGACTTGGAAGTGGTGGGGAGAGGTTCGCGCGCCCCGCGGCATATAGTCCATTGGCAGAAGGTTTGAGTTGGAGATGAAGTCTAGCTTCCTCTGCAGAGGGAAAGCAAATCCAGTAAATGTGGGTGGGGTCTGGAGCTGCTGGCCCTCTTGGGTGAGGGAATGGACTTAACTGGCAGGAAGCAAGGCCTGGAAACAGAGAGGGAAGCCTCGGGGGTCCAGAAGGCATCTTCTACCCAGGCTAGTAGATGGTGGGGAAGTCTTTATTCAGGCAAATAGCTTAAAATTGTCACTCAGGAGCCCATGCCTGGCCTCCCAGGCAAAGTGGGAAGTCACAGCATGCTGCACACCGTCGAGCCGACTGTTGTAGGATTGCTCACAGTTGTGAGACACTTCAGAAGCTGGGGCCTCTCACTGTTCTGGACCCTGAACTTCGTGCTGGAAGAAGCATTGCCCCGTGACCACCTTTTCCTGCTTTGCGTTGAGGGTCTCCTCCTCACAGGTTGCCCTTGAGGCCTGCATTGTGCTGGGGAGAGGGAGGAGGGAAGTTGGGGCGAAGGTACTGAGATAAGTAAAGTATTGGGGCCAGCAGACCCTGGTGTTTCTGTGCTGATGTAATCAGTTTTAGGGACTGCTCAGGCCTGTGGCTGTTCCCGAACTGACACCAGGAACCCTCTTGTTCAGCCCAAGACAGGACAGCATTGCGGCTGTGTCTCCCTGCCAAGGACGTAGGGTGAGGTGGCTCTCCAGAAGCGCTTCACCCTCCAGGAAGTACCAAGTGGTCACTCCAGTGACTCAGGTATAAGGAAGAGTTGACAGCTACCAGAGGTTGGCCTCTACCTGGCAACGCATGCTGGTAGAGGTTACCCTGTGAAGAGGCAGCGTCCAGACTCTGGGAGTCAGGCAGAGGCAGGGGTCACAGGGAAAGATACTAAGTTGCTAATGGGATCCAGGGCCTGCAGCACTCCATCATGTCTGTGGTCTGCATCTTCCCCACTGTCCGTCTTCTGCAGATCTGACAAAGGATCAAGCTTTGTCATTCATTTTATGAATTTAAACTTTAACCCTGGGGCCCAAAACACAATAACTTTGCAGACACTCTAGACTAAGCCAGAATGTCTCTGGAGACTATCCACCCGAACCCTGAGCTGAGCTTGGAACTGAAGAGAGTGAGATCCAGAGGAGAGCTGACTTTCCCAAGGACACGGAAGGCTCAGGGCCGACCTGGGATCCCCTAGGACAGGTTTCAGCCTGGCATATGGAGTAAAGATGAGATCATCAGCGCTGGACCCACCAGGTGCCCTGATGGTGATATAGGACAAGGTAAAGAAACTGGGCATCTGGAGGAGATACAGGCCTGGGATCCTAGGGACCATGAGCAAAGCCGGGTGAATACGAGACAATTCCGCTTCACTCCCTTTGAGAGCCTCTGCAGCGCCCCTGGTTTACAACTGTCACTGGGCAACGTGCCAAGGGGAGAAGCCATTCTGCTGCTTTTATAGTTCCTCCTCTGCAATTCTGGAAAATCAGGGCCACTTGGGTCTGGCGGCTCGCTGTCTGGTTATTGGTGCTGTAATTCAGACTTTGTCCAGCAGGTGGCTCCCAAGGACACGGTAAGGAAATGGAGCCGGCGCTCAGCCTGGCAAGCCGGTTTCCAAGAAAGGGGTTTTCAGTTTTCCATAGTCCGGTGAATTGAGGCAGACAATAGTTTTCAATTTTTTTTCCCTTTCAACTAATAAGAACAAGAAGTTTGCTTAGAAATGTCTGGAGAGGTTTGGTATCTGTGTCACCTCCTGAAACCACCCTCATTTTATTTTTGCGCTGCAGTGTGGTGCATTTGTGGAAATTTCAGTGCGGTTCTCATTTCTTAGAGCCGATTTGAGATGTCATTTGTGCACCAGCGATTACCGGAAATTTAGCAATATTCCCAAGAAAGGTCTATCATTCTATAGGGTGGCCAAAGCAGGTCCTGAACTCAGCCTCTGCTGGTTCCCCCATCCAGGGGTTCTGTCCACCGTATGTTTGCCGAATAAACACCAAAAGACAAGCACAGCCTCGGACAGGAGTCAGCCACAGCTTTGGTGCCATTCTTACCCCATCAACCTCTCCCTCAAGGATCGAAAGATATTTCCATCCTTGGCAGTATCTGTTGGGAGTCTCAGCTCATGTTTGTATCCAGGGAGGTCCCTATTTCTTCTCAAATGCTTTCTTGTCTCCAACTTGCCTTGATGACCTTCAGCTGTACAGAGGTGAATTACTGCAATCCTCTAGAAATTAGCCCATTTGCTTAAATCAGAGTGTCTTGCCTCTCTATGATAAAATACTCGTTATAGACTCCAGTGTCTGTGTTGGATGGTCATGTCTTGGTCACTTCCGGTTTAGGTCAAAGTGGGAGTCGCCAGGCAGTGGTGGCACACGCCTTTAATCCCAGCAATTGGGAGGCAGAGGCAGGTGGATTTCTGAGTTTGAGGCCAGCCTGGTCTACAGAGTGAGTTCCAGGACAGCCAGGGTTACACAGAGAAACCCTGTCTCGAAAAACAAAAAACAAAAAAACAAAAAAACCAAAGTGGGAGTCTGTATTCTAGCAGCCTGAGTGTACTGCAGATCAGATCGGGAGAGCTGCCAGACCCCTGCTGAGCTCTAGGTGACCTTGACAGGGTCACAGAGAAGTAACCAAGAAACTTGGCCAGAGCCACCTTAAATGGGACCAATAAGCAAGCCTGGTTTTTTTTTTCCTTTTATTTTGACTTGCTTTAAAAATTATTTTCATTCATTGTTTGAGTTTGTGTGTGTGTGAGTGTCTCGGGGGTACACATGCACAGAAATCAGAAGTTAAATGGCAGGAGTCAGTTCTGATCTTCTATCCGGTGGGTTCTGGGGATTGAACTCAAGTAGTCAGGTTTGGTGGCAAGTACTTTAGGCCAGCTCCCTGACTCTGTTTGACTCACTAACGGTGCAAAGTCATTACATCTTCCATAGAGAAGAACCCCACCCCCATATCACGCCGCCATCCCCTTGAGACAGGGTTTTGTACTATAACACCAGCTGCCTGGCTTTGAACTCAACGCAATCCTTATGATTTAGAAAGCATGCCTCCTGAGTGCTGGAATTACAGGTATGAGCCACTAACACTCAGCTGCACCCTCAAAACAATTCAGTTTAACACAAAGAATTTCTTGGGAGCTGAGGCTCCGTTTCTGTGTTAGAACGGTTGCCCAGCGTGTGCAAGCCTTGGGTTCAATTCCCTAGGACTAAAGAAGAGAATAAAGAAAGAATAATTAATTGAACATCCACCGTTGAGAGATCATGGGGAGAGATATGGAAAGCAAGGTCTCCAAGAGCCACATAGTGGAAGAGAATGGACTCCCACAAACTATACTACCCCCCCCCACACACACACACAGCACAACAGCGCCTCCACACTCACACTAAATAAATCCATCAGTAAGTAAATGTCAGAAAATACTTAAGGTGATGTAAGGAGGAAGGCTAGAGAGGTAGCTCAGGCGATACAATGTTGCTCTGGTATGATCAAGCTCCCGAGTCAACCCGGGTGTACAGAGGTCGGTGAGGTGTTCCGGTAGTTCCAGCCTTTGAGAGATGGATGCAGGGGGATGAAGGTCTTGTATTACTCCCACATGCTAGGCTGAGCAGCTGGGACTCCAGGCCTGAACTATCAAGCCTGGCAGGAGTCTGAGACCAATCTGATCTTCTAGAGACGTTGAAGGCCATCATGAGCTACATGGTGAGACTCTTGCAAAACAGGTCAAAAGCGAGCGCCATGGACTATGGCTTGCCTAGCTCCCACAAGGCTCCATTCCCCACTCAAGGAGGGAAGAATCCATAGCATTGCACTTCCTCACAGGAGAGGAACAAAAGACCAGGTCACAGGAGTCTCTCCAGATGACAGAGCTTCCTGGTAGCCCCTGACTCTTCCTTCTTTTTTTTTTTTTTTTTTTTTTTTTGGTTTCTCTGTGTAGCCCTGGCTGTTCTGGAACTCACTCTGTAGACCAGGCTGGCCTCGAACTCAGAGATAGTCCTGCCTCTGCCTCCCGAGTGCTGGGATTAAAGGCGTGTGCCACCACTGCCCGGCAGGACTCTTCCTTCTTAATCCGTGTCCTAGGTGCGAAGAGTTGCTGGCCGACAGCACTCCCGGGCTCAGCTTCCCCTTTGCACAGTTCCTGCGTCCATCTCTGTGGTTTGTGTTCTTGGGCACCTTGCTGCTGAGCTATCTGCTGCATATGGAGTGGTTCTCCCCGGCTTGGTGTGTTTTTATAGCACTCTGAGTAAATAGCCCAATTACACCACGCTTCGGCAGTGTGTGAGAAAAGCATTCCATTTCAATGTTTAAATCATGCATTTTTTCTAATGATGTTTTGACATTTCTTTGTAGCTAGCATCTCAAGTCCCCTAAGATGTGACTGTGGTCTCAATGCCTCAATGGGCTCCCCCCCCCCATCTCCTGTTTGTGATCCAAAGGTCAGGTTGTCCTGCAGTCCAAATCTTGTAAATAGCCCACTCCAAGTCTTGAAGAGTCTAGGCTGCCCCTGTATGATAGGATTTTTGTTTGTTTGTTTGTTTAAGACAGGGTCACAGTATGCAGCCTTGCCTGGCCTGGAACTCACTATGTAGACCAGGCTGGTCTTGAACTCACAGAGATCTGCCTGCCTCTGCCTCTGAAGTCCTGAGATTAAAGGTAGAATACCATACCAGGCAATTTTGGTTATTTCACATCAACAGCTGGCATACGTGGCTTCTTCTAAACACTCAAACTTGGCTTTTCTTCCAAACAGGAGTCAGTTGGGCTAGCTCATGATAAAATTATATAAGAAGCTAGGTATGGTGGGCCTTTATCTGTGATTCTAGCTACACAGAAGGCTGAAGCAGGATGACCAAAAGTTCAAGGTCACCTGGGCAACTTAGTGTGCTCCTATCTCAAATTAATAAAAAACAAAAAAACAAAAAACACTTTAAAGGGCTGGGGATGTAACTCAGTCGAGAGAGTATTTGGCTCCCTTGTGGGAGACCTGGGCTTAATCTGCAGGAAAAATAAAAATTGTGACGAGCATGGAGCTGATCTGTGACGTCCCTGCTGTCCTTGACCCACCAGCCACTGGGGCCAGCCAACGGGTCCACAAGGAACCCAGCTGATCTTCCTGAGCTCCTCGGCTCAGCCTCATGTCCCTAAGGCCACCTCTGCCTCACCTCTGAACCAACTCGGTTCTTCTGAAAAGTTAACGCTTCTGTTGGAGACACCAGTCTGTATTCATATGTCATTGCTAAAGGTGCAGGGTCCTTCAGTGACCCAGGACTGCAACCCCTTAACGGAAAAGGGGGGGGCATTCCTACTGGGATGGAAGGTGACAATGTGTGGCCTCAGGAGCCCTGACAGTCACCACAGTGTGCACCTGGACTTAGAACCGATTTAACCCTAACTGCATTACCTCTTTGCTTCTTTAGGTTCCAGTGACCCAAAATGGCTTCTGTCCCACCCACCACATGCCTTTACAGGGAGAGAGAATCAGCTTCAGCCGGAAGCCGGGTAAGTGTTCCTATCTCTTCTGGCTGGGGATCCGATGCTTTCAAAGTGCAGTTTTCTGACAGCATATTGAGCGGTTTTTCTACTTGTAGAAGAGGAGATGAGGCTAAGCCTGCAGCTCCCTGCACCCTGGGAACTCTGCGGCAGCTGACCGGCAATGGACAGGGTAGTAGAGGCAGGACAGAAGGATCTTGGTGGTCCCGAGAGTCTTCCCTGCTGGAAGCATCTCCGTCACGGGATCTTGTACTGTTACCCTGGCTCGTTCTTTGGGCCTCTACTGTCCTTTAGAGTAGATTCCCCTTAGGTGGGCAGTCTTCAGCTGAGCTCTGATTAGTAAGCAGCCCATTTCTATTCTATCCTTCGCACCCCTCTATTTCCCTCCTCCCCTGACTCCAGGGCTTTTTCAAAGCCAGGGTGTCTCCTCTGTTGTGCAGAACAATCTCAGGACCCTCCCGGCGTGGGCCTGCTTCCATTTCCTGAGTAATGGATAGACTCCTGTGGGTACAGACAGGAGAAATCAGGTGTCTGCGCTGATGTTTAAATTAGAAGAGAACTATTTCCTTTCTAAGTCCCTTTGGTGAATTTAAATGACTACTTGGTGGGGGAAGGAGGTGAGATACAGCCTGAGTGACAGAGCGCTTACCCTGCCCTGTTCTGAGCCCCAGTTCCACCCCCAGCACTGAATAAACCTGCACAGTGGCCCTCAGGAAGTCAGGGGGATCAGACGGTTAAGGGTAAGCTCAATTACACAGTGAGCTCCGGGGCAGCCTGGACTCCAGTGATGGCACCGGCCTTTAGTCCCAGCACTTGGGAGGCAGAGGCAGGAGGATCTCATTGATCCTCCAGTCTGGTCTACATTTCAAGCTTCAGGACAGTCAGAACTAAAAAGAGAACCTGTGTCTCAAAAAAACAAAGGGCTGGAGGGATGACTCAGCAGTTAAGAGCACCAACTGCTCTTCCAGAGGTCCTGAGTTCAATTCCCAGCAACCACGTGGTGGCTCACAACCATCTGTAATGGGATCCGATGCCCTCTTCTGGTGTGTCTGAGACAGCTACAGTGTACTCATATACATAAAAAATAATACATCTTTAAAAAACAAAGAAAACAGAACGTAAAAAAAATGGAGAGGGAAACCTAAGATCAGCAAGATAACTCAAGAGGTGAGATCACCCCCTGAATGTCACCAAGCATGGTGGCCCGAGTTCAGTCCCCAAGAAACCACATGACCAAGGGGGCAAAACTGACTTCTGGGCTTTATAAATAAGCATGTATGTGGGTGATTATGCTGCCCCGCTTGTCACTGTCTCCTCAATGCAGAGACCCAGTGGGGGGTTGGGGGGGGTGGGCGAAGGTTCTGTGTCCAGGGTTACCCACGTGGTGCCAGCAAGCTGTGCTGCCCATCCAGGGAAGACTAGACACTGTAGAATGAAAGGCTGAGGTATTCCACTGCTCACATGACAAAGGAGGAAACTGAGGTTCAGGAAAGCTAAGTAAATCTTTCAAAGGTCACCAAGAAGCAGCTTAGCCGATAGAAGGAGAGAACGGACTCCCGAAAGTTGTTCTCTGATTGCCACACACTTCCAGGTTGTCCTCTGACAGGCGCAGACACATGTACCCCACATAAAATTAATCAACTAATTAATTAATTACGTGTAAAAGGAGAGGAAGAGAGGAAGGAAGGAAAACGGGTGTGCCAGCGCATGTCTGGAATCGCGGTTCTTGGGAGGTGGAGGCAGGGGGACCAAGAGTTCAAGGCCACCTTCTCTACATAGTGACTCTGAAGCCACCTGACATTTGAAACTATGTCTCCAAAAACATTTTCTGTTTTTTAAGAAAAGAAGGAAAGCAGGCTCAGAGTTAGTTGGGGGAAAGTTCTTTTAGGCTTTGACTCTTGGTGAGACAAGATCTCATAGTAGGGTTTTTCATAGAGGAATGGCGTGGGCTGCCCTCCTCTATAAATCACCCCTGACACTGTGTTGCTCATGGAGCAAGGGTTGTGTGACACCAGGTAGGACACCAGGCGGTCACACAATCAAGAGGAACAGAGTGACTTGGAGAAGATTAGAAACAATGTGTGTGTCAGGAAGATAGGAGTCCTGAGGTGTGCTTTGGGTAGGGGCAGCAGGCTGGGCCAGTGGATGGGATAGCCTGTGGTAGATGAGTGTCTGGAGCTCTTCTGGCAGGAGGGAGTTGCTGTCTTCAGAGCTGGGGTGACCCCAGAGGAGTATTGTACAGTGGGGGTACAGATGGGACCTTAGCTTTGTGTGTGACGTTCCTCTACACATCCTGGGACTTTGCACTGATAATTATTAGAGTCAGAGGATAGGGCGTGACTTCAGGTGTCTGTGGTTAAATGTTACTGAGAGTCCCAAGGGGAGAGGATTGTTAGGGAAGAGAATAAGGTGTGAGGGCCAAGCCCTGGCATCCTCCAACCGGAAGAGAGAGTCGAGCAAAGGAGGAGCCTGCAGAAGAGACCCCTGAGTGACAGGAGGCCCAGCTGAGGGCCCTCAGAGTGGTGGCTGCAAAGACCAGGAGGAATTAGAGCTGCAAAGAACAGGAAACACATATGCCGTCAGCCCTCCACACCAGGGACTCCTAATCAATGGACAAGACATACATAGAACAGACAATGATTTGTTGTTTTGGGTTCTTGTTTGTTTGTGTGTTTTTCTTTGTCCATTCTCTGTGTATGTATGTGTGTGTCTGTCTGTCTGTCTGTCTCTCTGTGTGTATGTGTGTATGCCTACACATTTGCAAATATGCAGGCACAAGTGTGTGGGGTGTCCATGGGCGTAGGTGTGTGTACATGGGAGAGCCCAAGGCTGGCCGTGGAATTCACCCTCAGAGGCTCTTCCATCTTAGTCAATGAGGCAAGGCTTCTCAATCAAACCCAGAGCTCACCAGCACAGCCAGTCTTAGCCACCCAGATTACTCTGGAGATCTCTTGTCTCTGCCTTCCAAGCCTGGAACTTCAGCTGGGCCAACATGCCCACCCAGCCAGCCTTTAGGTGGGTTCTGGGGCTCTAAACTCTGGACCCCATATTTAGGTAGCAAGTGCTTAATCACAAAGCCGTCTCCTAGCCTGTGGGCTGTGGTGTTGTTATTTTGGTTTTTAGAGACAGGGTCTTCTTTATAACCCAGGCTGGCCTGAAACTAGCAATCCTTCCGCCTCAGAGTCTCATGTTCTGGGATCACAGGAACATTTCACCACACCAGAATTTGGAAGCAGCTTTAATGCTACCTCCCTAAACCCATTAGACATGGAATTAAGAATCACTCAGACTTGGGGTGGGTGGAGGGCAGAGTCAGGACTGCAAAGTGAATGGCCAATGGTCAGTGAGCTATTTGATCTGTAAACCCCATTGGTTGCAGGGGGGCACTGGCCTCTACCATGAACTTCTTGCAGAAATGACTTCTAGTCCCCGGTCTATGGAGCCTGTGCTAATCTTACTATGATTGACAGGCCTCGAGGGCTAGCTGCCAGACACAAAGATCCACCAGTTCTTTAAAAATAATCTACTAGGGGAATTAAGGACAGTTCAGTGGGTAAAAGTACTTGGCACATAAATGTAAGGCCCTGAGTTCAAATCCCAGAACCCATGGGAAAGCAAGGCACGTGGCCAAGTGTCTGTAACCCCTGATCTCCTACAGGGAGATGGAAAACAGATACAGGAGAAACCCAAAAGCTTGAGGAGTGTGCTGCCTGGCATACACAGTGACCTTGTCTCAAACAAGATGGTAGGCTATGGCTGATACTTAAGTTTACTCTCTGACTTGCCTGAGATGGCCCAGATTCACATATACACATGTACACACACACACACACACACACACACACACACACACACACACACACACATAGATATACGTGAAGTTTTAAAAAATAATAATCCACCAGGGATGAAAATATAGCTTAGTTGGTAGAATGCTTGCCTAGTGTGCACAAAGTCTTGGGTTCAATCCTAAGCACTGCAGAAACAGGGTGTGGCAGGGTGCCGAGGTGGCTCAGTGGTTAGACCACTGGTTGTGCTTACAGAGAACCTGGGCTTAGTTCTC
This sequence comes from Uromys caudimaculatus, assembly GCA_028551405.1. Taxonomy (NCBI): domain Eukaryota; kingdom Metazoa; phylum Chordata; class Mammalia; order Rodentia; family Muridae; genus Uromys; species Uromys caudimaculatus. The sequence continues at coordinate 134,039,914 of CM052702.1, forward strand.
AGCACCCACACGATGGCTCATAACAATCTGTAACTCCAGTCCCAGGGGGTCTGATGCCCTCTTCTGACTTCTACAAGCATTGTACAAATATGCTACACATATATAACATACAGGCAAAATACACACACACAAAATAAAGTAAAATAAAATAAAGCAGATGTGGTGGCCCACACCTACAATCTGAAAACTCAGCCGGTGGAGGCTGAAGGATCAGAACTTCAAGGTCATCATCCATCTGAGACATAGGGAGTTCAAGCACAGCCTGAGCTAGATGAGAGCTTATCTCAAAAACACAACAACAACAACCACAACAACAATAATTTCTTTTTCTCTTTCTTTCTTTCTTTCTTTCTTTCTTTCTTTCTTTCTTTCTTTTTTTTTTTTTTTGTTTTGTTTGTTTGTTTGTTTGTTTTTCGAGACAGGGTTTCTCTGTGTAGCCCTGGCTGTCCTGGAACTTACTCTGTAGACCAGGCTGGCCTCGAACTCAGAGATCGTCCTGCCTCTGCCTCCCAAGTGCTGGGATTAAAGGCGTGTGCCACCACTGCCTGGCAACAAATTCTTTTTTTTAAAGAAAAGAAAAGAATCCTCCTTCATTCCTTTCTTTATGGTAGATTTTACAGTCTGGGTTATAATCAAAGCATACTGGGTTTTTTTTGTTTTTGTTTTTTGTTTTTGCTTTTTGTTGTTATTTTGTTCTGTTTTCCTTCTGACTGCTTCTTTGATAAAGTCTTTATCCAAATAAGCTATCCCAAGTTACTTGAAGAAAATAGTTCTTTTTTTTTCTTTCTCCTTTTTCTTTCTCTCTTTCTTTCTTTTGTTTTGTTTGTATTTTTGTTGTTGTTTTTAGAAACAAGACAAAGTCTTTCTATGGAGCACAGCATAGTGACCCTCCTGCCTGGGCCTCCCACCACACCTGCAAACGGCACAGGGGCTCCTAGGAGCGCATGGAGAGGTCAAAGGACAACTTATTGGTCCTCTCCTTCTAGCTCGTGGGATCTGGGAACAAACTCAGTTCATCAGGCTTCGCAGCAAGCACCTCTACCCACTGAGCCATCCCGTCAGCCCAAATGTAGGGATGCCTAGAGCTGCAGAGAGAGCAAATTCGATACAGACTATCCGACACAGATAGTCTTGACAATATGCTTATTGATGAACTAACTTTCCAGCTATCTACTGACTGATAATCAATTGTGTCCTAGAACAAGGTGCTCCTTGGTGCCTGCTGAGAGAATGGTTGATCTGACTCGGCAGCCATAGAGCAGCTTTAGAAGCCGGCAAGTTGGCAGGCCCTTAAGGCTGCTGGAGCACAGTGAAAACCACTTCTTCTGTGTTCCGGCTGGTTGTGGTTTTTAATCCAGTGGTGATTTGTTTGCCAAGTGAGATAGATGGCGTTGTTACTCACAGACAAGGCCTAGAGAATTGTGCTTGATGTTGGCCAATGCTATTCATGGGCTCTGGAGGGTCCCTGGAGCATCCATCCCCACGACACACGTACACGTGCATGCACACATGTGTACACAAGTACACACACTGGCCTGTGCCAGGGTCTAGGTTAGGGCAGTATCCCTGGAGTCTCCAGGGAAGAGACAGGCTGCCTGGGCTTCTTAACTCAGGGCTCCAGCAGAGATCAGCTGTAGCCATATGCCTGATTTCCTGTCACCTATCACAGAATGAGAGCTTCTAGATCAGGAGTGAGTGGACTTTCAGGGAACCAGCCAGGTTGGGAAGAAATGATGCAAAGATGGCTTTGTCCCCTTTCTCTTCTGATGCTAAAAAAAGAATACAGGGCTCCCGGTGGGGGACAATACGGTACAGCTAAGGCCTCTTCTTCTTTTGTTTCAATCTTTGTGTATTTGAGTGTGCATTTGTGTGTGTGTCTGTCTCTCTCTGTGTGTCTGTCTGCCTCTCCTCTCTGTGTGCGTGTGTGTATGTGTGTGTGTGTGTCTTGTGCACAGGACAAGTGTTGAGGTCACGTGACAACCTCAGGTCCCCAATTTCCGCCTTGTTTGAGACAGGGTCTCTTGTTTTTGCTACTGGCTCAAGAACTTTGCAGAGGTTCTCCTGTCTCTGCCTTCCGTCTTGAATAGCAACACAGGGATTACAGATGTATGCAACTGTGCTGACTTTCCACAGGCTCTAGGGGCTCTCACTCAGGCCCTCACACCTGCACACAAGGGCCTTTCTCCACTGAGCCATCTCCTCAGACCGCTTTCCCTCCTGAGATGAACTTGAGGAAGGGAACTTGAAGTGTCATGAAGCTCCAAACTCTCAAAGCCCATCTCTAAGTAACACAGTACTCCAACAAGGCCACACCTCCTAAACCTCCCCAAACTGTGCCACCAACTGCAGACCGAGCATTCAAATGCCTCAGACAATGGGGAATATCACATACAAACCACCACCACGCCGTGCGAACATCATTGGTCTAGAACATTTTCAACCTCCTTTGAAAATCCTTCTCTTCATACGAGAGATCTTCACAGGGGGTCAGTACTCCCCGGATTCCTGGCTGGGCGTTCTGCATGACTCAGATCTAGAAACATCTGGAACACTTTACAGAAAGAAAAGCAAGCAGGAACCTAACCACCCCTGGGCATCAGTGGCCATATAGGAGATGCTGATGTGTCTTAGAACACTAAGTGACAGCTGCGTCTGGGGACATGGGCTGGTGCTGCTGGGGCCTTAGCTGACATTGTTCCTGCTTCTCCCATATTCCCTCTCTCCAGAGACCTCCTGCATAGCCTGGAGGCCAGTGGGGCTCCATGTGTGGGCTGATTGTTGCTCTGTTCTAAACCAAAAAACTAGGGGGAGGTAGGACCAAGCTTGTCGAACAGAGAGGCTTTCCAAAGGCAGTCCTTAGCCCAACAATCCTGTCGTAGCAGCTTGCGGGGAGCTGAGGTGGGAGAAGCCTGAGTTTAAGGCGAGCTCATGCTACCTAGCCTCAAAACCAAAACCAAAAAAGAAACAAAACAAGCAGAGAGTTGGGGATATTCTTGTTAGCAGTGGCAAAGCCCTGGGTTTGTTTTCCACCATAGGGGCAAAATATGTATACAGTGAAATTATAAAAAAGAAAAGGGGGCCTCTGGGGATAGAAAAGAAAGAATCCGGTATTTTTAGTTTTCTGGATGGTGGAATCTATTGCTACACAGTGTCTCTATCTCATGTTAGCTGCCCGCATCGAGGTGTTTGGCGATTCTCTGAGAAAAGTAGGATACAGGAAAGCCAGTGGGGATGGAGCACCCAGATTCGAATGCTCCCATGGGTCTGTCCCTATGGACAGAGAATGAGGGTCCTTCAAGCTTGTGCATGGCTGGTGCTCCCCAGAGGCTCAGATGAACAGGTGGTACATGGGAGTACCTGCTGTGGGCTAGAACTTAGGACACCCTAAGTGCAGTCCTTAGGACACCCTGGCCCCCAGGGCAGAGCACGTATGTTCGTTCATTTTTCTTCCCACTGTGACAAGGGCCAAGTTTCACTTTTCTGGTTGTCACCTGTAAATTAGAGAGGACCAGGGGTTATCTCAACCAGAGTCTTTGAAAATCTCCAGGGGAGATTTAATATGATAACCTAGTGTTACAAGAGACTGAATGGGAGAAAGGTGTGTGTGTGTGTGTGTGTGTGTGTGTGTGTGTGTGTGTGTGTGTGTTTGAACTCATTAGTGCCCAAGGTCACACAGTGAGTCAGAAGGGGACCCCACTTTGGCTGTCCACAAAACCTTGCCCTAGCTGCATGTTGTGGCACACCCTTTTAATCTCAGCACTCAGGAGGCAGAGGCAGGCAGCTGTCTGTGTATTTGATGTCAACTTGGTCTACATAGTGAATTCTGGGCCAGCCAAGGCTCCATAATGAATCTATGTCTGAAGAAACGAACACCTTTCTGAGGGCAGCCTCCAGAGCCCACCAGCCTCCTTTTACAGAGACCCTGAAGACCTTCAAAGGTTGTGGTGAGAAGGAGGATGTGGAATTCCTCCCTCCCGTGCAATGGCTGGGCCTGCCTGGTAGAGCATGGGCCTGCCGTTTGCTTTGTGTTTCTGGGTTCACTCTAGGTCTCTTGAGATCTCCCAGACACTAGAAGTCTGGGAAAAAGAGAATACATAAGCTCATTCCCAGAGCATCTCCTTCTGCAACAGGGACAGCTGCTGTGGCCACTGCCCACGGGTCCTTGCATGCTGGGGCAGTGTTTGCCTCTCTCTTCCTCAGAAGGACTTTCCCTTCCATGTAGGAGGAACGGGGTCTCTTCCTCTCACGTCAGAGAACTTTGTTCTGGTGACCAGGGACAGCTTCAGTCTCAGGAGTGTATTGTACTTTGTGCTCACGTTCACAGGGCCCTGTTGAAGTGTCAGTTCCAAGGGCATGGAGGGCTGTGAGTCTGCAGCTGCTGACGGGATTTCAGTCATGTAACCCACCGCCCAGGGCAGAGACTTTTATAACAGGAGTCTCGGTGAGCCTGTGACTTAGTACCGGGGCAAAATGGAGCAGGGGTGGGGTGGGCAATTTGTCTCTGTAGCATCCCGGCTGAGCCTGAGATTCATAATGGGTGGGGCCAGGATGATAGGTGGAGTTTCCTTTTCCACGGGGCGAGGTAGTCTTCAGGGCTGTCCACAGTGAGCCTCTCTACTAACCCACAAGGGGGGTGGGAGGGTGAGGTCCTGTGCCACATGCACTGGATAGAGAAGAAGGCGTGAGAAATGGGAGGCGCGTGCCTGGCTCGCTGCCCAGACTCCTCCCTGCAGCTCTCGGCTCCGTACTTCGGTCTAAGTTAGTACAAAAGCCCTGCCCCACTCGTGGTCTCTTGCCCTGCGCTCCCAGCTCAAGAGCGCCATGCGCCCAGCACGTCTCCCTCATTCCTGGGACTAGCTCACAGAGTTTTAAGACCTACGGAGCTGGGTCGCCTCAAAATCCCGCCGCGCCACAACTTGGGGACACGGTGAGTTGGGGACAGGACACGGGGCCACGGCAGGGTGCTTTTTTCTGGCGTGAAAACCTGGAGCCACGAGGGACACCAGAAACACTCTGAGCTGGCAATGTCTCAGAGAAGAAGACGCTTCCTTATTTAAGGGACCTGGACGCAGGACTTTGCTGACTTCTTCCCAGGGCGCTACCTCGCGGGTTGAGTTTTGTGTTGAGTGTCCCTATGGTTTCTGTTTGCTTGTTATAGGCCCACTCGGGTTTCGGTCTCATCGCGGAGAGGCGAGGTGGTACCCGGAAGGATCGCGATGGCCCGGGGTGGATGCGACATCAGCCTTAGGGTGGTGCGCCCTGGAACTGGGCAGCGAACGGGGCAAGAGGCGCTGCGCAAACTCTGAGCTCTCGCTGGGGGAAGAGCAGACCCGGGCAGAGCAGAGGCGGAGGTGCGGGACCCAATGTGTCTGCAACCCGCGCGATAGGACCCCAGTCTGACTGCTTGGTCCCCTTGTGGTGTCTGGCTACCTCCACAAGCCCCTCCCCCGGCTTGGCCAACGCATAGACCAGAGTGACCCCGGCGCCCGCAGTGCTCGCTGGCACCGCCCTTGCGCTCCCGGCCTTTCGCCCACCTTGACCCACTTTTTCTTTCCAGGTGACAGAGATGTGGCCACACCGACCATTTAAAGCGATCCCAACTCTGGTGGAGCCTGCCTTTAAAGACGCGGTTTCCATCCGGGGAGGCTGGAGGAGGATCGAGCAGGGGCTATGCCTGGGCTTGCCTGGGCTTGTTCAGAGCACGGCTGCTCCCCTCGGTAACTGCACAGACGTTGCCAGAATCTGGAAGCCAAGGCCGGGGGCTACAGGGACCCGGGGTCTGCGCACCTGCTCGCCGTGGAGCTCAGGTAAACATGGAGATGGTGTTCTTGGCTGTGGGAAAGTGTGAGCCGGAGTCAGGAACTAGGCCGAATACTTGAGTGATAATTACAGAAAACTGCTGGGTTGTGCAGCCCTAGCGAAGAATTTCCAAGAAGTAACAAAATGTCCTTTGATATCATCAGCTCTGGAGAGAAAAGATTCCTTTGGGGAGTTCTGGTTGGGCCGATTTTTTTCTTCTTTGATCTGTGTTGGGCGTGAAGGAGGCTCTGACGCCCTTGGGCTGTGCTCACCGATCTGGGAGTTGAGCTAACGTGGATGACTCCCAGGTTCTCTTTCCCACGCATAAATGGGGGCACTGACCCTGGCACCCAGAGCTGTACTGAGAAATGTATTAGGCAGGAAAAAAAAAAGTGCTTGGGTCACTAAAGCTGTACTCTGTTTGAGAGAGACACACACACACAAAGTAGTGTAGCCCAAGCTAGTCTTAAATTCAAGGCATTTCCTGCCTCAGCCTCCTGTAGATTCTTATTCTAACGTCGGAGCAGAGGGGTTTCCGCCTCCATCCCAAGTCCCCTCCGTGGGGGAGAGAACCCCTGCTGGCAGGGGCTCTGCCTAGCCTGAAAGAGCCTTATTGTTTAGTGCTTCCCAGAGCAGCAGGGGTCAAGTCCCAGATGCCCCCCTTTCCCAGGCTAGTGTGAAAGGTTTCCCTTTTGGGTTCTTCGTGTCATTAATAGGAGAATTTAATAAACTCGGAAGGCAGCTCAAGGACAAGTTTATTAGGATGTGAGAGAAAACAACGTGGCAGGCAAGCTCTAAGTGTTGCCTGGGGGCCCGGGGAAGAGGAGATGCGAGAGAAGAGAAAGCCATGCCGTTTGCAATGGAAGTGGGCAAGCAGCAGCATGGCAGGAGTAGAAGACTTCAGAGTAAGAGCACAAGAAAGCCCACGGTGCCAGAAAACGCAGGCTTGGGCCTTAGCCAGTATCCAAAAGAAACGGTGACCGGGAAAGAAGAGGTGTGAGTTAGGACTCGGACCTCAGCAGGCAGACCCTGCAGTGCCTTGCCCAGAAGCCTTGTGAGATGGAAGCTCCCGCTCGCGGCCGCTTGGAGGGAGGTGCTTCCAGGAGGGACAAGGGCATCATTTCATCAAGGGGATAATTATTTCTCCCGTCTTCTTGGCCTGTCTTCAGGAGAATCCGGTTTCCTGGATGTGGGAGGGGTATGGGTAGACTTCTGGCCAGATGATTGACAGGCCCCACTGGATTAAAACTTAAAAGGAGACCATAGTATATGACGATTTGGGGTAGCTTAGGATGTCAGATCTCCACCCCTGGCCAGAGGTGGAACTAACATTCTATTCTTTTGACCAGGAGAAATTAGCTTTCCCTTAATGAGCCTCAACAAAGCCAAGATCCCCCACTCTTTTAGATGGTATTTTAAATCTTTTTTTTTCTTTTGGTTTTTTTGAGACAGGGTTTCTCTGTATACCCCTGGCTGTCCTGAAACTCACTCTGTAGACCAGGCTGGCCTCGAACTCAGAAATCCGCCTGCCTCTGCCTCCCAAGTGCTGGGACTAAAGGCATGCGCCGCCACTGCCCGGCGGCGGCGGTATTTTAAACCTTAAGGAGGTGATATGAACGTTTCCTTTTGTTAGCATTACCAGGGCAACAGGAAGGAGGGGTTCATCCTGAATGGCCTCTAAGCCCCCTGACATCTTGCTACGTAGTATTAGGGTGAGCATCAAGCAGTACCCATGGGACGCATACTACCATTCCCCCCACCCCCAGCTCCATGTCTGGCCGGGCTCTACAGAAACCTGGGACCTGTGGCCTCTTGACAGTCTTTGCTTGGGCTCATGCATCTAGACATGACTGGGCCTCTTGTATAAAATGTCACATCCAGGGACAAAGTGGCACAGTGTTATGTGTGAGCAGTCCTGCCTCTGTCTGCAGTTCTGAGAGAACTCAGGGACAAATGGCTGTTCTCTGAGCTACAGTACTATGCAGTAATGGCCAGCGTGGCTATGCTAGGAGGGAACTGTGTGCATTTGAATATTAACCTTGAAGGTTCATCTGGGCTGTTTGGGACTGGATCAACCGGTACCCCAGGACCCACTGACATCAGATGCCGAGTATGTTAATAATCAGGCCGTTCCCCTGAGCAAGCCCAGCCTTCAGACCACTGGGCTTTCCCTTGCTCTGCCAATCTGGCTTTCTAAGTCTCAAGGATCCTTGACTAACAGGTTTGGCAGCCACAAGGACATTTTTGCTTCTCACCCTGAATCCTTGGGACACATCACCAGCTAATAATGCTAAACCTAGACAAGCCCCTGGATGGTCTGCTCGTAGCATCCAGGACGAGCCTCTCAGTAACATGGTACCCTGCTGTTGTTGTTCTGTACTACTCTTGTGACTGGCAATTGGCCTGGACGGCATAGCAGGATGCCAGGGAGAAGGGTGGTTATAGAACACATGACCTCTGACCTCAAGAGATCAGGGAGATGGTCGAGAAAATAGGCGGGCAAGACCCACTTCACCGGTTGCCAAGTGCGGAGAGTCACTGAGGATGAGTCTGACAGAGAGAAGTGGGTGCTCTGTAGACAGAAGGGCCGGCACAAGCGAACCCTGCTTGGTGTGTTTGAGAATTAAGAAGGAAGCTGAGAGGCTTGGGGGGGGGGGCTTGCATGATACTCTGTAACAAATATCAGAAGGCAAGATGAAAGAGATTAAACTGCAACCTTGTAGCCTGCTGACAGAAGACCCACTCACTCTTCCCACGGAGCGCAGCTCAGCCCTGCGGACTCAAGGGTTCCGCAGACCTGCAGACCCACTGCATGGTGGAAGGTGTCACCAATGCTGGAACCTTTGCACCTGGTACAGCTCATTGTTCTCCCACAGGGAACCTCAGGACCCCTTCTGAGCCTCAGCATTCATGTCTCGACAGGACTTTAGGCTCAAGGACCTGTCCTGTCTCAACTAGCTCTGTCATTAGCTTTGTGACTCTGGAAGTAGAAATCGACCTTTCCGACTTTTATTCCTCAGTCATGAAATTGGGCTTATGAACTGGGTAGGGTAGGATACGCCCATGATCCCTGGAGGTTGAGACTGGAGGATTAGAGTCAGAAGCCAGATCAGGCTACAGAGCAAGACCCTGAACCAGAGGGAGGGAGAGAGAGATGAGAGGAAAGGTAAATTGGGCTTAATTTAAGTTAGGATGTACTGTGTACTGAGGGGTGGTATAAAATAGTCATCAAAGGCCGGGCAGTGGTGGTACATACCTTTAATCCCAGAGGCAGGCGGATCTCTGTGAGTTCAAGGCCAGCCTGGTCTGCAGGGTGTGTTCCAGAACAAGCCAGGAATACAAGCCAGAGCTGAGAAACCCTCTCTTGAAAAAAAACAAAACTAGTAATCAAGCAGGATGCCATGCAGGTGTGGGCGGAGCATTAGCATCAAGCTCTTGTTTGCGTCTGTAGTCTACACATCCACTAAGACAAGGGATTCTGTCCTCACTGATAGCATTCAGGGGTTTTGGGGTGGTTTTTGTTTGATTGAATTTTTTTAAAAAAAATTTTGCATTGCAAATGTTTCTCTCTTCCCCTTCTTAAAAGTTACTGCTTTGATTTTTTTTTTTTTTTTTAGACCTAGTATTGCAGATATTTAAACTAAGTAAAATGACCTAAGGTGGGGGGGGGATACAAAGAAGGATCCTTGCAGATGTCCTGTGGGGGTGGGTGGGGTGTGTGGGTGTGTGGGTGTGTGGGTGTAGTGTATGTGTATTTGTGTATTCGTGTGTGTGTGTGTGTGTGTGTGTGTGTGTGTGTGTGTGTGTGTGTGTGTTAGGAGCCCAGTGTTAGTTGACTGACCCACGTTAATCTGTACTCTTGGCTTTGGTTTTTTTTTTGTTTTTTTTTTGTTTTTTCGAGACAGGGTTTCTCTGTGTAGCCCTGGCTGCCCTGGACCTCACTCTGTAGACCAGGCTGGCCTCGAACTCAGAAATCCACCTGCCTCTGCCTCCCGAGTGCTGGGGTTAAAGGCGTGCGCCACCACTGCCCGGCTGGCTTTGTTTGTTCTTTTTAAAATTAATTGGCTTTGGTTTTATTTCTTGTGGGTGGGTGGGTGTCATGTATTTGCACATGTGTGTACACATGCCTGGGTGAGCTTGTAGTGGACAGAGAGGGTCCTTAAGTGTCCTCTCTGTCCTCTCTTATTCCTTTCCCTTGAGCCTGGAGTTGCCTACCAGCCAGAAAACCCCAGGGAGCTTTCTGTCTCCGTCCCCAACAAGGCTGGGAGTTTTTTGGTGTTTCATAGCATGGTTTCCCCCATGTAGCCCTGGCTGACCTAGAAATAGACCAGGTTGGCCTTGAACTCACTGAGAGCTGTCTGCCTCTGCCTCCAAAATGCTAGGACTAAAGGCATGTGCCAACACAGGCTTGATCCTTAAACCTGGTGTTAAGCTTCCTGAGATGGTCACCTCATCTTGTGACATTATTAACTAAGATGGACTAGGAATGACAGTGGGTAAGACAGTCACACCCACTCAACTGTGTGAAGGCAGCTGTGCTCACACAACCAGTTAGGGCCTGGATCCTGAGGCTGCACTGGTCCCCACAGTCACGGCACAGGGTTTGCAGAAGCTTCTACTCCAACCTCAAGTGAACAAGCCCCTTAGCTCCCATCCCAGGAGTCAGGGACCCCACATGCTGGCCAAGCACCCCATCACAGAACAATCATTGATTTTTATTTTCTATATGCATGCATGCGTATGTAGTTACATGTCGGCATGTGTATGAGCACAGGTATGCAGTTGCCTATACATGTGGAAGCCATTCTCAGTGGCTCTTCCATCTTACTCAATGGGCAGGTTCCTCAATCAACCTCAGAGCTCACTGATAACATACAGTTAGTCTTGAGAGCCAGCGTTCTCCGGGTCGAGAGTCCCCGTCTCTGCTCTCCGAGCTGGAGTTGCAGGTGTCCCGCCATGTCCACCTGCCATTTATATGGGTTCTGAGGATCCAAACCTGGCACCCAAGTTTGCCCTGCACATGATCTAACCACTGAGTCAGGGTCTCCCTAAGTCGTCCCTCCTCCTCTGGACTCTGAGTCCCGAGGAGCTAGGATTACAGACAGGTTCGTACTATCTTCCTGGCTAGAGGCTAGGTTCTTGAGAACTTGCTGGAAGACAGCAGCTCAGGATGTGCTGAGAGTCCGGTTGGGTCCCTCCTGGTGCTCTCTCTGCTCTGGACAGAAGGCCCTGCAATAGCCATTCGAGGATCAGGTTCCTCTGTGTGTGGTCCTGTCGGTTTTGATTTTAGGTGTGAACCCCAGCTTTCCTGTGGGACCAGTAGCTGTGCAGGAGCCCCCACTTTGGTATCTGCTAAGGACTTTGCTGTGCCCTCAAAAACCATTTAGGGCCCAGGGATGTGATCCCATAGGTAGTGTACTTGCCTGGGATACACAGAGCCTTGGGCTCAGTTGACCCCTACTATCCATAACTTGGCACATTCCCATAATCCCACACCTCAGAAGGTGGAGGCAGAAAGGCAGGAGTTCACAGGTTATTCTTTTTTTCTTTCCTTTTGATAACGACAACAATGACAATGATGATGATAAGGTCTTGCTCTGTAGCCCTGGCTCACCTAGAACTCTCAATGTAGACAAGGCTGGCACCCACCTTTTCTCCCAGCGATGACATAAGCCACCGTGCCTGTCAGCCAAGGTCGTGCTGGAGTGTGTAACTAATTCCAGCTAGAGCTAGAGACTAAGTCCACATGAGTTGTAAGCCCAGTGACCGCGCGCTGGCCTGGCATGTGCAAGACCCCGGGATCAGCCCCTAGGACTTTAGAAAACCCCCAAAGGAGCAACATTTTCATTCTTTAAAGCTACTCATGAGCCACACCATCCCACAGTGAATTGGGGTGGGGCTGGGAGCAAGCCTCCCCTGCCTCTGTCATATGTCATACTCTCTCTCTCTCTCTCTCTCTCGCTCTCTCTAGCTCTCTCTCTCTCTCTCTGGCTTCCAGAAATGCACCCTCAAAAAGCATCTTTCACTGCTAATTGTTCCAACCATAGTGATTTGTTTTCTCATAAGTCTAATTATCGTATAGGGGCTAACACTTCAACTTCTCAAATATGCATCAAATTAACTTACGTCTGTGGAACAATCTAAAAGCACCAAGTCTGGGTGTGGGTTAGTCCCCGGAGGGCTCCCCAGTTCCTGAATCCTGGTTCAGGCTTCAGCATCTCCCGAGACAGCTGGACCCATCTTTCGATGAATCGTTCCCTTCTGGTCTACCCCTCAGAGTGGGGGGGAGGTTCAGATGAGGAGGGTTACTCACTCCCAAACACAAACACCCGGTTCACCCATACCGAAGGCTTTGTGCTCTGGGCTCACAAAAAGGCAAAATGTGTGTGTGTGTGTGTGTGTGTGTGTGTGTGTGTGTGTGTGTGCATGTGTGTGCCCTCACAAGCTTTAGAGTGTGGCCAGGCTGACAGAGTGAAATAATACACAAAGAGCAAGCATTTATTGAGCTCCTTATTAACACAGGCACCGGCAAGCATGGAAGCTGTTACCTTATCTAATGCTGTAGCAATGTCCTCAAGTCCCTGATGTGTCCCTGTCTTGATTCATCGGGAATAAGTGTGGTCACAGTAGAGCCGGCTTGGCTTCCCGTCGTGTGACTCAGTGTGGCTCAGTGAAGGAACCAAAATGGCTGTGAAGGTACCTAGAAGTTCAGGCCACAAGACTGGTGGGGTCCATCATCAGCATCACTGTTCTCGTGGTGGGCTGTGGAAGTTTCCACTGTAGTGGCTTTAAGAACACATTCTTGTCAACTCTCTCCTGGGTCAGGAATCCTAGCATAGCTTCTCCAGGTCCTGTTCAGGGCTGTCATCGAGGTCTTATCCAGCGTCACCTGGGTACAGGTAAAGGTCACTCAGTTGCTTTGCAAATGCCTATGTTCAGTTGTACTGAAGCCACTGGCTTCCCTCCCAGTGCTGACCAGAGCCTTCCCTCTGCTCCCAGAGGCCTCTGATCCATGAGGCCCCTTCCCTGGTTCTCAAAACTCAGCGGCTCATTTCTGTAAAGTGAGCAGGAGAAGTCTTTCTTTCATCTTTTATTTTATTTTATTTTGTTTGGTTTTTCGAGACAGGGTTTCTCAGTGTAGCCCTGGCTATCCTGGAACTCACTCTGTAGACCAGGGTGGCCTCGAACTTAGAAATCTGCCTGCCTCTGCCTCCCAAGTGCTGGGATTAAAGGTGTGCACCACCACTGCCCGGCGAGCAGGAGGAGTCTTCAGCACCCATCTTCCAACTAGGGAGGGAATTGTTTTGAGATAAGAGCTTGCTAAGCTCAGATTCAACCTGGCTGCTTCAGACTCCTGACTCCTGAGTGTTGATAGCACAGGCATCTGCCGCCAGGGCCAGCAAGAGGGTGCCATTGTTTTGTCTCAGTAGTTCTGAGGATCAAACCTTGGACACACTGAGGAAGTACTTTACCATAGAGCTGCATTTCCAGCCCCAAAGAGAGGCATCTATGCTGTGGCTATGGGGTAGCACCTACCCTCTGCGCCATGTTCTGTGGGTTAGAAGGAACTCAAACATCTACTGTATAATGGTTTTCGTGTGTTGTGTGTCAGGATTGTGTTGGGGGCTCACACGACATGGCTACGTCCCCACTGCATGCAGAGCAGAGTCTACTGGGGACAAGATGGAGTACCCCTGCCAAAAACGTGATGGGTGGCTGTACTCCTTGTAGGGAACCCCCTGCGGTATACATCAGGGACAGGCAGGCAAAGGAACAATACTCATGAATACAGTCATGGTGGCAACCCAAAGGGCTCCGTAATGCCTTGGGTAGGAGAGCACGAAGTGGCCACAGTTACTGCAACTTTCCTTGTGTCTCAAAAGAGATTAAGTGGTTTGGGTGTGGCCGCCCACGCCTATAGTCTGAGCGGTTGGGTGGTTTAAGCCAGAGAATTGTTGCAAGTTCAAGGCCAGCCTAGGCTGCAGACTATGAAGACTGTCTCCAAAAAGGAGGTGAGGGGTGGAGACAGGGGTATAGCTAAGTTTGCAGCAGGCTGGCCTAGCATGCACAGGCCCTGGGTTTGGTCCCCAGCCACACATAAATCAGGTGTGGCAGGACACACTTGTAATCCCAGGATGATGGGAGGGAAATGGGAAGATCAGAATTCAAGGTCATCCTTAGCTATAGATTGAGTTTGAGGCCAGCCTGGGCTCTGCAAGACCCTATCTCCAAAAAGCCAAACAAAAACAAAGCAAAAAAATTCTACTAGGCCAAGCACAAAATCACCTGTTCTCCCTGAGCCACACTGAATATGAGTAGGCGAACTATGGTCCTGAAGGCCCAGCCTTGGGCCACAGAGCTTTTTACGCATGTCCACAGGTGTTCTCAAGTATGTCCATTGCATCCACTGATCCCGTGTGGATGTGAATTCAGCAGACCTCGCCTTCCCTTCTGTGTGGCCGTCTGAGTCACTGAGGGTCAACGCTTCCGTCCCTAGTTGGGTTGGCACTGCTTGTGAAGTACAATCGGGGGTGTAGGGGAGTTAACCTCCAGTGTCAGGGTAAGAGGTATGGTCAGCGGCCCATGAGGCCTGCTTTCTTTTCTTTTTTGTTTTTGTTTTTGTTTTGAGACAGGGTTTCTCTGTGTAGCCCTGGCTGTCCTGGAACTCACTCTATAGACCAGGCTGGCCTCAAACTCAGAAATCCACTTGCCTCTGCCTCCCAAGTGCTAGGCTTAAAGGCGTGCGCCACCACTGCCCGGCGAGGCCTGCTTTCACTCCTTGGGCGTGTTAATGCGACTGTGGTATTTACTTATGCTGCCTTTCAGCTGACCGCAGAGTTGGGGAGGGTGGAGTGTATTTGTTTAAGAAGGGGACCCAGAGCGCACCATCGCAGCAGCCGACCAGAGACTCTCATCCTGCCTTACACACCCCTCTCTTCTTGGTTTCAGGAGTGTGTTCAAACAAATAACCACTAACTTGACGGATGAAAGCAAGAGAAATGTATTCTCTCGAAGTTCTGGAAGCCAAAAGAAACACAGCAGAGTTCACTCATCTGTTGTGTCTGAACGGATCTTGACTCAGCTTCCGAAGACTGCCTGGGTTCGTAGATGCATCTCTCCCAACCTATGCTGAGTGCCTGCCTTACTTACACCCGTCTCAATCCTCCTGTCTGCCAGGATGCTTATTACTGGATAGGCTCCTATTGGTCCAAGATGACCTCAAGAGCCTTCAAGATTCACCTACACAGGCCCTAAGGTCTTTGGGGTTGATTCTTTTTGTTGTTGTTGCTGGTGGGTTTATTTATCTTTTATTTTATGCATATGAATGTTTTCTCTGTGTGTATGGCTGTGTACCATGTGTGTGAAGTTCCCGTGGGAACCAGAAGAGGGAGCCAGATCTCCTGGGACTAAAGTTACAGATGGTTGTGAGCTGCCATGTGCGTGCTGGGAATCAAACCCAGTCCCTCTGCTCTTGCAGCCGTGAGCTTAACTGTACTCCATCTGTCTGGCGTAGATCATCTGGTTATGACATCTTTATGCCCATATCATTGCATTTCTTGATCATGGATGTTAAGAGGAATAAAAGCCCTTCCTAATGACAGAGCACACAGAGAGCTGTCCCATGGATCAGCCTCCTGGCTCTGACCCTGCCTCTGAGTGCCTGGACAGGTGGACAACTGAGAATATCTATGTATTCATCCGTACTAGTTATGGATAACGGCCGAGGAGGGAGACCTGATCTCCCTAGGTGCCTCCCTGAAGCAGCAGCAGCATTGGAAAGCTGGGGTAAGAGGGCAGATGTTGGGTTTGGAACATGGCAGCAAGCCTCACCCTTGTCAACAAGGGTAGGTCAGGAATGCCATCTTCCTATGCACTAAGAGCAGACTGGGTGTGAGGAGGCGCCGAGCTCACAAGGGCCTGGTGGGCGGAGCATGGTAGCAGCGTGTCCTTGTCACCAAACTTGGAGGCCAGCAGAGGCTAGACAGATCTCACAAGCCTTTTCTGTGTGCTGGTAGCTGAACATTTAAGCCACTGGGGAGTGGCTAATTTCATTCCTGAGTCCCAACTCATGCCTGCCTGCCTGGGGGACTACAGCCTCTCTGATTTGCCTGCACCCCAAAAGAGAACTTCGAGGTCTGCTGCCAGGGCTTGGTGCAGAGCTGGGCTTTCCCCACTCAGAGCTTCTCCTCCTGGAAATTCTTGATTTGAGGGTCGGGCGGTGGTGGCAGCCACTTGGTGGTGAGAAGGTAGATGCTGAGGAGCTAGCCCCCACCCTCCCGGTGTCCTTCTGAAGTTGGGCCTGAGCTTAGTTAGAGATGGGGGACTCTGCTCCAGGCACTGCCACTCTCCCTTCTGTCCACTGGTCCTCTCAAAGTCCCATTTAGGGACTGTTTTCGGGGATTCGAAGACCAGAATCAATGACGCACGTTTTCTCAGCCACAACACCTGTGGGGATTTTCCTAAGGAAGTGGAGCCCCAGTCGCAGGATGGTGGGAAGAGCTACCCCATAGCCTGCTCTTGTTATTTTGGTTTTAATGTGCGAGGGTGTGGGTGTTTTGCCTATATGTATGTCTGTGCACCCATCGGCATGCAGAGTCCACGGAGTCCAGAGAAGGCATTAACTCTGCTGGATCGAGAGCTACAGGCAGTTGTGAGTCACCAGCTGAGTGCTGGAAGTCAAACCCAGGACCTCTGGGAGAGCATCCAGTGCTCTTAACCACTGAGCCATCTCTCCAGCCTTTCATTGGCTGTCTCTACCACCCTCTGATGTCTTGTTATAGAATTATAACATAATTATAATGTAATTATAGAATAAATAACATTACTAGTTAAAAAAAATCAGCGGAGGCTGGGGGATGTGGTTTAGTTGGCAGAGTGTCTGCCTGGCATGCACAGACCCCAAGTTTGACTCCCAGCACTTCGAAAAGCTGGGCATGATGGTACACATTTGTAATCCCAGAGTGTGGAGGCAGGGGGATGAGAAGTTCAGGGTAATACAGTAAATTAGAGTTCAAGGCCAGCCTGGGCTACATGAGACAGCAAAACAAAAGGCAAATAATTCAGTTGAAAATGAAGGTCTTGCGTTGTCCTGGCTGTCTGTCCTTCCTATCCTAGAACCTTTGACAGCCTCCAGGGAGCAGGATACGCATCTTGGGTCCCTAAGCCTCAGTCTCAGTGGGAACCAGCTGAGGTCACTAGTGTGATGGTGGTGGGAACCATGGGATGCTTGGAGCTGGGGGGCAGGAGGAACATTGGCCTGGCAGATCTCTCCAGGCTGGGGTCTGTTTCCTTGCAGAGACACGGAGCCCACAGGCTTGGCCTTGCTACAGGGAGGAGCTCTTACCTCTGAGGACCCTCGGAGCTGAGG
Source organism: Uromys caudimaculatus (assembly GCA_028551405.1). Taxonomy (NCBI): domain Eukaryota; kingdom Metazoa; phylum Chordata; class Mammalia; order Rodentia; family Muridae; genus Uromys; species Uromys caudimaculatus. Next base: position 134,057,081 of record CM052702.1, read on the forward strand.
GTCGCGTGAGTCACTATCGGTGAATTCCACCGAAGGAAAGGTGCTTTCAGATGGTGGGGGCAGCTTCTCCATCACAGGGCTATTGACATTTAGATCGTAGTCCTTGTTTGTGGGGGACTGTCCCGTGAGCTAGGGTGCCGAGCCTCTCCAGCCCCCACCCAGGGCAGCAAACACAGTTTTCAGACATTGCCAAAGCCCCTTGGGAGGCAAACCGTCCTCTGCAGCAGAGCTCTGGTCAGAGGCTTCAGCGGAGGCTTTCTGGGACCACTGCTCAGGGCCTGAAGTGGCCACTGGCTTGGTACAGCTTCCTTTGTTCTTTCCCGAGAAGCTGACCTCACTGGCTTGGTGGGGTGTTTTAATTGACTCACCAGCTGTAACCACAAGCAGTCTTCCTACTCGGGGAGATCCCAGATGACTTATCATGGGACTTGGTATGTAAATACATAATTTTTTTTTTTTTTCTAAATTGAAGCTAGTAAACACCCCCTACCCCCTCAGACACACACACACACACACACACACACACCTTTAACCTAGCCTGGTAAATGTTCTCTTAGCCCATTAAGAGCACGCTGCATTGCACCTCGCCTTGAGGTCTGCAGTCAGCAGGCGCTTTGCTCTTACCGGTTTGGGCTCTAACCCCAGGGGCTGGTGAATGATGTAAGGAGCCAGGGAAGTCTGAAGCTGGTCGTGTTTGTGGGTTTTTGTAGGCCTTCGATCTCGGGTCTGGTGTGAGAGGAAGGCAGAAGCTATGAGAACAGGGGTCAGAATCCTAGCTGGACTACCGGAACCTTTACCCAGGGTACTGACCCAGTGTGGAGGACCAGTTCCCGGAATGAGGCCTGGTGTGTCTGTCAGTTCCTCATAGCTGAGCCAAGGTGCTGGCTTTGAGTTGAGGTTTCATAAAGTGTTCCTTGGAGACAGGCACACCCTGAGTGAGGCCTGAGACCTGCTGGGCCCCTCCCAGCCGCAGGCGGCTGTCTCCTGTTGCTGTGTGAATTCCATCAGGGCGTCTCTCTGCTCCTTTCTCTGCCTCTCTGCTACCTTAGGAAAAGTGAGGTCTGCTTTTCTGGTTTGAGTCTTACAGTTGGGAACCCACCCTGCACCTATTGGGAAACCCTCTGTGTGTCTCCAGCTTCCCCACTGGGTTCTCGCTGGTTCTTCTGCTGTGACTCTCAAAGACTCCCCTTCTTTGGACAGCTCAGAAGCACGTGGTCAGAACCCAAGTGTCAGATGTCCAGCTGGCTTCATTGCAAACACTGTGTCTGTGACCTTCTACCCAGACAGGGCTGTGGGTTCAGATGCTCCCCTTGTGCCAGGCACAGGGTGAAAGGGAAGAGAATCGAAATCTGCCTGCTCAGGCCTCTTGATCCTGAGTAATGAGGAAATTGCCAGTGATGCTCCCAGCTCAGTGTCACTGCCCCCCACCCCAGTTATGCCTTGGTGAATTCATCAAACCAAGCCACCCCCCTAACAAACCAGGAGCACCTAAGAACTCAGGGCTTCTTTTTGAAGCCAAAAGTAAGAGGGACAGATGGACCTGTGTGCTAATAGCAGAGTCTAGGGAAGGGACCCGCACAGCTGAAGGCGGCCTCTGTGCTCCTGGACGCAACTTTCCTTGAGTAGCTCCAGGTCCTGTGAATTCCAGTGTCTGGGGTAGACGGAGTCAGCCCATGGATGGACAGTGGAACTGCTTTCTCCAAATAGCTGCCCACAGAGAGAGAACAGCCCTGAGATTTGGCCCTGCCCTGGCCAGACACAGCCCCAGGCCCCACCCAGCCTCACCTCCATGACCAACTGGACAGGCCAGCATGCTCAGGTGTGGAGCCTGGGGATTTCCTCCCTCTCCCTATTCTCCTCTCTTTGTTCTTTCATTTCTCCACTAGCTTTTGGTTTAACATCCAGACGACTCAGGGGAGGCGGTCCAGTGCCTGCTTCCCTGAGCAAAGGAGCAGCGGCAGGGAGGGACAAGGGACAGGTGAGTGCACACCTCTGGAGGCACCCAGCTAGGTGCTGGCTGCTAGCCCAGCTCCTAGCAGCTGTGCTACCCCTGAGGGGGCAGTGAGCTGAGCAGGTCAGACAGGTGGAGCCAGCCAGGAAGCCTGCCCATCCCCGGCCACACAGGGCCTCTCTCTTGGTTTACTGAACAGGGATCCACCCCTTTTCTTTCTCCCACTGCCTTAGTTCCCTGGTGCCTTCAGGGACCATTTCTAACATCTGAAGACTGGGAGCTAAGAATGGCTCGTCAGTTTGCTTGGAGAGACACTGGTTGACTTCCAGTGTGGAAACATGATCTTGGCCTTGGAGAAGCCCTTGCGGTTTTCCGGCCCTTGGTTCTGAGAGGCAGCTCTTTCATGAGGAGCCCAAATGTTTAGTGACAAATTGAGGAGACAGGTCCAGAAACCTGAGGGAGATCTGCCACTGGAAGAGAACTCTGGAAGAAAAGCCTTATTGGGTAATGTGAGCTTTTCCTTCCTTGGGGGCTGCCTCTGGTCAGCGACAGCACCTGGCTTTATTGGGGTGACCCTCTTTGGTTTCTGTGGGGGGAAGGGCTAGACTTCCTCAAACACAACCGTAAATTACAGACACTTACTGGGAGTGGGTTCTCCTCTCCTCACTGAAGGTGGAGCCTCAGCCAATCTCGGTTTTTCCAGACAGTCTCTAGAGAACTCCTGTCTGAGGGGGGAGGGCAGAGGGGGTGGTTGTTTCAGTAGAGAACTAGCTCATGGTGCCTCCCCTGAAACTAGTTGGCTGTGTCTGCCTGGACACCTTGGGTCTGTGGTTACTGTCCCCTCTTAGTGGGTCACACCTTCTTTGCTGGTCTCATGGAGCCAAGCTGCAAGAGAGAACTGCCTCTTGGCGATGCACTGCAGAGAGGAGAGGTTGGTTTGTTGTTTGGTAGTTTTTGTTTGTTTTGTTGAGGACAGAGTCCTACTTTGTAGCTCAGGCTGGCTTGGAACTCACCTGGTGGCTTAGGCTAGCCTTGAACTTGTGACAGCTTTCCTGCCTCAGTCTCCCGGGAGCTGGAATTTCAGGTGTGCACAACATGTCAGCTAGAGCAGAAATGATCGAAACATACCTCGCATGGTCATGCTGCAGACAGGGACAGCAGTGATTTTTTTTTTCCTTCCCCATGCTAAATGAGGACTTTGTGACAAAGCTTTGCTGGCTGCGTGGTCTGTCTTGTTTGGGTTTGATTTTTTGAGATTGGATTTAAGCTGGTCGATTCTCCTGCCATAGCTGCATGGCAGGTAGGCGGGTAGGTAAGACACCATTGTGCTTGGCTTAAACTAATCTCTTTCTCTCTCTTTCTCTCCCCCTACCCCACCAAGCCTAAGGCCTCAGGCATGCTAGTGCAACCACTGACCTACATTTTCATGAAGCAAGAAGTTCAGAAACAACAGGGCAACTTTGTGATGACTCCTAAGACTTCATCTCCTGCCAGGTCTGGTTCTTTCTGCTCTCTCTGTACACTGGTGGAAAGCTTTCTCCAGTGTCCCAAGGCTTTCCCATTCATCTCATTGGCTAGAATTAGATGTCACGCCTAGCCCCCCAGACCGTCAGTGTGGAGGGAAGGTGTCACCGACAGTTTTGTGACTAGTGTGAGCGCAGGTACCAAGAAGACCAGGAGAGGTTGTCCTGATCTGCCAGAGCTTCAGATACAGGTGGCTGGGAACCGTTTGGTGTCAGAACTGGGACCTGAACTTGGGTCCTCCAGAAGAGCAGCAAGCACTCTTAACCGCTGGGCCCTTGAGGTTTTGCTTTTTAGGTTTTCTGGGTTAGCTACAAGGTGATGACTCCTCTTTGCATCTCCATACCCATGTGTCTCCTTTGTTCTCATTCTCTCCCCCTCCCCCTCCCCCTTCCTTCCCCTCCCCCTCCCCTCCCCTCCCCCTCTCGGGTTTTCCTTCCTCCCCCCATTCAGTCTCTTCTGCTTTCTTATATCATGAACTCCACAGCTACTCTATTTCTCCCTTAAGATCCCTTCTTCCCGTCTTATGATGCCCTATTCTAGCTAGCGTTACGGACCCTGCCCCCCAGAAGACATGCCTTTTAATCGCAGCAGGTTCTACATGTGTGAAGAACTCGGTGCTTGTCTGAGTCTGGTTGATTTCACTTGACATCATGACTTCCATTTTCTGTCGTCGTCCTGAGTTCATTTTTCTTGATGGCTATATAAAATTCCATCCGGTCAAATCAAATACGGCAGTGCAAGCCTCTAATTCCAGCCCTTGGGAGGCAGGCAGGAGGATCTCTGTGAGTTCAAGACCATCCTGATCTACATATCTACATAGTGAGTTTCAGGACAGCCAGGGCTACATAGTGAGACCCTATGTCAAATATATATATATAATCTCCAGCGTGTATACATACCACATTTTCTTTATTCATTAATTCCCCTATCCAGGAGCATCTATGCAGGTTCCACTGTCTTGGCTTTTTCGAATAGGGCAGCAATGACCATGAACATGCAGATGTCTCTGACAGGGTAGCAAGTCCTTTGGGTAATACCCTTGGGGTATGTATCTGCGTCATATGGTGCCTCTATTTTTAGTTTTTTTGAGGAACCTCCAGACTGATTTCCATAGTGTCAGCTCCCGTTTCATCGGATACTTTTAAGGCAGAGGCAATCGCAGACAGCACGATCTATTCTTAATCCTTCACTGCCCAGAGAGAGAGCTCCTTCCGGTGAGCACCTTCTCCCCCCCCCCCCCCGTTCCTCCTCCCTCCTTCCCTTGGCTTCTGTTTTTCCCTTGATTAAGTGTCCACTGTTGGCTGCTGCCTGATACCCCATCTGTAAGACCCAGTGAAGATTGAGGCTGGAGAGATGTCTCCTTAATTAAGAGTACTTGCTGCTCTTGCAGAGGACCTGGGTTTGGTTCCCAGCACGTGGATAGTTCTCCTCTGGCTTCCAGAGAAGTGTACATATATTCACTCAGGCAAAACATTCAATATGCAGAATGTTTTGAAAAGATCCAGTAAAGGGAAACACGAAACTCCTAAATACTAGGGAGATTGACAGTTGAGTTCCCAGCTCCACCAGGGCAGAGACCACAGGCTGCTGGCTAGCAGCCCCAGAAGCCAGGAAGTCATCGGGCCATTTATCGGGGCTTGCCTTGGTCCAGTGACAGGCATTGTCTATCTTGCTCTTTTCTTCTGGAAAGCACACACAGCCACGGAAGTGCCCCAGTTGGGCAGCAGGAAATGGTGGCGCCTCCTCGGAGAGCTCGTTCCCAAAAGCAAAGCAGAGGATTTTTCATTGTTTCCATCTGAGGCTCCTGGCTTACCTGGAACTCCCTATGTAGCCCAAGGTGGCGGTCTTAGTCAGGGTTTCTATTCCTGCGCAGACATCATGACCAAGAAGCAAGTTGGGGAGGAAAGGGTTTATTCGGTTTACACTTCCATGCTGCTGTTCATCACCAAAGGAGGTCAGGACTGGAACTCAAGCAGGTCAGGAAGCAGGAGCTGATGCAGAGGCCATGGAGGGATGTAACTTACTGGCTTGCTTCCTTCCCCTGGCTTGCTCAGCCTGCTTTCTTATAGAACCCAAGACTACCAGCCCACAGATGGCACCACTCACAACGGGCCCTCCCCCCTTGATCACTAACTGAGAAAATGCCTCACCGCTGGATCTCATGGAGGCATTTTCTCAACTGAAACTCCTTTCTCTGTGATAACTCCAGCTTGTGTCAAGTTGACACACAAAACTAGCCAGTACAGTGGCCTTGAGCTTGCCTTGATCTTCCTGCCTCTGCCTTCTGAGTCCTGGCATCATAGGCAGACACTGTCACATCCTGATCTTACTCTGACTTTTTAAATATATTTTTTATTTAATATGTGACTTTCCTGCATGCATGTCTGTGTACCACATGCAAACCTGGTACCTGTGGAGGTCAGACGAAAACATCAAATCCCCCTGGAACAGAAGTTAAAGATACTTATGAGCCACCACGGGGGTGCTGGGAACCAAACTCGGGTCCTCTGCAAGAGCGACAAATGTTCTTAACCACTGAGCTATCTCTCCCGCACCACAATGTTTGAGGTTCAAAACTTCCAAGTCTTGAGGCCCACCTCGGATACCACGGCTCCTGAGTCAAGCTCCTCGCTGTTGTCTCAGGCAGGGCGGGAAGAGGTCAGCCACAGCAGTAGACCGAGGTCTCAGTGCCCTCAGCCACAATCCCCATCCTACTTCTCAGCCCGCCTATTCAGTGACATCCTTTGAGCTCTGTCATGGCAAAGCCCAAGAGGATCTGTGGAGTGTGGCCAGAGTATCGGTGATCATCCTCAGGGCTGTCCTCCGTTCAAGTTGGGGGCTTCAAGCTCTTGTCCTTGAGATTCCCAGAGCATGAATAAAAGAACGTTGCTTCTTAGAGAAGAGAAGGCCAGGGCCCGGCCTCGTCCCCTCTCTTTTGTGAATGTGGCTTCTCTTCTTGAGGCCACCTCTGTGACCCCACCTTGGCCAGACCTCATTAGAGGACATTGACGTGGCCTCTGGATTCTCACACACAGGCCAGGGGGAGGGGAGGGGAGGTGGGGTTTGTGGGTTTTTGGTTTCTCACACAGATTGTGCCAACGGGGCTGTCTTGCTAGGGCCAGGTGACTGCCACGAGGCTCCTCCCACGTGTAAAGTTTTTGTTTTGCTTTGCCATTTTGATGGTTTTTTTTAAAAAAAGGCCATCTCATGTAACCCAGGCTGTCCTCTGTGTCTCCCAAGCACCGGGATGACAACTATGAGATACCACGGCTCCTTTCATTCATTCATTCCTGTTATGTGTGTGCACATGTGTGCGGAGGCATGCGTGTAGATCAGAGGATTGCTTCTGGGAATCGGTTCTTTCTATTTATCATGCAATTTCCAGGGATCAAGTTTGGGTTGTCAGGCTTGGCGGCAGACTCCCTTACTGCAGTAGCTGCTGAGCTGCTGCTGCGCACCCCCCAACCCCCCAAGACAAAGTCCTGGTAAAAAGGCTGGGCTGGCCTCAGACTCAGGTTTCTCTTGCCTCCACTGGATTCCTGGGATGTAATCTACTATGTCCGGCGTTATGTCAAGTCTTGTTGGAGAGGTGGAAATGACCCCACATCCTCCCAGCTTGATCCTCCCTAGTTGGGTGGTAGCAAGGGGATCAGCACAAAAGGGACAGCTCGGGATAGTGACCAACATGCCCAGGTACAAAGTGGGGGTGGGGAATGCAGAGCCACCGCACGCCAGTCATGGGCCCAAGCTGCTAGGGCCCTCTCTCACAATCCTCTCCCATCTCTTGTGTGCTGTTTATTTAAGCCCTCTGAGATTAGTGCTGTCTACATACGCATGTGTGTAGAATCATCCACTGACAGCAATCCTTCCGGAACTGTTTCCCTGAAGAGCCTCACCCCGCCCCTGACTCCACCCCCAGCAGCCACCAATTGCCAATCGCTCCTCAGCTAGGGGTGGGACTTTACAAGCCCCTCCCCAGTCCAAGCTGGGTTTTTGGCTGACTTGACCTTGTGCGGGTCTTATAAATACAGCCACAGCCACTGAGTTCATGTGTGCAATGGCCCTGTCGTGTGTGGCGAATACTGTTTCTCCGAAGACATTTGCTACCTCCAACTCTTCTGGCCCCACGCCCTTCCTAGATGACCTCGGAGCCCTGGAGGAGTATGAGGGATGTCGCACTTAGGGTTGGACACCCCACAGTCTTGTTCTCGTTACACAGACAGCTTGTGGGTCTCTGTTAACCGCTGTCTACCTCAAAAAAGCAGCTTCGCCGACGGTCGAGAGATGCACTAATCTGGATCTGGATCCTTTCGGTCTGCAGTGCTGGGGAGGAAGCCCAAGGACCGGCATCTGCCAAGCAAGGGCTCCATCCACTGAACAGTGAACCACCCCAGTCTAGTCACAGCATGCAGCCAGCAGGTAATGGTCAGTTTTCTGTGTTGACTGGAGGCTGGAGTTCACAGGTATCCGCACAAACACTGGTAGCAAGCGCCTTTACCCAATGTCCCATCTTACTGGCTCATTTTTTTTATTTTTTAAATATTTGCTTGTCTTTAATGTGTATAAGTGTTTTGCCTGGTGTGTACACACTTACATGTGTGCCTGGTGTCCCCGGAGGCCAGAAGGTGTCACAGTCCCTGTAACTGGAGTTTCAGATGGTTGTGAGTCACCATGTGGGTGCTCAGAACTGAACCTGAGTCCTCTGCAAGAGCAGCCAGTGCTCTTAACCCCTGAGCCATCTCTTCAGCCTCCTGTTTTTACTTCAGTCTCACCATATTGCCCAGACTGGTCTTGAACTCCTGAACTCAGAGGAACCTCCTGACACAGCCTCCTCATGGAAGCCAGAAGGCATTCCTGAAACCCTCCTGGTGGTGCTGTCCCTCCAGCTGAACCCTGAGTCGTGTGCCCTTTGTGGGTACTGGCATGGGGAGGCACTGATGTACCATGCCCTTCCCTCCTGTGCTAGCGTGCTGGCTTGCAAGTGCTGGGGGAATCTGCCATGCCGGGGTAGGGCCCGCGACACATCTTTCTCCCGCAGCCTCTCCATCCTGCAACTGCAGGCGCCTCAGCCTGGGCCGGCCAGCTGTGAGTAATTCTTTGGCAGTGTCTTAGCTGGTTGTTGTAAGAGCTTAGGAAGCAATCAGCAAGTATACTGCCCTAGAAGTGCTGCACATTGTGGGGCCGAGAAGGGAAGGTCAGCGATGCCCAGACCTCCGGAGACGCCAGGACTTTGGGAGCTGATCTACCGTGCTGGTGGGTAAGGGTTTCTGGAGGCTGACTTTAGCATCCCGGGAGGAGCATGTTTAGGGGTGCTGAGTGTTGGGGGAGGGACAGGGACTGGGGTGTGAGCCACTACTAGCTGAGAGAGATTTGCATGTAGGGATAAAAACTACAGCGTGTATAGAGAATGTATGTTCTGCCTTCATCCTAGCCGAGCAGCCGCCATCTTGGGGCACTCAGCTGTACCCCCTTGCTAAAGGACTATTTCAGCTGGGCTTGTTGACCATTTACACTTCCCCGTGGAGGGCTCACCTGAGTACCCAGCTGCCCCCTTCCACCTGCTCCATGCAACTCTGCCTTAAGTGCATGTGGTCTCGGGGAGGGGCTCGGCTGTCTAGTCTGGGTAAGCCCAGGAAGAGGGCTGCCACTGGGTAAAGGCTCTCTACATTTGGCCTGCTGGGGAGGCAGGCAGATATACATCAAGGGTCTGCTGTGATCTGCTTCTTACAGACGCCCAGGTTTAACCTAGAAGGTAGCCGAAGACACAGGTCATAGCGGGGGTGGAGTGCACAAGTCTCCAGCTGCTGTCCCTGGAGATGGCACAGGGCTCAGGTCTGTTGAACCCATAATGTCTCTTCTTTGAAGCCGATTTCAAATGCATCTCAGAAAACCTGGATCAGTCAGCTGTGATGGCTTAGGCCTGCAATCCCAGTATTCAAGAGGATAACTACTTCGGTAGCCAGAGCGCATGAGTTTGGGGCCAGCCTGAGCTAACTGGTACAAGTTTTCCTTTTCAGTCAAAGCCAGGTCCAGGATGCTGATGGCTTTGAGGAGGTAACCTCTGTCTAACCTTAGACTGAACATAGATACCCCTCTCTTCTTTCTCTGGTATTTTTTTTTCAGTTATTTTATTTCTTACGTGTGCATGGGGGAGGTGGGCCAGGTGCCATGGCTCACATGTGGAGGTCAGATCAGCTAAGTGAAGTAAGTTTTCTCCTTTTACCTTTATGTGGGTTCCAGACAGGTCCACAGGCTGGTCAGGCTGGTGTGACAAGCCCCTTTATCCACTGAACCATCCCGATGGCTCTCTGGTTTCTAGAGACAGGGTCTCACTATTGTGGCTCTGGTTAGCCTGTGGCTTGTCATGCAGACCAGGCTGGCCTCACACTTGAAGCAATCCTCCTGTCTCAGCCTCCCAAGTACTGGGGTGGCAGGCACATGTCACCACACACCGACCCTGTCCCTTTCTCCTAATGTGGAGGGGCCTGCACGGCTGCACTCTTCAGCAAGCCCCTTCCCACAGGAATGGCTCCCTAAATAGACCTTTGAACCGAGGGCTGCCTTTCAAGAGGGCCCCTTTGTAATGGGGCCTGGTGGACGGCCATGCCCTGTGCCCACTCAACCACACACTGCGTCAGCTCCACAGCGTGGGCTGAGTCGGGCAGCTGAAATGCCAGGAATGCTCTGCCCTGACAGGAGAGTTGACAGTCCTCCGGGAGGTTTGTCGGCAGCCGCACACACGAGGGGGCCTGCGAACACAAGCTTCACATATTTTCAGTTTTCCCGCAGAAGTGAAGAATGCCTGACCCTGCAATTGACTGGCCCTGGGTTTGTAAATTAAAGGGGCCACACTCTGGCTTTTTTTATTTGCCTGCATGTCTGTCTGTCTGTGTGTCTGTATGAGGGTGTCAAAAGCCCTGGAACTGGAGTTACAGACAGGTGTGTACTGCCATGTGGGTGCTGGGAATTGAATCCCGGTCGTCTGGAAGAGCATCTCTCCAGCCCCAATGTGAAGTCATTTTCAAAAAATTTCTTTTCCAGCCCAGCTTGGCTTTTATTCGTGCAAGTAGAAGAACAAGAAAAACCTGTCCTTTTTAGAGAGAAATGCCTGGATTGTTGGGAATGGTAGCACTAACATTTAATTGGAGCCTCTGAGGGCAGAAACAGGTGGATCTCTCCAAGTTCAAGGCCCGCCTAAAGTATGCATTGAGAGTGTCAAACCTGCCAAAGCTACATAGTGAGACTTTATCTAAATAAGAAAGAAGAAAATTTAAATACCTAGATAAAAAGGATTCAGAAATGGCATCTGGGTGGGGTGGCTAATACCTGTAATTCCAACACTTGGGTAGAAGCAGGAGGATCGGTTCAAAGCTGACTGGGGTTACACAAGATCCTGCCTTAACAGAAAAGCGGGCCTGGAGAGGTGGCTCAGTGGTTACTGCTTTTTCCAGAGGGCCTGGGTTCACTACTCAGCACCTAAGTGGTAGCTCAGCCCTCTGTAACTCCAGTTCCAGGGGATCTGATGCCCTCTGCTGGCCTCTATGGACATTGCAGGCATATGGCGCATAAACAGACATGCCGAGAAAACAGCTAGGCGTATAAAATCGTAAAGTAATTATTACAAAGTTTCTTTAAAATAGCAGAGGGGTAATGTGATAATGTTAGTTTATTTAGTGCTGGGAGACGGCCAGGGCCTGAGTTGTGTTAAGTAGCTCTGCACCCCAGGGCTCCACTACTAGCTCCTGTGTTAATGAGTGCCTTTGTAGGTGCTGGGGTTTGAAGGTCACACCAAAGGGTGCTCGGTGTTGGACAGGTGTGGAAATTCTGTACTGTTCTTATTCTATCTGCTAAGATTTTTCCAAAATAAAACGTTTATTAAAAGCAAAAATGAGTTCCAGCGCATGTGTATCCTGGGGCCCTTAAAGAATGTTCTGTCCTCAGATCTGAGTTTGAGGCCAGCCTGGTCTACACAGGGAGTTCCGGGTCAGCCGGAGCTACAAGGTGAGGCCCTGTCTCAAACCAACAAGAAGAGCATCCTTTGGTGCTGGAGCAATGGCTCAGGGATTAAAAGCACTGACTGTTCTTCCAGAGACCCGGGGTTCAATTCCCAGCAACCACATGGCAGCTCACACCTGTCAGTCCAGTTCCAGGGGACCTGATACCTCACACAGTCATGCAGGCAACACCAATGCACATAAATCACTTAAAACTTATTTTAAATTTTACTTGTTTAAAAAGAAATGTCCTTTAAACTAATCTTTTTTAAAAGGCAAAACCCAGACAGTTAACATCAGTTAAATGGGGTCTACCCCCAATGGCCTCATTTTAATCACCTCCTGAAAAACTGTGTCTCCAACAGTCACCTTGTAAGACAGGAGCCAGCATCTCAGCAACTGAAGTAGACAGCAGCCAGCCCAGTGTACACGGGATCTTTCTGGATACTTCACAGTCCAGTTGGAATAGCACCGCGGTATGCTTCTGATCTGAGGCACAGTTACCAATCCAGGGCTTGTCTCCATCTCCAGGAAGAGGCCTTGGTGAGCCTGTGACACTGACAGTGGTAGTTATGAAGGGTGTGCGGCTGCCTGAATTCATCCTGGCTTTCAGATGCCACCGGGAGAGAACCCGGAGAGCGCCAGTCCGTGCTCCTTAATTCCTAAGGGGCAGAGCCAGAGGAAGTATTCACTGGAGGATCCCTATCAGACATGAGCAGTATGCTGGCTTGAAAGCAGAGGAAGACTCTGGGATCCTACTGGGTCCCTCGCCTGGAGGTCTGGGAGGCGGGGCCAGGCTTAGGATGGGAGGAGCCAAAGGGAACCTGATGAACTTGAGGACTCCGAGGACGGGTTGGAGTGCTCCACAGTCAGGGTGTAGGTTGGTTCCTGGCTCCCTGAGCCTCATACGCTTTGTGCTTGCTTGAAATTCCCACAACAGACATATTTTTACAAAATGAAAAATAAAAGGGTCCAGGAGCTCTCCCCAGGACAACGGAGCGGGGAAGGAAGCCCCAAACCTTTTGTCGGTTAGGAGGGGTGATTGATGTCCTCTGACATAGGGGAAGCGTCGCCACCTGGTGGCAAGCAAAGGTCATTGCCAGCACAGAAGAATAGAGTTGGCACCCAATTCTAGCTGGTTCCTAGCGCCATGCTGCATCCTAGGGCTGCGTGGAGGGAAGGGAAGCCAGTCCCTCACAGCAAGATCTCCCCCCCCCCCTTAGACAAGGTCTCACTATGAAACCTTAGCTGGTCTAGAACTCATAGAGAACCACGTGCTTCTGTCTTCCAAGTGCTACTGCTCCCTCCTCCTCCTCCTCCTCTCCCCCTCCTCTTCCTCCTCCTCTTCCCCCTCCTCCTCCTCTTCCTCCTCCTCCTCCTCCTCCTCCTCCTCCTCCTCCTCCTCCTCCTCCTTTTCTTCCTTCTCCTCCTCCTCTTCCTTCTGTTCCTCCTCTTTTTTTGTTACAGGTTCTCACTATGTAACCCATGCTGGCCTCAATGTCATTATCCTCCTGCCTCAGCCTCCGGAATATGGGGATTACAGGTACTCACTGCTATGCCAAACTTCAGAATAATATTCATATTCTCCTCATCTCCCACCCCCGCCAATTTTTGAAACGGAATCTCAGTATGTAGGGTTGGCCGACCTGGAACCCATGGGGCCCCTGATCCTCTTCCCAAGTTATAGGATGGAAGGCCTTGGTCACCACACCTGGCCAGAGCCAACTCTCAACCTGGAGCTTACCTCATGCCCCATGCTGGCTGAGCAAAGCCTAGGGACCCTTGAAACAAGAGCTGTCAAGTGCAGAGGAAGCCAGGTGTGGTGATGCACTCCCGTGAGAACTGAGGCCACAGGACGGCATCTAGGGCCAGCCCAAGCTATTTAGTGAGACCCTGTTTCGCATGGAGCCTGGGAGCTGGTGCTGTGGGGACAGGGACTTTGCTGATGAGCCCATGACCCATGGTTTGATGGCCAGAATCCGTGTGGGCAACAGACAAAACAGACTCCCTCCAAAAAAAATGTTCTCTGAGCTCCATGTGCTCACACAATCTCGCACACACACACACACACACACACACACACACACACACACAGATGAATTCTCAATATATTCACAATGGTGCTTGCCTTTAATCCCAGCAGAGTTCTATGCTGGCTACAGAGTGAGGCCTTGTCTCAAAAACAACAGCTAAACAAAAGCGAAATAAAAAACCAAATATAAAAGATAAATGTAAAAAAAGACTATTGTATGCCTTGGTCTTTTGGCTAAGAACAACTGTAAAATAAGAAGGATAAAGGTGCAACTGGATTCTTGTTTCGCACAGGCGAGGCTTTGGGTTCAGTCCCTAGAACGAAAGGAAAAACACATGGATTACATAACTAGCCAATTATAGTGAACACGAGTATTCAAATATGTGATGACGATAACTTTGGTGTAGAGTAGCCTGTGTGCTTCTTATTGACACACTAAGTGCTAGACACAGCCTGTCTAATAAAATAGGCATGAGTCAGACATGGTCACACTCGGCAGGTCAGAGGGCAAGAGGATCAGGGATTCTGGGCCATCTGCCACTCCATAGTGAGTTCCAGACCACCCCGGACTACATGAGACCATGTTTCAAAAACTACAGGACCCCAACACTCAGAAGTCAGAGGCAGGCAGATCTCTGTGAATTTGAGGCCAGCCATACATAGGAAGTTTCAGGACAGCCAGGGCTACACACTGTTTAAAAAAGTAAATTAACATATATTTATCACATATTAATTATAATAATTATAAATCTTTACATGAGCATTGGAGACATATTGAGGATTTCAAACATAATATAAAATTTATATATATTTCCCCCCCCCCCCCAGAGAAAATATCTCCCTGAATTGCCTGGGCTAATTCCAACTCCACCCCTAGGTCAAGCTATCCTCCTGGCTCGGCCTTCTCCAGGAGCTGGGACTATGGCATGGACCATTGTTCCCAGCCTAAGGTATCTGTTGCTAACACAGCTGTAAGTATTGCTAACAAATAAAGGGAAAATGTGCTGATAAGGACAGGAAATGCTCCGTGGTGTGAGCCTTGGAGAAAACAAAAGAGTGTGAGCATCTTCAGATTGCTGGGCAGGGGCCAGGCCCTGAGACTAGCAGCCAGGCCAGCCGGACTTACCCAATATCCGGCTCCCCACGTTGGCCATTCATCCCATAAGCACTGGTGCAGGGCGTGCTAATCTAGACCAGCTAGGTCCCTGCCCTAGCAATCACTCAGTACAGGCAATACACAGAAACCTGTGGGACAGGTTCTACACGCTGAGCACGCCGGGAAGGAGAACCCACTGAACATATTATATGCAATATGTCAGTGTTTGGGGAATGATTAACTGTAGTTCTTCTAACTGAAGGTGTTCTTTCAATCTCATTTGCTTTAAAGCTAGGAATACAGGCCTAGTTTAGCCCATGTTGGTGTCTTCTTTTATAAGGCACGTGTGTGCATGTGTGTGCACATTCACACACACACACACACACACACACACACACACACACACACACACACACACACACTCTTTGGAATACTCTGAAGAGCTTCAGGAACTAGATACTCACCATTTTATCTTTTTCTCCAACCCATTTTAAAGAGCTAGGCTGGGTGTTGTGACCTAGAATCTCAGCGTTCCAGCATGTGGGAGGGAGAGGCAAGAGGAACAGGAGTTGAAAGCCAGCCTGGGCTACAAGAGATCCAGCCTCCAGAAACAGCGGGGGTGGGGCACTTATTCACAGGAGTATCGTTCACCATGCCAGGAAGTCAAACAACCCGAGTGTCTATCGGTGCGTGAAAAGATGGAGCGTGTGTGGCCTCACGGCACAGTGGCACATCCCGGGATCCCAGCTGCCCAGGAGGGGGATGCAGGAACAGCCTGGGCTACGTAGTTTAGACTCAGGCTGTTAGACCTCGTCTTAAATCCAAACAAACATACATTCCCACCCGCAGACATGATCTTGTCATACATTATAATATTGTGTGGCCACAAAGAGACATGAGATTCAGACACATGCCACAGCAAGGGTGAATCTGAAAGACATGGCACAATGAAGTAAGCCAGATGCCAAGAGGCAAATGTCACCGAGTCAGAAAGTAGAGGGGAGAGGGGCACTGGAGAACTATTGCTTAAGACACATAAAGCTTCTGTTGGGACTGATGAAAGCATCCTGGAAATAGACAGACGGTGGTGACCATTGCATAACACTGCCTGCCTGCTTCTGCACAGGGTGCTGCTGCATTGTGTGCTTAAGAATTGTTAAAATAGCCAGGCAGTGGTGGCGCACGCCTTTAATCCCAGCACTTGGGAGGCAGAGGCAGGTGGATTTCTGAGTTCGAGGCCAGCCTGGTCTACAGAGGGAGTTCCAGGACAGCCAGGGCTACACAGAGAAACCCTGTCTTGAAAAACCAAAAAAAAAAATGTTAAAATAAAAGGCTGGGTGGGGGTGATGGTGCCCACGTGCAATCCCAGTGCTTGGAAAGTGGAGGCAGGAGGATTAAGGCCATTTTCACCTATAGAGCCAGTGTAAGGGTTACTGCCTGAGATAGATGAGACCCTGTCTAAAATAATAATAATAATAATAATAATAATAATAATAATAATAATAATAATAATAATAAATGCCAAACAGCAGACTATATATTCTCTTCAATTTCTATTTATGTTTATTTATTTCATGTGCATGAGTATTTTTACATTTATGTATATATACCACCGGTGTACCTTACACCCACAAAGGTCAGAAGAGGGCACTGGCTCTCCTAGCACTGGAGTTACAGATGGCTATGAATTGCCATGTGAGTGCTAGGAACTGAACTCAGGTCCTCTGCAAGAGCAAGGGCTCTTAACCACTGAGCCGTAGCTCCAGCCCCTTGATGCTGACTGTCCACTGCCAAAGTTCTAGCTGAGAAAAGAGGGCCTTGCCCCTGCAGGGCTCCAGACCCGCCCTTGGCTTTTCCACTAGAAACCTAACCTTCCCGACCTGACACAAGGTGACTGTCTCCTGCCATGCCTGCTCTCTTGAATTGGGCATCTGTAATCCCAGAAGTCCAGAGCCTTCTCTCCCTTCAGGCATCCCTTCCTTGTATACACAAATGACCCTTCAAAGTCTTATCAACGTTACCTCCTGAACACACACAGCTTGGCGTGGTGGAGCAGGATGGCTCTCTAAAATCCTGCCCACAAACAGGGACAGGACAGAGGGACAGAGCTAGACCTGGAGTCTTCCTCTATACCCTTAAACCTCTCTTCTACTGCTATGTCTTAAGGCGATTTTACCTGCAAAATGAGAATTTGGCCAACCCTCCTTCACCCACACACTGAGGAACATTGAGGCAGTGGCCACACCAAGAACTACCTCTACGGGTAGGCCTAGCAGGGCCAGGGTCTATGTGCACGTAAGTGGTCAGGTATTTAGGTATTAAGGAGTAACAGCCAGCCAGGCAGTGGTGGCGCACGCCTTTAATCCCAGCACTTGGGAGGCAGAGGCAGGCGGATTTCTGAGTTCGAGGCCAGCCTGGTCTACAGAGTGAGTTCCAGGACAGCCAGGGCTACACAGAGAAGCCCTGTCTCGAAAAACCAAAAAAAAAAAAAAAAAAAAAAAAAAGGAGTAACAGCCTTAACTTAAAGGTGGAGATAAGGATTGCAAGGGTGGGTGAGGTAAACGCTCTGATCTATGAGCCACTGGTTGGCTGTTCCTCAAAGACCAGGGCCCCTAATTCTAGAAATGTAGTGGCCAGGTTTGGCTGAGTCACAGTCTCTTCTGAAGATACTGGAGCCTGCGGAGAAAACGGGGGTGGGGGCTCTGTAGGTTCTGAAGGTCCTGTTTCCTCTTCCCAGTCAGGGCAGGGCCTTTGTCCTGTTCACCTTTAAATGGGGAAGTGGGACAGGTGGTCATGGTAGCTTCTCCCTGGAGCACAAGGAAAGTCCCTCTGTTTCAGTTTCAAGAACATCATATGTGACCTGTAACTTATGCAGAAATCAACCTCAGAAAAACACTCACCGATCTCCAATGCAGAGGTCCTGATATGTCAACTCTGCACACAGACACACACACACCTGAAATAGTGCCCCCCCCCCCCCACACACACCTCTGCACCGGAGGAAGAGACTACTAAGCTTCTTCTTGGGGAAGATCTGTAAGAAAGTGCAAAGGGAAGCTGACTCCCTTCTGGGCCAGCAGGCCTGAATGAAAGGGCTTTTCTGGGTCTGAATCTCCAGCTCTCAAGCCAGACAATTGGGATGCACAGAGCTGGGGACGATCTGGCAGGACACTGGTCACGGCCCCTGAGGACTCTGGATGTAGAACAGTCTTGACAGCTGCTGTCAGCTAGCTCAGCACAGCCACTAGTGAAACACCTCAGGGTCAACTCCTCTGAGTGCCTTGAGAAGAAGAGGGTGGGAACTGACAGACCAACTAGAGTGAGTCCCTAACCCTGGGACAGTGCCAGCAGATTAGGACTTTGGAGGCAATTGCAAGCCTCTGGCTTCTCTTGGTTTGCTATTCTTTTTTTTTTTTTTTTTTTTTTTTTTTCCTTCTCACTCAGGCCCTGCTCTGGCCCAAAGATCTATCTGTTTATTATATCTGAGTACACTGTCGTTCTCTTCAGACACACCAGAAGAGGGCATCACATCCCATTACAGATGGTTGTGAGCCACCATGTGGTTGTGTGGTTGCCGGGATTTGAACTCAGGACCCCTGGAAGGGCAGTCCGTGCTCTTAACCACTGAGCCATCCCTCCAGCCCCTTGGTTTGCTAGTCTTGTTCAGCCCCTGCATAGGAGAAGCAGAACCTCCAGAGCCTGGGTCCTTAGCTCCCTGATCTCTTGGGTGGAGCCCACATGCCTGGCTTAGCATCACCCAGCAAACTAAGAACCAGCATTCTCCCCTGGTGTAAGCATCAGTGAGCCTCCAAGGTGTAGACTTCAAGTTAAATCTCAGCAAATTAAAGCCACATCACACACATCTCAGGAATTTTCCCTAAGAAGAGAGTTGTTAACCTGCTGTTTCCCGGACAACCAAGCTGCCTGCAAACAGCCAGCTGCTTCCTCAGGGTGTCAGACGAGGTGCTTACACCTCCGTAACTCAGGAAAGGTGCAGCTAGTATTGATCTGACAAGCGGGGCACGCCTGTGATCCCAGCATTGAGGAGACTGAGCAGAAGGCCGGGAGTTCAAGGACAGCCTGGGCTATGTAGGAGATTATCTCAAACAAGCAAAGCAAACAACAGGAAAGCACAGACATCTTAGGCTGTCCACCTCTCCTGTCTCCCTTTACACACACACACCCCCCCATTGCACCCCAACATGCCCTACGGATTAAATGTCCTTGATCCGAACATAAGAAACATTCCAGGCTCCTGCCCTCCCTGGTGCCCAGGCACAGGGCTAGTTGCAAAACTATTCCCACCAGTAAAAAAAAAAAAAAAAATAATAAAAAAAAAAACCTCTAAGAGAATTCAATGACAACTCTTAGCCATGGTTAAACTGTGGTAAAGGACCTCAGGGGGAGGTTAGGGGACTTTTGAACAATTCAAGTGACTGGGAAGGACAGCAGCTGTTCTTGGGCTCTCTGCAGAGCAAGTTCCATAAATAAGTTTGCTGACAATACTAAAAGTTGTTTTTAGTCCGACCTTTTTTTTTTTTTCCATTATAAAAGAATACACACTCATTCTTTCTTACAAGTAACTAAAACTTGGAAACAACTCAATGTCCCGAGCCAACTAAATATCATTATAAACTGTTTATACATTGGGATACCACACAGCGGTGAAAGTGAAGAGCCACAGTTGTGAGGATGGTGGCAAGTCTCATACAATAGTGTTGAATGAAAAACAGAATGTAACTGTGAATCCGGCTCTGCGGTGCGACACTTGCCCAGTGTGCACAGGCCTCTAGGTTCAGTTTCCAATACAGCAAAGGAAAGAAATGGTCTCACGTTTTAAAATAGAATCTATATAAACTAGGTATTGTGGCACACATCTATCTGTAGTTCCAGCAGGTGGGAAACTGAGGCAAAAAGATTGAGTTTGATGTCAACAAATGTGTGTGTGTGTGTGTGTGTATGTATGTGTATGTATATGTATGTGCGTGTGTGTGTGTATATGTGTGTGTGTGTGTTCACAAAGGGGGCAGAGACAGAAATATCAGTGAGATTTATTGACTGCCAGCCCAGCTCCAGGGAGAGACCCTACCAAAGAAATTAGGTAGAGTATGTGTCTTTTTTTTTTTTTTTTTAAAGATTTATTTATTTATTATATGTAAGTACACTGTAGCTGTCTTCAGACATCCCAGAAGAGGTGGGGATCAGATCTCATTACTGATGGTTGTGAGCCATCATGTGGTTGCTGGGATTTGAACTCATGACCTTCGGAAGAGCAGTCAGTGCTCTTAACCACTGAGCCATCTCTCCAGCCCCAGAGTATGCGTCTTAGTTAGGGTTTTACTGCTGTGAACAGACACCATGACCAAGGCAACTCTTATAAAGGACAACATTTAATTGGGGCTGGCTTACAGGTTCAGAGGTTCAGTCCATGATCATCAAGGTGGGAGCAGGGCAGCATCCAGGCAGGCATGGTGCAGGAGGAGCTGAGAGTTCTACATCTTCATCTGAAGGCTGCTAGCAGAATACTGGCTTC
The DNA here is from genome assembly GCA_028551405.1 of Uromys caudimaculatus. Taxonomy (NCBI): domain Eukaryota; kingdom Metazoa; phylum Chordata; class Mammalia; order Rodentia; family Muridae; genus Uromys; species Uromys caudimaculatus. The sequence goes on from CM052702.1 coordinate 134,077,211, forward strand.
TAGGCAGCTGGGATGAGGGTCTTAAGCCCACGCCCACAGTGACACACCTACTCCAACAAGGCCACACCTACTCCAACAAGGCCACACCTACTCCAACAAGGCCACACCTTCTATTAGTGCCACTCCCTGGGCCGAGCAGATACAAACCCTCCCAGCATGGAAGGGAAGGACAGTAACATCCTCTGGCCTGACCACACGTACCCACCACTCTCTCACACATGAAAACCTAACTGTCTAGTTAGGGTTTCTATTGCAGTGATGAAACCCTGACCAAAGCAACTTGAGTAAGAAAAGGTTTATTTCGGTTTAAACTTTCAGGTAACAGTCCATCGCTGAAGGAAATCAGGGCCGGAACTCAAACAGGGCAGGGACCTGGTGACAGGAGCTGATGCAGAGGCCATGGAGGGGTGCTGCTGACTGGCTTGCTTCCATGACTTGCTCAGCCCACTTTCTGACAGAACCCAGGACCACTTGACCAGAGGTGGCCCCACCTACAAGGGGCTCATTAATGGGCTCACAGAACTATCTTATAGATAACTTGATACACGAACACTTCATTTACTAAGATATAACTTTTTTTGGTTTTTATTAATTCCTAAGATCTCAGGTTAATAATATCACAAATATAGAACACATTACAAATGTAAAAGTTCCACAATTTTTACCAATTTAAACACTTTCAAAGTTCAGTCTTGGGATGGGCAGGTGTGCGCCTGCCTTAAATCCCAGCACCTGGGAAGCAGAGACAGGCAGCAAGCAGATCTCTATGAGTTCGAGGCCACCCTGTTCTACAGACTGAGTTCTAAGACAGCCAAAGCTACAAAGAGAAACCCTGTCTCAAGAAAACAAAACAATAAAAGAAGAAGACAAAAGAAAAGAAAAAAAAGTTGAGTTGGGGGGGGGAGAGGCAGCAGTAGTGATGCCTGTCTTTAATCCCAGCACTTGGGATGCAGAGGCAGGAAGATCTCTGAGTTTGGGGCCAGCCTGGTCTATAGAGCAAGTTCCAGGACAGCCAGGGCTACACAGAGAAACCCTGTCTTGAAAAGTAAAAAAAAAAAAAAAAAAAAAGGTTCATTTTCATTTTCATCTCAGTCTCTAAAAATCCAAAGTTTTTCAATTATGGGCTCCTATAAAATAAAAATAAGTTAAATGCTTTCTTAGTCCAAGAGACAAGAACATGACATAGTCTCAATCTAAACAAACCAAAAACAAACTCCCCAAAGTGTAACTGACTCAGTGTCTCTTATCTGAGAGTCACTCATGATTTTCTGGGCTCCTCCAAAGGGCTGGGGTCACTTCTCCAGCTCTGCCCTCTGTAACACACAACTTGTCTCCTAGGCTCCAGCTGGCTCCTCTCCACGGCTGCTGCTGCTCTTGGTGGTCATCCCACGGTACTGGCATCTCCAAAACACTGGGTCTCCTGCTATACCTGGGCTGCACCTTCACCAGTGGCTTCTCACAGTGCCAGGCCTCAGCTGCTCTCCATGACCCCGGTCCATGCCCTCAAAACCAGTACAACCTGGGTGACTCGTACCCCACCAAGTTTGGTTGCCAGCTCATGTTACAACCTAGGCCACCTCTAGAACAGGTTCTATGTGTTGACCTGAGGAAACCTCTCCCAGAAGATTTCACCTCAGTGATACTGATCTCTTAATCACCACAAATTTCTTAGCTCCAGCTGTCCAGTCTCAATTGCCTCAAGTAAAGCAAAGGTTTCGCTTCAGCATTTCTGTTCCCCTGTTAATCACACTGGCTCTCCAGCCCCAGCTGACTAGAACCACAGATCCTTCACACAAAAGGCCCCATGGAGCCAGGCAGTGGTGGCGTACGCCTTTAATCCACAGCACTTGGGAGGCAGAGGTAGGCCAGCCTGGTCTACAGAGTGAGTTCCAGGACAGCCAGCGCTACACAGAGAAACCCTGTCTCAAAAAAAAAAAAAAAAAAAGAGGCCCCATGGAGTCTCTGCTTCCCTCTGTAAGTTCACAAGCCAGGCCTCCATCTTCTCCACTGTGCTCAACTTTCTTATTTTCCAAACTCTACACAACATCTCACTAAGCTTTCAACACTCAAAGGCTTTTCTAGCTCAAAGTTCCAAAGTCTTTCAGCAATCCTCGACAAAACATGGTCTTGTGTGTCACAGCAGTACCTACTACCCTGGTACTAACTTCTGTCCTAGTTAGGGTTACTACTTCTGTAATGAAACAGCAGGACCAAAGCAACATGGAGAGGAAAGGAGTTATCTCAGTTTACATTGCCAGGTAAACAGTCCATCACTGAAGAAAATCAGAATAGGAACTCAAGCAGGGCAGGAACCTGGAAGCAGGAGCTGATGCAGAGGCCATGGAGGGGTGCTGCTTACTGGCTTGCTCCCCATAGCTCAGCCTGCTTTCTTATAGAACCCAGAACCACCAGCCTAAGGGGCGCTCTACCCACAGTGGGCGGGGCCCTCTCCCATTAATCACTAATTAAGAAAATGCCTAACAGGCTTGACTCCAGCCTAGTTTTATGGAGGGATTTTGTCACTGGGGACTCCCTTCTCTCGGACGATGCTAGCCTGTGTCAAGCTGACATAAAATTAGCCAGCATGCTAGCTAAATAAATAAATATGATTTTTTTTTTTTTAAAGGAAAGGGCTTGACAATGCAAACCTGTGATCTTAGCACCTCGGAAAGAAACAAGAAACTCAAAGTCATATCATCTTCAAGTCAGCCGGTGCTACATAAGACCCCATCCAAAAAAATATGTGGAGAGAAATCAAAACTGCCCCTCCTATGCTACAAGTGAAGAAGACGATGCAGACACTTTGGATGGAGGCCAGAGACAAGCATACGACCCTGCAATTCCACACCTAGGCACATGCCCGAGAGAACTGAAAACATGTCCACGTAGCATTTCTACCTGAGGTTTTTTGTTTTTTTTTTAAAAAAGATTTATTTATTTTATGTATATGAATACAGCATTGCTTTCTTCCAGACACCAGAAGAGGGCATCAGAACCCATTACAGATGGTTGTGAGCCCCCATGTGGTTGCTGGGAATTGAACTCAGGACCTCTGGAAGAGCAGTTGGTGCTCTTAACCGCTGAGCCATCTCTCTAGCCCCTCTACCTGAGTTTTTACAGTAGCATTATTCATTATAGCCAGAAGATGTTTTCATCTGCTGATGAGTGGATCCACACAATAGAATATTATCACTCACAGGAAGAAAAGGAATACGGATACTTTACAGCTAGGGAATCTTAAAAATATGCCAAGTGAAAGAAACCAGACGCTAAAGCCCGTGCACTATGTAATCCCATTCATAGGAAATATCCAGAGAAGACATTCACGGACACATTAAGAAAATCAGGTTAGGGGGAGAATTTGGGGGTAACAGCTAAGGAACACGTTGGTTTTTTGTTTTTTGTTTTTGTTTGTTTGTTTGTTTTTGGTTTTTCGAGACAGGGTTTCTCTGTGTAGCTCTGGCTGTCCTGGAACTCACTCTGTAGACCAGGCTGGCCTCGAACTCAGAAATCCACCTGCCTCTGCCTCCCAAGTGCTGGGATTAAAGGCGTGCGCCACCGCTGCCCGGCCAACATGTTGGTGTATATATATATATATATATATATATATGCAGCTATCTAGTTTGTACTTGGATTTCACATTGCAATTTCACAAGTTTTAGATGGCCATTGTGTGGTTTTCAACATTGATACAGAATCATTTCTTGGCTTTCTGAATTTTTAGTATGAAATTTCCCCCCCTTTTTTTTTCCAAATAGTTTTTTTTTTTCATACACTATAGCCCGCTTACAGTTTTCCCTCCCTCTACGTCTCCCTGTTCTGCCAACCTCCCTTTCTATCTGGATATATTCCCTTTGTGTCTCTCATTTCAAAAGAAGATTTTCTTACTTGTGTTTTATGTGTGTATGAGAGTATGCCTGCATGTGTGCCTCTTCTGGAACTAGAGCTACAGGTGACCGTTAGCCCTCGTGGGTGCTGGGTCCTGAACGCAAGCCCTCTCTGCAGGAGCAATGGCTGCTCTTCATTGCTGACCCATCTTTCCAGCCCAAGTACTTGAAGGAGAGCAAATGCTGAAGATTAAATCATTACTATGGTGGCACAACCTTGCAAATGTACTACTAAAACCCAGTGACGTGTAGGGCCAATATTAGGACAATAAAAATACAAACTTTTTAAAAATTATTCTTATTACTATTAATTATGTGTGTGTGTGTCCACACTGGCTGATGTGCATTCCAGTGCAGTGCCCTCAGAGATCAGGGCCACAGGACGTACTGCAGCTGGAGTTGTAAGTTGTGAGCCGCCAAATACGCAAGTTGGGTCTTTTGCAAAAGTACCTCCAGCCCTAAAAAATACAAAATGTTCAAATAAGAAAAAGACTCTGTAAATTGGGAACTAATGCTTCCTTATTTTTTTCTTTTCATGTTACATATTTAAAATTACATTTTTATTTTATGTGTATGGGGGGGTGCCACTCGCAGGTGTGGAGGTCAGATGACAAACTTACCTCTTTCTACCAAGTGGGTCCTGAGAATCAAATTCAGATTGTCAGTGTTGTTCCGCCAGGGCCATCTCACAGGCACTGATGTTTTGTTCCTTACAATCGCACCTGGCACTGGACAGACGGCTCAGCGGTTAAGAGCACTTGCTGCTCTTCCAAAGGATCAGATTGGATTCCAGCCCCCACATGGTGCAGGGGTGCGGGGAGTCTGACAACCCTTTTCTAGCCTCTGTGTGCACTGCATGCACATGGTACAGGTATATCCATGCAGACAAAATATCCACGCACAAAAAATAATAAAATGTTTTGTTTTTTTTTTTTTCTGGTTTTTCGAGGCAGGGTTTCTCTGTGTAGCCCTGGCTGTCCTGGAACTCACTCTGTAGACCAGGCTAGCCTCGAACTCAGAAATCCACCTGCCTCTGCCTCCCAAGTGCTGTGGATTAAAGGCGTGCGCCACCACTGCCCAGCTTAAAATGTATTTTTTAAATAGCACCTAATAAGGTATGTAGAATAAACAAGGAACTAAAAGTGTGTATGTATATATTTCAGTAGGTGAACACTTCATTGGGATATGTAAAGTCCTGAGTTCCACTCCCAGCTCCACAAAAACACGTTCAATGTAACAAGAGTTAGAAACATCCCCAAATCACCACCACAGACCTTGTGAAGACTTGTGAGTACCCAGGCTTCAGGAATGTAGGTCATGTTCTGGACCTGTTTTTGCCACCATCGGAAAGAATGTCTCCAACAACCACCCCTCCCCTCCCCAGCACACACGTAAGCAGGCTGACCAGGGGAAAGTAACATTAGCCCTAAAAATGTCATTCTCCCCCCCCACCCCCCAGAACGGGATGTCCTAGCCATTTGCTAACCTCCTAAAGTAACTCTGGGAGGCGGAAGGCAACGACTGGGGCAGGACTGGGAGGTACTGGGTAGGAGGGAAGTGTAGTGGCTCAGAGGCGTGGGGGAAACGTGAAGCGCTTGAGCTTGGGGCTGAAAGAGCATCAGGGCGGAGCAATGCGCAAGTGGGGGACATGGGAGGAGCTTGACGGGGGATGGGCGGGGCGAGAAGTGGAGAACTCAGGCAGGGGCGGAGCGCTGGAGCTTCAGATCCCGGAGTGTTACTGAGCGGTGGCGGGGCGCAGGGGTGGGGCGCAGGGGCGGAGCGCGAGGAGAGCGCGCAGGATTACAGAGGCGGAGCGTGGAGTGCTCATTAAAGAGTTACCCAGTTTGGAGACAGCAGAGTCGGGGACTAGGGAGCTCAGGGGCGGGGATTGGAAAGCTCAGGGGCGGGGCGAGCTCAGGGGCGGGGATTAGAGTGCTCGGGGCGGGGCTGGAAAGCTCAGGGGCGGGGATTAGGGAGCTCAGGGGAGGGACCTGGAGGACTCAGGTTAGGATTATAGAGCTCAGGGGCAGGGAGTGGAGGGCGCCGCGGTGAGACCGCTGCTTTGTAGTTGTTAGATTGGGCGGGGCTGAGACACGGGCGGGACCCGTGGGGACGCGAGCCGGGCCGCCTAGATGCCCAGACAGAGGCGACCGCGGGCTCGGTTTGGCCACGACCTCTCGGCACCCTTGGGCCTGTGCACCCTGGCCGTCTGCCCTTGGTCCCCAGCCGGCCATGCCCTCACCCGCGCCTCCCACCGAGCTGCTGCCGTGGGAGCGCGTGGTGGTGCTGCTGTCGTGTGCGCTGTCAGCTCTGGGCTCGGGCCTCCTGGTGGCCACTCACGCCCTGTGGCCTGACCTGCGTAGCCGGGCGCGGCGCCTGCTACTCTTCCTGTCGCTAGCGGACCTGCTCTCGGCTGCCTCGTACTTCTACGGAGTGCTGCAGGACTTTGCGGGCACTTCGTGGGATTGCATCCTTCAGGGCGCGCTCTCTACTTTCGCCAACACCAGTTCCTTCTTCTGGACCGTGGCCATCGCCCTCTACCTATACCTCAGCATCGTCAGAGCTGCGCGCGGGCCCTGCACGGACCACCTAGTCTGGGCTTTTCACCTCATCAGGTGAGTAGGAGACACTGCTTGGTCTCCAGGCCCCAGACCCAGGCTTTTGAGTCCCTAGCCTCGCTTGCTATGCTGTGGCGTTCGTGCGGTCCCTCTCTAGATGGCAAGGTGGTGTGTCCTACTGGCAGTCATGCCCTCAAGCATCTCCAAACCATGGAAGGATGTCCGACTTGCCCAAGAAATTGGAGCCAGACCTGTCTGAGCATCTCTGAAGAGGGTGGTCTCTGTGTCTGCCCCAGCCAGAACCTCCCAGCAAGGTGTGGGTGGGTGCAGAGCTTGCCCATAGGGAGAGGCCTGCCGTTTAGAAAGGAACTGGGGACGACAGTCTGTGCCCTTTGCCCCCTACTTCACCGTGATCTGGCAGTCTCTGCTGCCCATGGAGAGAAGTTCCAGTCTGCAGGCTGGGAGATGAGTTAGTTGTCTGCCCTGGCCTAAGAACCCACAGCTTCCAATTCTATACCACAGAGGGCGTGGTGCATCTAGCCACTCTCAGATGATTGTGTGTCGACTACAAAATACACAGAGATGTGCTTTTTAAGCTTTTCCTGACATTTATAGACTCAAGGCCCCCATCACTTACATGTTTCTTGTACGTTTAAAAAAAAAAAGATTTATTCCTTTTATTTTATGTGTGAATATTGACTGAATGTATGTATGGGTATCACGTGTATGTGTGCTTGGTGCCCTCAATGGTCAGACGAGGTCATTAGATTCCCCCCAGAAGTGGAGCTACAGATGGTTGTGAACCATCATGTGGGTACTGGGAATCTCTACAAGAGCAAGAAGTGCTCTTAAACACCTCTCCTAGCCATGTTTTCAACCATCTCTCCAGCCCATTATATGTGGTCTTGATTGTTGAGAATTCAGGTCATCGGCAGAAGCTGGCCAGGATCAGGCTCAGCAGCCTCCTGGAGTCCCTGAGAGTGGGGAAGCCCAAGACCCCGGAGCTGTGCTAGTCCGGCGCTGCGCTAGTCTGCCCTGCTTTCACGCTTGTCAGCAGGAAAGCTGTGCCCAGAAGCCAGCCTCCCTCCTGTCATTTCGGAGTTTGAAATTCTCAGCAGCTTGTGCAGAGTTTAAGGCAGTTTAAGGCTTGTTTCCTGTCTCCTTGCCTCAGCTCAAGGCACCAGTGTCTGCCCTAATTATAGGTCCTTTCTATTAAAAACTTGAGTGCTTTCCAAGGGCCGAAAGGGTAGTCAGCACTTTGGTAGAGACAAGTCACCTGGGTGTCACACGCAGAGGCAGCAAGCTGGGAAGAGTCACTTGACCTCCCGTTCTTGTAGCTCCTGGGAAGGAGACCAGCAGTCCCAAAGAAACGACAGAACCCTCTTCTCCACTGGCCAAGCAAAATCGTTGTGTCATGTCATCATGTTACGGGGTAGGGACCTGCTGCAAAGGAGTCCGGGGTTTCTCTCCTCTCCAGCATGCACCAGACACCAACTATGTCAGACACCAGAAGTCCTCCTTGGCAGGGTTGAAGTATGAACACAGGTGGTCATTGGCACTGGAAAAGGAGTCCAAGGTTGGACCTTTCTTTGCAAGGACCTCTCCTCTGCTTCAGTCTTTAAAAACCAATGAAGACCATTTTGTTTTGTTTTGTTTTGTTTTGTTTTGTTTAAGACAGGGTTTCTCTGTGTAGCCCTGGCTGTCCTGGAACTCACTCTGTAGACCAGGCTGGCCTCGAACTCAGAAATCCACCTGCCTCTGCCTCCCAAGTGCTGGGATTAAAGGCGTGCGCCACTGCTGCCCGGTGTAAGACTGTATATTTTTAAAGCAAAGAACCAGAACCCTCTCTGTGTGGTCCCTACAGAAGATGACTTCCCTAACCCATCTGAGTTGGGAGTGCTCTGCTCAGTCTGCATCAGTGACCCTCTGGGAGGGCAGGCTGTGTTTAAGAGACTTGCTAGAACCTGCCCAGCAGGTTCATTTTTGACCCAGATCCTCCCACCCTGGTTGCTAAGGGCTCTCCACTGTATAGCCTTGGAGTGTGAGGTTATTGTTGCTGACGGATCTGTTCATGGAAGAATTCTCGTTCCTGAACACAGCCTACCTGGATCCTCACTGTGTGTCTGTGTATTTACTTATTAGACAAGGTCTCTCTGTGTAGCCTTGGCTGGCCTGGAACCTCCTGCCTCTGGCTCCTGTGGCTGCTGAGATTAAAGGCATGTGCTACCACGCCCATCGGTTAGCCTGGCTCTTCAAGCTTTACAGCCTTGCAAAGGATTTTAAAATGCTAACAGCACAAATGGATATCTCTGGGAAGAATTCTTAAGAGCAGTCAGGGTTGGTGGCACGTCCCTATAACCCCAGGGGAGCTAGAAGCAGGGGAATCAGGAGCTCAAAGTCAACATCAACTTCAAATAAACTCGGAGGTCAGCCTGCCAGGCTGGGCTGCATGGGACCCTGTCTACAGCCACCCTCTAAAAGTTACTAGTAATTGACAGAATAGTGGAGTACCATTTTCTCATTGAACTAGAAGAAAAATCGTGAGGGTACTGACAGGAAGGAGTTGGCAAAACTGAACTGCCTGCTTTATTGGTTTTGTAAACCGGAATAATCCTTGTAGGAAGCTCTGGTTCATACCTCCGGGTCCTGTAATCCTATTGACCAGAGCCTAGCCTAAGACGATAATACAGACTTCACACAACGCTGTGTGTTCTTAGGACTTGCGGAGGCACTGTTGCCATAGTGAGAATTAGAACTGATTTCAGTGTCCAACAATAGAAGTACAGTGAGTTAAGAGACTTCTTTCCCATCCAAAATGTCATGCATCTCTTACATGCCGGTGGCCAGTGCTCTAAATCGAGTTTTCACTGGCCTAGTAGAATGTGGCACCAAAGGGAGACTTAGACCCCCCAGCCCTGAGAAATCCCATCTCCAAAACCAATTACAGGCATGAAACCCGGACTCTAGAGGTGGACAGGACAGTCACCCACCACTCACAGAATACCAATGGCCCAAGACCACAGAGCTGGGAAGTGGGAGGCTCGGGGTGGACACTAATTCTGACCCACTCCAGAGTCTGCGTCCTTTGTGAGTCTACCTGGGTAGAATAACTGAAATAGCCACAATTTGAACAACACTTGGTTTTAGTTTTGCAGATTTCCCAAACATTAGCACCTTATTGTCTCCTGTTCTTTTTCTTTTGTTTTGTTGGGGTTTTTGTTGTTGTTTTTTTTTTGTTGTTTTTTTGTTTGGTTTTTTTTTTTTTTTTTTTTGAGACAGGGTTTCTCTGTATAGCTCTGGCTGTCCTGGAACTCACTCTATAGATCAGGCTGGCCTCGAACTCAGAAATCCACCTGCCTCTGCCTCCCAAGTGCTGGGATTAAAGGCGTGCGCCACCACCGCCGGCCTGTTCTTTTTCTTGAACAGACACAAATGCTTATGTGTGTGGCTCTCCAGCAGAGGTACACAGACCTATACATAAACTACAAGTGCCAGGATGACACTATCACCTGATAGGTAGACTTTCTCGGGCCTTTGTCTCTCTGAGGACTCTCAGAGTGTCTCTGAGGAAAGTTCTGGTTTATGCGTTGACCTGGTTTTCATGTCTTTTTAGCCCTCCGTTCTTCCATTTCCAAAGCCATCTTGGTTCGCAACGCTGACTTTATTTCTACTTATTATTATCGTTCAGGGAGTACGTGTGTCATGGCACCCATGTGTGGAGATCAGAAGACAGCTTTGTGGAGTCAGATCTCTCCTTCCATCTTTATGTGGGTTCCAGGGATTGAATCAGCAGGCTTGGGCAGTAAGCACCTTCACCCCTGAGCCACATTGCTAGCCCAACACTGAGGATTTTGTTCATTTACTTTTGTTTTTGTTTGAGTCCGATCCTGCTTCCACTTCCAGAGTGCCGTGATTGCACTCTCAGTGGACTCACTGAGTGACCACTCAGGGTTCTAAGCATGGCTGAGGGTCAGGATGAAACCCAGGCAAGTGTTCTTCCTACTGAGCTGTATCCCAAGCGCCTATTTATATTTTGTTCAGACAGAGCCTTAGTCTGTAATCTAGGCTAGCCTGGAATTCCATATGTAGCCCAAGCTATCTTCAGACTCAGGGCAGATCCTTTGCCTGGCCCCTAGGTGCTGAGACTACTGAACAGATCACTGTACTGGATTGTGAGGAGTTCACCATGGTGATTTGTAGAATGTCCCTCGATTTGTTTGTCTGGTGCTTCCTCAAAGGGTTTCAAATTCTGCACTCTGGCAGGTTTCAGAAGTGCTTTGGAGTTGACGTGGCAAAGTGACATCTGCCAGGCACGCTGTGGTTATTGCGCTCTCTCTCTCTCTCTCTCTCTCTCTCTCTCTCTCTCTCTTTTCTTTCTGCATGGGTGTTTTGCTGGCGTGTATACCCAAGGAGGCCAGAGGATGTTGGGTCCCCAGGGACTGGAGTTACAGATGGCTGTGAGCCACTGTGTGGGAGCTGGGTATTGAACCCAGGTCCTCTGTAGGAGCAGCCTGGGCTACGTCTACAGCCCCTGCTTCAGATTAGATCATTCCTGTTTACAGCCATAAGAATGTGCCTCTCTGGTCATTGGCTACAGCGCCCACCTGTGGCCAGGGCTGGAATTGCCGGGGGTGTCTTGAACGTACCCTTCCTTTATGGCAACTGAGATAACCCTGAAGCTGTCTCCACCCTCCCCTTGGCTAGGGCTCCAGAGTCAGCACGAGCTGGCTAGCCACCTACCTTCTGCCAGATCAGTTCTAGAGTCCTGTGGATAGGGGTGGGATGTGGGTATTATCTCTCTCTCTCTCTCTCTCTCTCTCTCTCTCTCTCTCTCTCTCTCTCTTTCTCGAGACAGAGTTTCTCTGTGTAGCCCTGGCTGTCCTGGAACTCACTCTGTAGACCAGGCTGGCCTCGAACTCAGAAATCCGCCTCTGGTTCCCAAGTGCTGGGATTAAAGATGTGCGCCACTGGCAGGTGTTATTTCTTAAGGGTCAGAGGTAAGGATCCTGACTAAGCTGGCCTCCAGCAGTCTGTGAGTGAATGTGACCACAGCTGTATTGCCTTCTCTCAGTCACCTGCCTCTGGCGCTTTTTGGGTGATGGAGAAGAAAGTCTTGTGTCTCAAGTTGACCATAGAAACTCTTTGTGGGGGATTGAAAGTCCCAACATGCCGGGCAGTGGTGGTGCACGCCTTTAATCCCAGCACTTGGGAGGCAGAGGCAGGCGGATTTCTGAGTTTGAGGCCAGCCTGGTCTACAGAGTGAGTTCCAGGACAGACAGGGCTATACAGAGAAACCCTGTCTCGAAAAATTTAAAAAAAAAAAAAAAAAAAAAAAGAAAGAAAGAAAGAAAGTCCCAACATAATGAAAAGGAACACAAAAGGTTGGGTCCAGCCAGCCATCATAGGGCATGCCTGTAATCCCAGCACTTAGGAGGCTGAAGCAGGAGGATTGCCACAAACTCAAGGACAGAGCTGAATTTGGGGGTTCTTCCTGCGGTATCTCAGCGTCCTCTCTAAGACTTGCGCTAGAGACGGGTGGCGTGGATGGGGAGAGAGAATCTGTTTTGTTTGTGTTCTCTGAGACAGGTTCTCAGCTGAGCCTAGCTTCAAACTTGCTGTGTAGCCCTGTGAGCGGTCAAAGTCTCGATCTTCCTGCCTCCACCTCCCAATTGCAAGGATTCCAGGAGTGATCTTCCATGCCCAGCTTGGCGTTTGTTCTAGCCGATGTCTAGCACTGGTAGCCCAGGCTGGCCTAGAACTCACTGTGTGGACCAGGAGAGTGGCTTTGAATTAAGGTCAGGTTTCTCACCTTCATCTCCAAGTGCCATGCCCCCCGCCCCCTTGTTCAGTTGCTGTTGTTGGGGTCTATAGACCGGGGGCTTTTAGAGCTGACAAGGGAGGAATAGATTCTAGGAAAGGAAACATTTCCACATTTTCTTTTTTTGGACAGGTCTCACTATGTAGTCTTGGCTGGCCTGGAAATCCCTACAGGTGGCAAGGGGGGGGGGGAGGATGAGATAGGAGCGCTGATCGAAATTCATAGGACAAAAGGAAATTCCTTTCTTTTTAGACTTGGGAGTGGGGAGGTCTCCGTGCTTAGAACAGAGCAGCCTCAATTTAGCCGTTAGGTGAAAGTGTAACTCAGGAAGCCAATCCCACGGCCCCGCCCTACCGTGGGCTGCTGCAAATTAGGAGTTTAGCTGCTTAGGGAAGGTACTGGATAGGAAGTACAGGGCATCCATGATCCCCTCTACAGGGGCAGCCTCTGAGCAGCGGTCTCTTGAGCAATACTCCAGGGCTTCAGTGTCCCCCAATTGACACTGGCTGTTTTTTGTTTGTTCTATCCAAGGTTTGTCCCCCCCCCCCCCAAGATAATATGGTAAAGTCTTAGCAGTAGGAAACCCAGAGCAAGGGCCCCAGGGTTGGTCCCAGAGGCTACCTTTGATCCTTCCAAGTGTAGAGCAGAGTTTATTTTCTTCAGGCCAGTACAGCCAGGAGCTAGGTGTGCAGGGCCATCTGCTGGGGACTAGAGTATCACCAGGTACTGGCGTATTGCACAGGATACCCCCCCCACACACACACACACACACAGCTGAAGCCACAGAATGACCTCAAGTCGGCCTTCCTAGAGACTGACCCCATGACCTCTCCCACGTCCTAGCTCTGCCCCAGCAGGGGCACAATGGGAGACCATTGTCCTGGGGATGCTGCCTCTGCTGCCTTTCCTCGGTTCAGACCGGCTTCCAGCTGACTCCTCCCCCAGAGCCTTTGTAAACTGAAACATTGTTGCCTTAGAGTTTCCTCACCCCTTCCCCCACCCCAATTCTGTTAACATTTAAGACTTTCCACAGCCACTGGGTCCTTAAACCAGAAATTGCTGTTTGGTGTATCGAAGGCTGAAGGAAGACCCCCTCTTTGTTTTCTTTCTTTTTTTATTTTTTATTTTTTATTTTTTATTTATTTAATTTTTTTTGGTTTTTCGAGACAGGGTTTCTCAGTGTAGCCCTGGCTATCCTGGAGCTCACTCTGTAGACCAGGCTGGCCTCGAACTCAGAAATCTACCTGCCTCTGCCTCCCGAGTGCTGGGATTAAAGGCATACGCCACCACTGCCCGGCTGGTTCTCTCTCCTTGGCATGTAGATGGCATTGTCTCCCGGGATCCTTACAAGGATTCCCTTTGTGCTTGTTGGTGTCAAATCTGTTCCTACAGAATACAAACAGCTCTTAGATGTGAACCCGATCTGGCAGCCGCCTCATTTGAATTGAGTTAACTCTTAAAGAACCTTGTCTCCACATAAAGTCATAGCCTCAGGTTCTGAAAGTTGAGGCTTCAAGAGAAGGATCTGGAATGGAGTTCAGTGTAGTCTATAACTGCCTCAGAAGGGAGGAAGCTGGTGCAGAGCCTGCCCTCAGGTTCTAGGTAAACACAAATTGGGGGGGGGGGGGTCCAGGCAGTCCTGGGAAGTGCTGTTGATGCCACCCACCCTAAGTGAGAGATCTGCTTGGGTGTGGTGTGCTAGCCCTCCTTCAGTTAGACGCTAATCCTTGAGTGCCCCTGCTTCAGAATCAGAGCTTTAAAGAGGAGAGGCCCCACCCAGTCTCATCAGCCTGGTCGGCATGAGACCCTGTCTCAAAAAAATTTAAGTGGTGGAGAGAACTTTTGTAATCTAAAATAGTTAGAAGGACAGACTGAATCCCACAAGCTGCCCTCTGACCTCCACCCGTGTGCCTGGACAGCCATGCCCTCCCTCACAAGTAAATAAATGTAATTTTTAAAAACGAATATGCACATACATATTTCTATACCAAGTACTCCCTGTGGCCACGCCCATACAGCCAGTGGACTTTCCAGGGGTGCTTTGCTGACCCCCGCTCTCCCCAGCCGGGGACCACATCCAAGAATGCTGTATTCTGTAGGAACAGATTTGACACCAACAAGCACAAAGGGACATCCTTGTAAGAATCCTGGGAGACAATGCCATCTACGAGCCAAGGAGAGAGGACCCAAGAGAAACCTCCTCACCCACACCTCAAACTTCTAGCTCCAGAGCCATGGGAAAAGAACAGTGGGGTGAAGACTGGCTCTGCATTTGCTGCTCTTGCAGAGGACCTGGGTTTGGTTCTTAGCATCCACATGGCGGCTCACAGCTGCCTGAACTGTAAGTGATGTCACTTCAGGGGATCTGACTCTCTCTTCCGGCCTCCATGTGGTATGCGTATATACATGCAGGCAACACACACATGTCCATGAAATAAGCAAGTCTTTAAAACATAAAGCTTAGTGTTGTTAGCCCTGGATGGAGGCAGAGACAGGCAGATGGGAAGCTGAGCATTCAGCGTAGAGTTGACGAGAAGAACACAGTCGGAAGAACGAGGAAGCCACTGTGCAGCCCAGGAGCACCGGTCCCTTCATCCTGCAAAGAGGTCCCTTAGTCACTGCCGGGGAAGCCACAGGCTGTGGCTTAGTCTCTGCATTCTCAATTGCACGCGTGCACACACACACACTATAAACACACCCATCTACACTCTTCTGGTGAGCACCATAACATTACAACATTGCAGCCGCATAGCCCAGGTTGGCCTCTGGAGTGTCTGTCTTCCAAGTGCTGGGATTACCGGCATGCACTGCCATGCCTTGGCTCTAATCACAGCCTTGATGGATGCCAGCAGTTATAGGGTTGCCTGGGCTTGTATGAACTGTGTGAATGTTCACTGGATTTCCTCAGACGGTGCGGTCACCATCCCCACCCTGTGGGAACACTGGCCTGGCGTACTGAAGCTAAGCAACTTGCCTAGGTGGCAACAAAGTGGTAATTTGGACCCAACCCATTGCATCAAAGTCAGAGCCCTCAACCCATGTGTCACCTTCAAAGGAGGTATCCCTCTGAGAAGCTGTTTTGGAAGGAAACTGGATAGGGATTCTGGGAAGGAAACCTGGGACTTGAACCTAGTCCTAGTTGTGTTGCTGTGAGGGTGTTCTCCAAATAGTGTGCATCGGATCCCATTACAGATGGCTGTGAGCCACCATGTGGCTGCTGGGATTTGAACTCAGGACCTCTAGAAGGGCAGTCAGTGCTCTTAACCGCTGAGCCGTCTCTCCAGCCAGGTGGTCCAGGAGGTCACTTTGACCCTTACCAGGCTACATACACTTTCTTCACATAAGAAAAGAGGCCATAGGGCCAAGGGGTTCTACCCACAGCCTATGATTCTAGACCCTGCATTCTCCCAAATCCTGTGACCTCAAGCTCCCCCCGGGTTACCGAGAGACTGACTGGAGTGTTTAAGCCTAGCCATACGTACTGCTGATGTTTGCAGACTGGGGCCCACGCCCATCTGGATGCAGGGAGAAAAACTGGGTGTGTAGGAGCTGGAACTGTCTGGCCACACCTTCTCCGAGGAGCACTGAGTTTTTGTTTTTAAATTATTTTATTTTTCAATATGAGTGTTTTGCCTGTGTGTTTACCTGTGCCAGAAGAGGGCATTGGATCCCCTGAAACTGGAGTTACCAGTTTGTACCAGTCTGCAAATACCAGCATTGGTGTTGAGGTTTAAACCCTCCTTCAGGGCTGGGCAGTGGTGATGCACGCCTTTAATCCAGGTGGATTTCTGAGTTCGAGGCCAGCCTGGTCTACAGAGTGAGTTCCAGGACAGCCAGGGCTACACAGAGAAACTCTGTCTCGAAAACAAAAACAAAAACAAAAACAAAAACCCTCCTTCAGTCCCCTGGCAACCTGGAGGAGCTTGGGGTCGCGTTAACCCAGGGTCTGGATCGGGGATTGTAGGCTACAGGTAGGTAAGTAAATCCCCTTGGCCCCAGATGGTTGTGAGTTACCATGTGGTACTTAGAATCCTGGAAGAGCAGCCAGGAATCTTGACCACTGAGCTGCGTCATTTGGGAGGTTTTTTTTTTTTTTTTTTTTGAGAGAGTCTCACTCTGTAGCCCAGGCTAGCGTCTCACTGTGTAGTCCAGGTTGGCCTGGATCTCACAGTGGTCTATCTGTCTCCACCTCTCAAGTGCTGAGCTACAGGCAATTACCAGCATGCCCAGTTTCTGTGGCGCTAGAGATGGCCATTTCCCTCCTGACCAAGTCATATATCCCCAGCCCCAAAGTCCTGGGATTCTAAATTAGAGCAGGCTCCCCAGGCCCTTCCTGCCTTCCCTTGACTTTGCAGGAGCACTAATGCTGGTTTGGGGAGCACTGTCCTCTTCAGAGAGAACCCCAGTCAGTTTTGCCCATGCTGACATCACAGGGTGTTATGGGCTAACCTTGGCACCTCTTTTCTCATTCTTCAGCTGGGGTGTTCCGTTGGTCATCACAGTGGCCGCCGTCTCTCTAAAGAAGATAGGCTACGATGCCTCGGATGTGTCCGTGGGCTGGTGCTGGATCAACCTGGAGGCGGAGGACCGTGTCCTGTGGATGCTACTGACCGGGAAGCTATGGGAGATGCTGGCTTATGTCTTGCTACCTCTGCTGTACCTTTTGGTCAGGAAGCACATCAACAGGGCGGTAGGTGCCACTGCACTGGCCCTTAGGGGACAGGCTGTATCTCTGAAGAACCAAACTAGTGCTAGGGACTGCGTGCCTGGGCTGTCTTCGAGGCTGACTGAACAGGCTCAAACAGATAAAAGTAGCTGGTCTGTAGAACTGCATTTTCCGCATTGTCCTGCAGCGCCCCCTTGTGTCAAGCTCCGATATTACACTAAGGAGTTAAGATCACGGCAATCAGAATTATGGAGACCATAAACCCACAGGGCTATCCAGAAAGGGAGGCTTGTCCTCAGAGAGGTGGGAGCCGATAAACTGATAAACCGATCAGTAGATAAAGCAGTGATGGCTTCCAAAGAGCTGTGCTGAGTTCTGACTCCAGCCAGCGAGAACCCCATTTCCTTCTTTGTATTTATGTACTTTTTTTTTTTTTTTTTTTTTGGAGACGGAGTCTTGTTTTGTTGAGATGGGATAACATGTAGCTCAGGCTGGCCTCGAACTCACGATACAGTCCTGTCAAGGATGGCCTTACATTTCTGCTCCCCCTGCTTCCACCTCCCAAGTGTTAGGATTACAGGCACACTCCAGCATACCAGTTCAGCAGTGCTGGGGCTGGAACCCAGGGCTTCATGCGTGCTAGGTGAGCGCTCCATCAAACGTACTATATCCCTTAGCCCCGGAGACAGGATCTGATGCTCCTCAGACTGGCATTGACCTTTGCGGCAGAGGACAACCTTAAACTCTTGCTTCTCTTGCCGGGTGGTGGTGGCGCACGCCTTTAATCCCAGCACTTGGGAGGCAGAGGCAGGCGGATTTCTGAGTTCGAGGCCAGCCTGGTCTACAGAGTGAGTTCCAGGACAGCCAGAGCTACACAGAGAAACCCTGTCTCGAAGAAAAAAAAAAAAAAAAAAAAAACTCTTGCTTCTCCTGCCTCTGCCTCTCAATAGGGAGAAACTTTAAGTTTTTAACCCCTCTGAGTTTTCAAGGCAGAAACTCTGGGAGGATGTGTCTTACTGAGTTGTTTTGTCTTTCCGTGCTTGAGATTGACCCCCGGGCCTCTGCTTGCTTAAACAGTCTATTACTGAGGCATGACCATGGCTGTAGATTCTTCTGACTCAGTCTGTTTCTCTCTCTCTCTCTCTCTCTCTCTCTCTCTCTCTCTCTCTCTCTCTCTCAAAGTCTCACTGTGTAGCCCTGGCTGGCCTTGAACTCACAGAAGCCACCTGCCTCTGCCTCCCCAGTGCATGTGACAATTTCCTCTTGCACTTTGGCAAGAGTTTTCAGAAAAGAAGATGAAGTGGGCAGAGAAGTGGGAACATAGATCATCCCCTGCCTGGAGACGGGGAGGGAAGCTGAACATGAGTTGGGAGACACTCTTGGCTCTGAGGAGCAGCCCAGCCAGTCTAGGTTCCACCTCCTGTCCAGCTCTGCCCTGCCCCTCCCTGGCTGTGTGAGGCAGGCATTCAGCTCCCCGGGCTGCTACAGAGCCCTAGGGGAGGAGGAAGTGGGCCCCTCTATCAGGCGAGCACCCAGGGATGCTAGGCATATGGTTATTTCCTTACCAGGACTTCAGTGTCCTAGACCAGACTCAAACCAGCACCCCTCGTTAGTCACCTCAACTGGGTTTACAGATTTGATTGTGATTTGAAACTGAACATTTTTCCTGCCAAGACAACCATTCCCAAGGAATGCAAGAGCCAAGACTGGCTCCATCCCTTCCTCTGCCCCTTCTGTGGGCAAGCCTGCACTCTGGGGATCTTGAACTGTGGAGGGGGTGGAGGATGAGCTGAGAAACAAGGGTGGGTGACCTCAGAGGATAGAGGTTGGAAGAACCATGGAAAACAGACAGCAGCCAATGGCCAGGAGGGAGTCAGGACTGTTTGCAGAATGTCCGGCTGTGAGCTTCATTCTGAATGTGACTGACTAAGGACTTGAAGGTGAGGGAACTGCAGACAACTGGGGATGCTTTCCTAGGTACAAGGACTGATAAGACCTGGGGATGGCAGAGAGTGACCTGGCTGGAAGGAAGAATGAGCACGGGAAAGCGTGGGATGGAGGTCAGAACTGAGCTGGGCTTGCTCACCCTGACGGGGGCCATGTAAGAAAAGGCTGAAATGGAGCCTCCAAGGGCTTTGAGTCGAGGGCATGCCAAGGCTGCCTGAAACCTTCTGAGAACCTGCCACCTGGGTTGGGGTGGCCTGCAGTGGACAGGAGAGAGACACGGTGGTCAGGACTGGCCCATGTGTGGTGGTGGGTCATAGTATCAAGATTCTGGGCTGGCCTATCTGTGAGGCATGACTAGGAAAGAGAAGACTAGAAGATGATTCCCAGGTCACACGGGTGCAGGAAGGATGAAGTGCGTTCAGCTGGGATGAATGTGGACTTGAGGTCTAAGATGGCTTTGCTCATCCTGCGCAGAGGGCTATGATGTCTATGGAGATGTGGAATAGGCAGGGTGCGAAGTCCGGGAGCTGGCGGTTGGGGAGAACCCTCCTGGTCTGATAGGCTCCAATCCTCCGCAGGGTCCCAATGGAAAAGACTACAGTGTCCGCCTCTTGCCTTCCCCGGCTGGTGTGGGCATGTGGCTGTGTACGGGTGATCTGGCTCATTCATGTCTTTACTCCCTGTTCTCCACCCAGCACCAGGCGCTCTCGGAATACCGGCCCATCCGTGAGGGGCGCCAGCTGCAGCAGAGTTCCTTTACTTCCATGGCTGATAAGAAGCTGGTTCTCATTCCACTCATATTCATCTGCCTCCGGGTCTGGAGCACCGTGCGCTTCGTCCTGACCCTCTGTGGCTCCCCGGCTGTGCAGACGCCCCTGCTGGTTGTTCTGCATGTATGTCTGTTTGAGTGGATTCTGCTACCCTACGGTGGCATGGCCAGATCCCCTCCCTACAGATGCGTCTCAGGTCCCAATGTGTTAGCCAGGATGGGGAGCATAGTAGGTCATTGTCCCTTCCCTGTCCCAAAGCAGGTGTGGAGTGTCCTCTTGTTCTCAGCAACCTAGAGAAGCACTGGCAGAGTTGACTGATCCCGGGTTCTTCTCAATGCAGAAGGCCTAAATGCAGGTCTGGGCTAGGTGGCCAGTTTAGACCTGTTCGGAACGCTGGTTAAGCCTACGTGTCTGAGCTCATCCCACAACAGTTTAGAGGCAGGGACAGGAAAGGTCATGGGATTCATAGCTGCCCACCGACTCCCCATGATTGTGTTTCTAAGACACCCTCAGCCCTGTGTTTACGCCTCTTCCCCATCCCCCACAGGGCATTGGAAACACCTTCCAGGGTGGGGCCAACTGCATCATGTTCGTCCTCTGCACCCGGGTGGTCCGCACGAGGCTCTTCTCTCTCTGCTGCTGCTGCTGCTGTCCTCGGCCCTCCCCCCAGAGCCCTCCTGGGGCTCCTACTCCCCCCAAGATGGGAGAATCTCAGGAATCCAGACGGACCCCAGAAGTGCCCAGCACTTGAGCTGTTGGCTTTCTTCACTGTTCCGTGCTGGCGCGCTGCCTTCCTAGTCCCTGCCTCAGGATTCGGGGACCAAGCACACTGGAAACCTCAACCAGTGATGCTCAGAGCCCAGTGGAGGGACAGCCATCGGTGTGGACTCTTCTACCTCCCAGACTCGCAGGCAGGCAGTGCATTTCTTGCACACTCATGTCCTGGTTCAGTGGGCTTTGTTTGTGTAAGCGCAAAGAGCTATGCAGGGTACTGCCAGGGTACTTGTTCTCAGTGTCCCCGGCCACCAGCGCTGTTTACAATTGGAGGGACCCATACCTGTGGACCTATCCCAGGCATGACTGAAGAATGAACACCATCTTGGATCCCAGACATCACAGTATGGAGTCCAGGTTTGCCAGGGTGTTGAGAATCCCTAGAGACCCTGGGGGTTGTTAGCAGTGCTGGTCAGCAGAGGGTAATATCCTTACACTAGGTCCTAAGTCCACCGAAGTCACAGGAGACTGCCATCATTGATCAAAACCACCCAGGCACACACTCGTGGGCATCTCACCGAGTCTCTGCATGGGTCACCACCCCTCAATGTTTATTACACCTGAATTTCACAGGCCAGAGTCCAGAGTCCTGTCTATCAGTCAATCACTTGACGTCCACGTTCCCGCCCAGTATCAGGACGGAAGGCAGCTCAGCTCTAGTCCCTCTGGACAATTACTAGTTCACCTGCTGGTCTCACCGAACCTTGTCCTCACGGTGACTCATGCAGGGGGAGTGGGTGGGGGTCTGGCTCTGCACTTTGTTTAGGAAAGGTGGTCAGAGAGTTAGTGAATGGACTGATTCTACCTCGAAGGTAAATGTTTTAAGATTCAGCCTTGGGCTGGCCTGTAGCTTGGTGTGGTTTCCAGGTTGGTCCTAGCACCCAAAATGCTTAAAAGGTCTTTATGTTTTGCTTTGCAGTTACCTGGGGGATATAGAAATAGGATTCTGAGATGATTACATTTTATTTTATTTTATTTTATTTTATTTTATTTTATTTTATTTTATTTTTTGAGACAGGGTCTCATGTGGACATGCTGGCCTGGAATTTGCTATGTAGATCAGGCTGGCCTCTAACTCACAGAAATCCACCTGCCTCTGCCTCCTGTAATTTTTTTTTTCTTTTTTGGTTTTTCGAGACAGGGTTTCTCTGTGTAGCCCTGGCTGTTCTGGAACTCACTCTGTAAACCAGGCTGGCCTCGAACTCAAAAATCCACCTGCCTCTGCCTCCCGAGTGCTGGGATTAAAGGCGTGCGCCACCACTGCCCGGCGATAATTACATTTTTAAAAAGTATTTTGTTTTGTGGTGTTGTGCCAGTTAGGCAGGTGATCTGCCACTGAGTTCTATCCCACCTCCCACTGCCCCTTTTTGAGACAGAATCTCACTAAGTTGCCTAGACTGACCTTGAATTCTCTGTTGATCAGGCTGGTCTTGCACTTGAGATTTTCCTACCTCAACTTTCCAGGAAGCTAGAATTGTAGTCTTGGGCTAACAAGCCTGGCCAAAGAGCAGCTTAACTGAGATCTGCACCTCTTTCTACTCAGTGGCTCTTCTAGCCACACATCCCTCATTTTAGAAAGCAGTGTGTGCTGATGCACAGGCTCTCTGGTGTGGGATGTGTACCCGCCACCGCCACCTTGCAGTCAAGGTGAGGTAGCGCCTTTGGATTCTGTTAATACCACCCCCAGCCCCCCATCCCCCCCCCCCGCAAAGCCGAGAGGATGCTCAGAGCCTGGTAAAACGGTTCAAAATGAAAGCAGAGCCACACGGGGCCATCAGTTCCCACCTCTGTCAGGAAAGGAATATTCGATCAGAGGGTTGTGTCCATAGGCTCCCTTTCCGGTTTACTAAAGCATTTCTTTAGAAAAATCTACAAATGTGGGTTCCCTTTTGGGAGTCAGAGAAAGCTCCTTGGCAGTAGTCTGTCTGCTTACAAAGCCAGCCTGTGTAGGACGTCCTGAGGTCCCGGGAAGATATTACAGCCAATTTGTGCACTGTCAGTGTGCGGTGGTAATGAGCTCCTGGCTTCTAAAATGGGACAGAAATTCTAGGAATTTGTTTCCTGCAGAGGAGAAAATACGCTACAAAATACCACAGAGGAAATGATGTTGGGTTAAACCCAGCTCGACAGGGCACCGTGGAGCCCTGGCTTGCAGAGGGGTATCAGAAAACCCTGGTCCTGGAACCTGGGGCTTACCCAAGCTTTCTGATGGATGGTTGGTGCCACTGGCCAAGATTGCTGCCCGTAAAACCCTCTACAAAGTCTGCACTTGGCTCTTTCCATCTGTTCCCACTCACGCTGCTCTGTCACTGCAGGTGGCTAGTGGTGACCTGAGGCCTGGTACCTGGCCTCTAGCCCTACGACTTCACAGACATCGAGCTTAGCTCAGCCAGTGACCAAGTGGGTCTTCTAGGCACCCAGAGTTCAGAACTGAAGAGGACAGAAAGAATCCTCGGGGCCGGGAAGGGACTTAGGCCGCCAGCTCCCCTTATGCTCTGCTCAGCCTGGTGGGGTCCTATCTCTGCTAGGTAGTGTCCTTAGTATTTGTCTGTCCGTGTCCCTCAGTCACGCAAATGTGACCTCAGCCTTAATGGGTGCTACAGCTCTTGCCATGTACCTCCCTGCACTCTTCTTAAGCACTTTGTGAATCTTGTTCTGCTAATCTGTTGCCAGCTGCTTCCTGCCTCAGACTTTCTGAGGCTCTGTGTGTGTGTGTGTGTGTGTGTGTGTGTGTGTGTGTGTGTGTGTGTGTGTGTGTGTGTGTGTGTGAGATATTACACTTTAGCATTTAGCTATTTTCCCATCCCTTTTCATTTTGTTTTTTTAAGTTTTGAAACAAAGGGTTCTCACTAGTTGTCCAGGCAGGCCTTAAACGGTTTTACTGTTTCTGGGATTACAGGCCTATGCCACCCCAATGCCCCCCCCTCTGAAAATAAAAATAAAAATTATTATGTGTCCGAAATGAGACCCTATGTCTTTGTTTTTATGCGTATGGGTGTTTTGCGTGTGTAAGTGCTCCTTAGTGTGTGCACAATGTCCTTAGAGGCCAGAAGGAGTCTGATCCTCTGAAACTGGAGTCACAGATAGTTGTGAGCTCTGGGTAAGGGGAACTAAACCTGGGCCCCTTGCAGGAACAGCCAACGCTCTTACCTGCTGAGGTAGCTCTCCAGCCCCTCTGCAAATGTTTGTGTGAACTCACGGTTGTGACATTAATTAAACCTGGCATGAGATTTCTTTTGGTCGCTTCCCCCCCCCCCCGTGTTTGCTGAGCTGACTTACACCGATGTGGCGAGGAGTGAGTGAGGCCAGTCAGGCGGACCCGGACGTGGCTGAGACCTGGAGAACCTTCTTCCAAGGATACAGTCACTGGGCACATGATACTTGAGAAGGCGCAGGTGCCTGCTCTGATTGGCTGCGGCAACCCCATCACCACCGCCTTGTCTAGCTTCTGTCCTTAAGTCCCAGGTCAGTTACAGTCTGTAGCCCTGAAGTCACAGCCCTCTCCCATCAGAGCCTTCCACCTGTGGCGGTTGGTTCTCATACACTGTGTTCCCCACCCTCCCTGCCCTCCGTGACCCTCTGTGACCTCCCCCAGGCCTTCCCTGACTCTCCATGACCCTCTCTGGCCCACCACAACACCCTGTTCTCACTGATGGCGGTACCTCTCCCCTTTCTGTCCATCCCTCCTGCCTGACCTAACCGCAAACCTTACTCTGAACGCCAACTTCTGCCTTCTTCTCCTGTAGCACCCCAACTCCACCTAGACCATGAGTCTGAACCTCAGCTTCTCACTGCTGGGATCACAGGCCTGCACAGCCATGTAGGATCCACACATCCAGTCCTGGATGTGTTGCACCAGGCCTCCCTGGCCTGAGCTTTCCGTCTCCCAAGCCGTCTCTACCCTTCACTCTGCAGGAACCTCCTACTTTTGCCTGCTCCTCACTTCCACCAGTTCCTTCTTTCTTGCTGCTCCTCGTTGCTCCACGATGTCCCTGTGCTTGGTGACCTCTTTTTGCCCTTACCCAGTGGACACCCAACAGAATGACTTCTTGTGCCCACAGATTCCCCAGCAGAGCTCTACGTCATTTTCTTCTGGGACTATACGTTCCAGGGACCGGCCCAGCATGCACCTGTGATCTAGTTTCATCTCTGTGGCTGTAATAAAATGTCCTGACAAAAAGCAATTTAGAGGCTGAGCCTGGTGGCTCACACCTTTCATCCCTGTGCTTGAGTGGTAGAGGCAGGTAGATCTCTGAGAGTTTAAGACCAGAGAGACTGGAGAGTTTCAGGCAAGCCAGGGCTACATGGTGTCTCAAAAAGCAACAAAAAGCAACTTAGGAAAAGGCTTGCTTTAACTTACCAATGGAGCTTACACATAGTCCATCATTTTAAGAAACTCATAGTTGCAAAACCTTTCTTTCTTTCTTTTCTTTAAAAAAGATTTATTTTATATATGTGAGTACACTGTCACTGTCTTCAGACACAGCAGAAGAGGGCATTGGATTCCATTCAGATGGTTGTGAGCCACCACGTGGTTGCTGGGAATTGAACTCGGGACTTCTGGAAGAGCAGTCAGAGCTCCTAACCGCTGAGCCATCTCTCCAGCCCCTTGGTTTGCTAGTCTTGTTCAGCCCCTGCATAGGAGAAGCAGAACCTCTGGAGCAGGGGTCCTTAGCTCCCCGATCTCTTATGGCTTAGCATCACCCAGCACGTCCCAACACCCACTAAAAACATAAAGCATAATGCTGTGTACCTATAATCTCAGCATGAGGGAGCAGAGACAGGAGAACCCCTGGGTCTTACCAAATACCAGTCTGGTCAGCAAGCCCCAGGTCCCAGTGAAAGACCCATTCCTGAAAGATGGCACCAGAGGAATGACACCTGATGCTGTCCTCTGTCTCCACATGCACACACGTGCACATACATGCACACACGTGCACACACATGCACACACAAAGAAAGAAAAAATTGGTGGAAGTGAGAAGCAGGCAAAGGTAGGAGGTGTGGCCCGGCAGAGAGAACTCGCCTTGGTCGCATGGTCACAGGGCCCAGGTCACTAAGCACTTTCTGCCGCTGCAGAGGTTCTCAGCCTTCCTCACGCTGCGACTCTATGCACGGTTCCCCCTGTTGCCGTGACCTCCAACCATAAAATCCTTTTTGTTGCCACTTCATAACTAATTTTGGCACCGTTATGAATTGTAGTGTAAATACCGTGTCTTCTGATGGCCTGAAGCAACGCCAGTGAAAGGGTCATTCGACTCCCAAAGGGGTCACGACTCACAGGTTGAAAACTGCTGTACTACCAGGTCTGGAAGCCCCTCCCATTAATAATCATATCCTGGGTGATAACGCCGGCCTCCCAAGCTCAGTTCTATGTTAGGTAATCAGGAGACCAAGATGACTCCAGAGTGTCACACAAAGACAACTGGAGAAAGCCTTGAGGCCCAGAATACCACCTCCACCGCTAGTCAGCCTGTCTTGGGTAACGAAGCCAATCTGAAGATTCCAGTTCCTGCCTGACCCTGCATGGAAGACATCACAGTTGATACCAGCCACAGCCTTGTGTGTCAGTGGGGACCCTGCAAGAAAAAGAGGGGTTGTTTTGGGTGTTTTTGTTTTGTTTTTTTGTTGTGTTGGGGGTTTTGTTGAGATAAGGTCTCACTATGTAGCTCTGACTGATCTGGAACTCACTATGTAGACCAGGTTGGCCTTGAACTCAGATCTGCTCTTCCTGCCTCTGCCGCCTGAATTCTGGGATTAAAGGCAGGCTAATGTAACATTTTTATATGTAAGTGCTTTGTGTGCTTGTATGTCTGTGTTCCACGTGCATGCCTAGTACTCTTGGAGGTTAGAAGCAGGATCAGATCCCTGGAATTGGAGTGACAGGAAGTTGTGAGCCACCACATAGATGCTCAGAACTGAGCCTGAGTCCCCTGGAAGAACAGCCAGTGCTCTAACTGAGCCAACTCCCCAGCCCCCCCCCAAATTTAATTTAATTAACTAATTTACTTTTATGTGTATAGGTGTTTTGTCTACATGTATGTCTATGCAGCATTGCATGCCTGGTGTCCTCGTCGGCCAGTGTAAGGCATCAGATCCTCAGGGACTGGATGGTTTTGAGTCACTACGTGGGTGCTGGGAATTGAACCGGGGTCCCCTGGAAGAACAGCCAGAGTTCTTAACCACTGAGCCATCTCTCCAGCCTAATAATGACTCCTGTTGGTGCTCTGTCTATACAAGCATCCCTGGCAATTTCTTGTACCCATGCTGCCAGAGAAGGAGCTCCCACCCTCTGGTCCTCCCTACAGTATTTCTTCCTGGCAGATAGCAGAGCCAAGAGCTTGCCTGGACTCACTGGGCCAGGGTTTAGTCACCAAAGATTCCAGGGTTTGCTAGAACAAACTGACAAAGATTAGTTACAAAACAGAGAAACTTGCTAGATCCAAAAGGCTGTCAGTGAAATTACCCACTAGGCCAGCATAAATTACAAGTTGCATATTTCTTTTTCTATAGAGAGGACCAGGAATGTAGGCAGATTTCAGGGGTGAAATGGCTGTAGGGAGAGTGTCCCCTGGAGGCAAGAACTAGTGTGTAAACATTACATTTGGGATACATCCAGGACTGGTGTGGATGGAATCCAGGGCCTCAGGTGCTAGGCCAGTGTTCTCTGAGACACACCGCAGGCCCCGGGGCTACTTTGCTCAATTGGTTTGGTTTGGGGCTTTGATTATTTAACAGATCCCCAGACCTTAGTGGCTCCCAGACCTTAGCATGACTGACTCCATGATGGAAATACCATTCAGGCCGTAAAGCTCAGCACGCAGACAGCACCACCAGCCAAAACGAAAACAAAGACCTAATTTATCAAAGTCTCTAGTTCTGGACACGTTTCTAAATGTACTTTGCTTTTTGGCTTCTGTAGTTCTGCTTCTGGCTAACTGTTCTTGTCAACTGAAGTACATCAACCCGGGACATGGGTTTTGTGCTTAATTCTTGAAACGACATAGGGCTCCCCTGAGATCCAAACACCCAGTGTGGTCGCCAGCTGGTTAGTAAAGGCTTTCCATTGGCTCACACCCATGTCCAAGCAGTCTTCTCTGGCAGATACCCAACCACAGTAACTGTCCCGATAAGTTGTTTTTGTGTGTGTGGGTGTTTTGTTTGTTTGTTTTTCCACCTTGAAACGAGCTAGAGTCGTTTGAGAAGAGGAAACCTCAGTCAAGAAAATGCTTCCATCAGATTGGCCCACAGGCAAGTCTGTGGAGCATTTTCCTGATTAATGACGGACATGGGAGGGCCCATCTCTACTGTGGGCGGCACCATTCCTGGGTAGGTGGTCCTGAGTTGTAGATACAAAAAAGCCAAACAAACCGGTAAGTAAGCACCCTGGTCTCTGCATTAGCTCCTGACGCCAGGTTCCTGCCTTGAGTCCCTGTCCTAATGTTCAGATGCCCCACATGGCGGACTGTAAGTCTGAAGGTAAACTAGCCCTTTCTTCCCCAAGTTGCTTTTGGTCAGTGGGTTGTTGTTGTTTTTTAATTTATTTTATTTATATGATGAATACACAGTAGCTATCTTCAGACACACCAGAAGAGGGCATCGTATACCATTACAGATGGTGGTGAGCCACCATGTGGTTGCTGGGAATTGAACTCAGGACCTCTGGAAGAGCAGTCAGTGCTCTTAACTGCTGAGCCATCTCAGCCATCTCTCCAGCCCCCTTGGTCAGTGTTTTATCACAGCAATAGAAAGCAAACTAACAGGACTATTGAGACAGACTCTCACGTAGCCCAGGCTGGCCTCTATCTCACTACATAGCTAAGGTTGGCATTGAACTCATGATCTTTCTGCCTCCACCTCCCCAGAGCTGATATTACCGGTATGCACCACTATACCCAGATGACTTTTTTATTTTCATTGTGTTGTCTGGACTTTAATCAAGCTCCAGAATCAAGTACCCTCCGGCCCCTGTTGCCGGGGTTACAGGCATGTGTGGACCATCACACCCCAGCCTCTGGCAGTCTTTCTGGGAGTAGGTCATCGGAGTACAGGGTACAGGTACACGGCGGTTATGTTTTCTTGTTCAGATTTGCCTTTATGCAGATAAGATACCAGAGAGAGCCACTCACTGGCCCTAAGGGGACAACCCTGCCTCTTCCCTTCATCACCCCCTTGGCTTCCATCCCAGAAGGAAGCACAGGCAGGCAAGAGAATCCTTGTTTGATCTCTGGGAAGGCATCAAGGAGAGTCTTGAGGGTGAGTTGGTCTTGGGCTGGGCACTATTCTGGGAGAAACGGTTTTGGAGTTTGGGTCTCATTCTGTGTAGTTCAGGGGGGCCTGGAACTCCCGTTCATCTCCCCGACCGGGCCTCCGAGTGTTGGAATTATCAGCTTGCACTGTCATACCCAACTCGGAATCACTGATGGGTGACATTCAGGAAAAGCAGAAGGCGGTGCTTCTCAGATATTTGTCTTAACTGTCGGGAGGTCTCTGGAATGCAGACACCGTAGGTCTGTGTATCTCAGAGCTGAGATTTGTGGTATCGGAGGATCAAACCTAGGTTCCTGAACCGCACCCCCACAGGGCTGCCCCCACCCCATGGCCATGCTATGTAATCAAGGCTAGCCTCCAATTCACTTCAGCTTTCCTAGATCTGGGTTTACAGGAGTGTTTGTAATATTGGGGAGTAAATCTAGAGTCACATGTGTGAGGCAAGTGCCCTGTGCTGAGCTACACTCTGAGCCTTCTTTGAACTGTCTGAGGTGGAATGTAACAAGTCAGCTAAAGACTTTGAGTTCAGTTTGGATTGCAATGACTCTTGTGGCTATTGTGACGTGTGCTTGGGTGTCTAAGCACATGGTGGGCTCATACAAGAAACCCTAAGAAGTCATTAGATATCATAGCTCAAACCTTAGACAGGGTCTCACTAAGTTACCCAGGCCTACCCAGAATTCCTTCTATAGCCCACCCAGCCAAGACATCCTGCCTCAGCCTGTATCACTGTGCTCATGCCCAAGATTGCCTTTCCAACAAGCTCCCTGGTCAGGTGGCCCGCGGACTCATCGCCTGGAGGAACTTCCAGCTCCAGGAGCCCTAAGGGTGTGTGTGGGCCGTTGCTGGTAGTTTTGGATGTACGGGGGACGCTGTGTGGGCCCCACGATGTGGCTGGCTTCCACGGCACACCCCTCAGGTTGTGAAGGCTGGAAATGGAAGATAGATTATCTGGACTCAGTTCTTTCCTGTGCTGCGGAATGATTGACAGCACAGTCAGGGGGTGGAGTCGTATTGCCCGCTTCTCTGTGTGCTGATTTGAAGATTTCAAACGACTGTAGGGGAACGGGCATTCACTGCCTGCTCTGCCCTCTGGTGGCCTTGAAGCGCACAGCGCCACACAGCGGTTACCTGAGACTCTCACGTAACACTCTGAGGAATCCAGCCCCGAGGAGATGGAAGCCATGTCACCTCCTCTTCCTAAGGTCCCAAAGTTTTTGTTTAAATGGAATCATGTGAAGTCTTCTGTGTGGATTTTTTTTTTAACTTAGCATTATGTTTTTTTTGAAATACGTCTTTATTGAAGTATCATTATGTTATTCTCCCCCCACCCCCCACCACCCTCCCTTGCCTCCCTCCGGTCCCTCCCAAGCTCTCTCCCCAACAGCAAATAGATTTGCTTGGTTTGCAATGCTGGGGAATCAAACCCCAGCAACAGGAGCATAGACGACGTCCCTGAAATGCACCCGTTAAATGGTTAAGGTGGGGCTGGATCAATAGCTCAGGGGTTAAGAGCCCTGGCTGCTCTTTTAAAAGACCCTGGTGCAGTGAATTCCCCGCATATGACAGTCACCGTCATGTGTAACTTTAGTTCCAGGGGATCTGGTCCCTTCTTCTGGCCTCTTCAGGTAAATTACTCATACGGTACACATGCAAACATGAAGGCAAAACATCCTTACACACACACAAAAATTTGTATAAAGTGTTTAAGATGGCTGAGGTGATACACACCCGTCATCCCAATATTGAGGACACTGAGGCAGGAGGGTTATGTGAGTTCCAGCTAAATCTACATCCAAGGCAGTCCTGAGTTCTAACCCCCAAAATAACCATAAAAAGATTAAAAGGCTAGAGAGATCACTCGGTCATTAAGCACTTGTCTGGCAAGCATGGGTCCCTGGGCTCGATCCTCAGAGCAGCTGTAAACACGGAGGCAGAGACGGGGGTGGGGGGGTGGGGGGGGTGGCTGGAGCTCGCTAGCCAGCCAGTCTAGCCTAAGTCGGGAGCTCCAGGCCAGTGGGATGCCTTAGCTCAAAGGACACAAGCCAGTGTTTCTGAGGTTGTCTCCTGGCCTCCACAAGCAATGTGTACACACGTGCACATACACAGCACTAAATACTTGAATTTTTAAAAGGTAAATTAAGTAAGATCTAGCGCTTATGCATTTTTTAACCACAAATTAAAAAGTGATGATGTTGAGGGGGGAGGGGCAGCTGGAGAGATGGCTCCGTGGTTAAAGTATTTCCTGTCCTCCCGGAGGACTGAGCTGGGTTCCTAACGCCATGCAGGGCGCCTCCCCGCCACTTGGAACTCTAGTTCCAAGGGACGCTGACATCTCTGGTCTCCAAGGGCACCTGCATACACATGACATATGTGCACAGATGCATAAAGAAAACTGAAAACAAGACCTCCTTTAAACAAACAAAAGGCAGGGCCACGCTTAATCATCAGAAGCCACACAAGGTTGCTGAGAACATTAACAACCTGGCTCTCCTGGCTCTCATGCTGAGGGCCCGTGATTCCGAGGAACGCGCCCTGTCTGCCCACTGTACCCTGTGATAGACAAGGTCAAATTCTGTTCTTGGTAAAGGAAAAGCAAAGAGCAAGCTGGTCATGCCCCTGGAACGTCCACGCCAGGTGCAGACGGTAGGCTCCCTGCTCGGGAGACCTTGATTAGCAGCGTGGACAGCGGCTGGAATGATGACCAGGCACAAACTCTTGTCTCTTCCTCTCGTTCATTACTCATTGTTTTGGACTTGGGTTCTCCCAGCCAGGGGACACACTCCCGAGCAGTATAGCTAGGAACAGGGCACAGGTGACAGAAGAAATGTTGAGTGAGCATTGGACTTTAGACATCCTGTGTCAACCTCCCTCTCAAGACAAGGTGCAAGACAGCGGCGTGGCTGAAGAATGGGTGTGCTTGGACCTTGCTATGACTTGCTTATCGAAGCCCGGAATAGAAATGACGGGTGCCAGATCCTACCCGAAAACAACCTCCCTTACACGCCCGCCTCATGCTGTGCCCTCACAGGGCATCAGGGCTTTCCACTGTGCTGTGCACACACATTGCTGAATCACGTGACATGCTGCCCCACGGCACAGAGAGATAACGGCTTATGGAGAGGCCAGTTTGTGCTCGATAGTGGAATGCCATGTAATTTGAGTGTGAACAGAAGCGATTGTAAGTGCAATAAGACAGAAACTGGGAAACCTTCACCGGCATCCAGCAGCACACCAGGGTCCTCGTGTCCTTGGCTTTAAAATCTGAAGGGGTGGCAGTGTGGCCCAGTGGTAAAGGCTGTGAGCCCTACCTACACAACCACCAAGGGACTGGAGATACATATGGCTCAGTGTTATATGAACTCTTGTCTTAAGAGGTCTGATGCCCTCTCTTTGGCTTCCTCAGGCATCAGGCATGCACATATGATGGCCAACACTCATAGACAATATAAATTAAAATTAATACAAGAAACTCCATAAAAAAATCACATGTGTATCATTTCATCAAATTTTTTTCTACTTCATCTACAGTGCAGCAGATGTACCCAGGGCCTGTTCACACTGGGCATCTGAATCACACTCCCAATTCCCCTCCCAAACCTTTTGCATTGAGCCAAAGTCTCAGTATATAGTCCAGACTTGTGACTACTTAAAATCTTCCCACTTCAGCTTTCCTATGTCGGAATGATGGATATGTACCACCACGCCCAGAGTGATGCCTCCTTGTGACAACCTAGAATCATCTGAGACAAGAGCCTTGGCTGAAGAAAGGCCCAGATCAGGCCAGTGGACAAGTCTTTAGGGGATTGTCTTGATTGTTGATTGACACGGGAAGTCCCAGCCCATTGTGGGCAGCACATTCCCTAGGCAGGAGAGATCCTGCATGATTCAGAACAAGTAAAAGCTACATGAGAGCAGCAGGCAGCTTGGGGTGTATTTGTTTCTCTCTGCTCTTGACTGACCATGTGACTGACTACTGACTGAATTCCTGTCTTGATTCTCCCTCAGTGACGGACAGTGACAGGGACTGTAAATCAACTAAACCCCTCCTCCTCTAAGTTGCTTTTGGTCAGGATATTTTATTACAGCAATAGAAAGGAAACCAGGACACCTGGCTTGTCCCAAATTCTAAATACCTTCTCTATGTTTACAGCTAGGGCAATGTAAAGAGACACTATCTTAAAAACAAAAAGAAAGAAAGAAGGAAAGAAAAGGAAGAAGCAAACAAAGGCTACACGCACTGACAGCTGTCTGTCCGTCTTGTCAGTCTCCTTTTAATACCCTGACCTTTCCTTTAAGCTCTTCAGAAAACCTCATTTTGCAGCTCCCTCAGTGCGAAGCACAGGCTATCAACACACACATCCCCTGTCTGGAGGCACCCCCCCACACACACCAGAGCACTCTTTACCTCCCCCTTCCTGCTCAGCTCACTTTAACTCTCCCACCTGCCGAGAGCCTTCATCCTGAGTTGCTCAATGTGTTCATTTGACTAAACTCCGCCCTCTGCTTAATTTTGTATCAACTGACTAAAGAAGAGAGACCCTTTTGAGAAAATGCCTTCATCTGGTTGGCTTGTGGGCAAGTACATGGGGCATTTCTTGAATGGTGACTGACTTGGGAGGGCCCAGCCCATTCTGTATGGATGTTGCAATCTTTGGGCAGGTGGTCCTGGGATGTATCAAAAAAAAAAAGCAAGCCATAGAGACAAGCCAGCAAACAGTGTTCTTCCACGCTCTCCGCTTCGGTTCCTAGTTTAGCTTGAGTTTCTGCTGTGGCTTCTCTCCAGGATGTACTGTGATCAGCAGTCGTAAGCTGAAGCAAACCCTCTTCTTCTTAAGCTGCTTTTGGTTGTGGTCTTTACCACAGCAATGGGAAGCAAACTAGGACATTCTGCTTCCGCAACGAGAGTCTGAGCCCCAAGTGGCCAAAGCTATTTTTGTATCCATTTTCTCTCTTCTCTATACAGCAAAAGACCCGGTAAATAAAAACACAGACTAACAGGAAAATCATACATAAACTCACATCCTAGAAAAAGAGCAGCTTCCAAACCTTAAGTTTTCCCCCGTCCTCTCCCCCCCTTTTCTTTCTTAATTTTGTTTTGTTTTAGATATGGTCTCAAATAGCCCAGGTTGTCTATCCAAGTACGACCTAGATCTTCTGATAGCCTGCCTCCACCTCCCAAGTGCTGGGATTGTAGGCTGTGCCTCCACACCGGGCAAGACTCTTATTCTGAAACTGTGTACTGACAAGGTTTCTGGGTTGTGTTACTAATGATTTTAGAACTGAGATCTGAGACCTAAACCTTCATCCCAGAATTTCTGGCAAAGTTATTTCCCCACTTAGAGGCAATTTAAGGGCTGGAGAGATGACTCAGCAGCTAAGAACACTTGTTTTTCTTGCAGAGGATCCCAGGTTTGGTTCCCAGCACCCACATGGTGGCTCAGAACCATACAAGTAAGTCTAGTTCAAGGGGATCTGTCACCCTCTTCTGACCTAAGCAGGCACCAGTTACCACGTGAGGTACACACACACAGGAAGGCAAAACTCTCACATAAAATGACAAATAGATATTTTAAAATATCTTAGAAGCAACTTATTGCAAAAGGTCTGAGAAGATGCTTAATGGGCTCTGCGTGTCTCATATCCTTCCCCACAGTGGCTTCCTGAAGAGAAGGGTATGGAGGAAGGCCCTCTAGAGCCCAGCCCCGAGAACTGCACCTGGACACTGCCTTTTCTCTTTACGGCAATCCCTTTGCTCTTATCAGAGATAGCTGCGAAACCCAAGTCAATTTCCTAGAAATATTAGTAATTCATCATATCTGTTCCTTCCACCCTCTCCATTCTGTGCTCTGTAACTCACCAAAATGTCCGTGGGTTCATTGGTGCGTATTAAAGGCCTTTTTAAACGCACCGTTGAGCGGGAGACTCAGACCTGTAATCCTAATTAATATTTGGGAAGCCGAGTCATCTCGGTTTCAAGGCCAGCCTGGACTACACAGTGGATTCCAGAATAGCCTGAACTACACAATGGGATCCTGTCTCAAAACACAAACAAACAAATGCAAGCATAAAAATGAATCCCAAGGCTACAATACAGTGGCGGATTTCCTTCCTCATCTAGAAGCCACAGAAGCAAGGGCAGGGTGGCCGCCAGGGAAGGCTCAGCAGGCCGAATCCATCTGGGCTGTCTGAAAACCGTGAAGATCCATCCACACACGTCCAAACCAGAAGCACCCAGGGTACTGTGTCCCCAAGAGTGCCCACTGCCCACCTTCTAGCCCTCGAGACTGTTGGCTGTGGCTTGGCTGGGTCCTGAAACTGGAGACAGGTTCTTCAGGGGACACAGAAGTGATGTCTATAGAATAACCTCCAAGAGAGTCCTGGAGTGTCCTTGGGGCAAGGCCCATGATTCCTGTGAGGCTGCCCGCCCAAAGGATCATTCGGGATGAGGAGGACCAGACAGAATCGCCAGCTTCCTCCAGGGGACTCAGGGTCCCGTGCAGTTACGCCCCCGCCCTCCCTGACCCTACACCCCTCTGCAGCTCAGCTCAACCGCAAGTGCTCTTGGGACTGAGGATGAGCGTTGGTCACACTGAACTGCGACTGCGCAGGAACCAGATCCCACTCTCTGGATACTTCTCTCAGGGTCTGACTACAGACCTGCAAACCCCCCTACCCCCGCCGCCGCCATTGAGAAAGATGAGGCAGGGATTTGACCCTCGGCTTTCAGATCTCATTTTGCCGAAAAACAGGCAGAGAGAAAATTAATAGTTGGGGAATTAATAGACCGAGAAGCTGGTCTCTGGTCTCTGCATTCCCAAAATTGCAAACTCAGTTCGTTATTTCTGTACCCCACCTCTCACTCCAGCCCCCGAAGTAAGTGACACCACCCTCAATTTACGTGCATTTTCTTTGGAGTGTTTTTTTATTTCTTCAAACTATATTTGATGGAAAGCTCTGGTCCCATCATGTCGTAGTTGGAAACCTGCGTGTTGGAGTGAGAAGAAAACAAGGAAGTTTTCCCGGAAGGAGATGTCCCCACTGTCCGTTGCCACCTGAGCGGATCTACGTTTCTGGACTCAAAGTAGGCTCCTGATAAACGGCTGAAGGGTGAAGGAGAGGAAGAAAGACATCCGCTGACTGAACTCGAGTACAGCTAATAAATCAAAGGAGAATGTCTAACAAAGATGAAAATCTGCGGGCCCGGTGGGACTTTGCTCTGGATTTGGCCGCCTGGTCTGGTCAGCCCTGTTACAGCTGAACACGTGCTGAGCGCAGGGGCCCGTGGTGGCCAGTTTGTGGGCAGGTTGCTGGACCCAGACCAGCCTCTGGCGACTTACCCTGCCCTGCAAAGAAAGAGTAACGAGGTATTTACTACTTTCCCAATACTGAAAAGTGTGTCTCTCCGGGCCACTTGGCGTTCCTTAAAAAAGACAACCAACGTTACTTAAGGCCACGGTATAGCTCAGCACTAGAGCACAGGCGTCCGCGCTCAGTCTCCAGCACCAATAATAATAGTAATAGTAACAATAATAATAGTTCTGGCATGGTTGCTTGGGCAAGAACTGACTCTCTACCAGGAACTCTTGGCTGTAGACCTTGTGGTGGGCACCACTGGGCTAGGCCTTGATGGCCCCATATGTTGGCCCATTATCTAATGTGGCATGGGGCCAGTGACAGCTGTTGCTGTCCGTGTGTTCCAGACAGAAATACTTTTTTTTAGCCACTCTTCAGGGCCGTGACTGGTGAAGACTTGAGCAGTGGGGACTGTTTCCCCCGGGTACCTCACTGAGCCCGCAGTTTCAGGAGGATCCCCTGGTTTAGCTGTTTAACTTAAAAAGCAGAAGTGAAAGGAAGGGCAAACGCCGGTGCCCGAAAGGGTTGGGGTTATTCTGATTTAGACTGGCAATAAAAATGCAATTGGCTGAGAGTTGGCACGGCCAAAGTGCAACCTAAATATCTTCTCTCCCTGAACAGCACAGCTGGCACTTGGAGGACGGTAAGCAGCGGGCTGCCCTTGCAGAGCAACGATGGAGAAGGAGAATCATGAGAAGACAGGGGTGAGTGTGTGGCTGGCAGCAGCCAGAGCCGCGGGGGCGGGGAGGGGAGGGGGATGGGGGCTGGTCAGCTTCCTGTGGGACTCCACAGGGCTCTGGTATTGCAGAGCCTGCCCTCAGCTGGATGTTCTGTCTGGAAGAGGACAGCTTGCTCAGAAGCCCAGCA
Organism: Uromys caudimaculatus; assembly: GCA_028551405.1. Taxonomy (NCBI): domain Eukaryota; kingdom Metazoa; phylum Chordata; class Mammalia; order Rodentia; family Muridae; genus Uromys; species Uromys caudimaculatus. The sequence goes on from CM052702.1 coordinate 134,114,125, forward strand.
AACTGTGGGGTTTATTATAGGTGTCAGTGCGCTGTTTGTAGACAGATGCCCGTTAGGAATCCTGCCACTGGAACAGCTGCTGGGAAACTGCTGGACCTGGGCTCGGGAGTATGCTTCAGCTCCTAGAGTCCTTACCAAGGGTCCAGAAAGTCCAAGGTGAAGCGGGTATGGCTCACACATGTCTTAGCACTTCGGAGGTAGAGTTAGGAGATAAGGAGTTTGAAGTTAATCTCAGCTACAAAGGGAATTCAAAGCCAGCCTAGGATAAAGACCCCGTCTCTCTCAAAAAAAAAAAAAAAAAAAAAAAAAATTTTTTTCTTTTCTGTTCCAAACTCACGGTGTAACTGGAGATTAGGTGTAGATTTCCTTGATCGACAAAAATTTCTAGTGCCAAGAAGGTAACATGAATCGATGAACAAACACATTCGAGGAATTCGCATTTTAATCCTTCCCATGGCGTTTGCGCCTAGGTGGGTGGGGAGAGGCAGGCATCTGTGCAAAATATTAATTATCAAGGTCCGTAACACGTGGACTGGAAGCATGGCCTGTGGCATACAGAGTGGGCGTGGGTTTGGGAGGCAGAAGCACCTGCGATTGGTTCCAGCTCCTCCCCGTTTTAGCTGCGGCTAAGACCTTGGCAAGAAGCCGGGCTGTGGTGGCACACGCCTTTAATCCCAGCACTTGGGAGGCAGAGGCAGGCGGATTTCTGAGTTCGAGTCTAGCCTGGTCTACAGAGTGAGCTCCAGGACAGCCAGAGCTATACAGAGAAACCCTGTCTTGAAAAACCGAAAAAAAAAAAAAAAAAAAAAAAAAAAAAAAAAGACCTTGGCAAGAAGCTTTATTTCGATAATTTAGTTATTGAGACAGTTTGTGCATCTGAGGCTGACCTCAAACTCCTGATCCTCCTGCCTCTAACTCCCAAGTGCTAGGGTTGTAGGGTTGTAGGTGTGTGCCGTCACACCTAGGTGCTTAATTCTTTCAGTGACTTCTTGTCTGTAAAATGGACTGATAACCTCGCCCTCCCCTGGGTGCTGGAACACTTAGGCAATGCACAGGAGACATCTGGCTAGGACTGAATCCTCTTGCCAATACTGCTTGGTTTGTCCTGTGGAGCAGATGACCTCACTACTGACACTGGGCCTGGGATATCTCTGGAGCTGTTTAGAATGATGAGAGATATCCCAGCCACTTCCCACTTTACTTCTGGTATGACAAACAAATGTCCCCTAAATGGCAGAATCCAGCCCTCCCTGAAACCTAGAATTAGAGTTAACCTGGGAGCTGCTTTGTTCTGGTTTTGCTGTTTGTTGGTTTTCCAGTGCAGGGGACTGAAGCCAGAGCCTCATGCATGCCAGGAAAGTGTTCCACCACTGAACCAAGACCCCCAGCCATTTTCTCCCTTTCAGTTTAAAATGGGGGCTCTCTAAATTGTCTCAACTGGCCTTGAACTTGTGATCCTCCTCCCTCAGCCATCCAGGTGGCTGAGATTCCAAGCCTGTGCTACCACCACGCAACCTGTCTGAGATTGTCATCCTGCCTGAGAAAGTGTTTGACAGGTCAAGTGTTGTCACCTATATTTGATAGGAAGGCATCTGGGGCTAAGGACTAAGGATCAGGGTCACAAGAGTCCCCATGGCTGCTGCTCAAGGAGAAATAAAATGCAGAGAAGCCCCCACACTCTGCACTCTGCAGATGAGCACTGTGGAAGGAAACAACCCAGACAGCCACTAGCATGAGGCATGGGCTAACCTCGGCTGCCTGCCCCTCAGCTGTCCAGGCACAAAGCCTGGGAGTTAGGAGAAGCCAGGGAGGCGCACGCCTTTAATCCCAGCACTCGGGAGGCAGAGGCAGGCGGATTTCTGAGTTCGAGGCCAGCCTGGTCTACAGAGTGAGTTCCAGGACAGCCAGGGCTACACAGAGAAACCCTGTCTCGAAAAACCAAAAAAAAAAAAAAAAAAAAAAAAAAGAAATGTCCCCTTTTTCCTATGAAACAGTGCTCTGGACAATGAAAACATGCTGTGTGAAGTGTCCCTGCCACAGCTGCTTTAGTCCCCAGGAGAGACGCACCTCCCCCCTGCCCTGCCTGGGTCCTCGAAGTTGTTTTGTATTGACTGACTAATTAGCCCACCTATGTGTGACACTTACTATATAGACCGGGCAGGGCTGGAGGGCTCCTTCCCTGTACCCCTGAATCATATCCAACACAGGGTAAAGCCTTTACTGAAGCCTCATGATGGTTCCCTGGTAATTTGGGGAGAGTGGGGTGCTGAGGATGGAATCCAGGGCCATGTGCAGTAAGTGCTCTGTCACTGAGCTACATCCGATCCCCAGATTCTTCTCCTCCCTCTCCTTTGAAGAATGGATGGGGGGGGGGAGAAACCCGAGGTGAGACCGTAACTCACGTGCCATATGGTTCAACCTCGTAAAGATTCAGTTCATCGCTCCCAGAAGATGAACGGAGTCCCGTGGCTTTGCAGCCTCGATGGTTTTGGAAGCAGATGGTCAGGCTAGGTGGCAGAAGTCAGGCGCAGAAGGACACAAGCTGCATTATCAGACTGGGGTGCAGACTAGAAGAGCGGTTGCCGGGGAAGAGCGTCGTGGATGATGCTGGTCAGAGTCCACCGATTCTGTTCCGTGGGACGAGCAAACCCTGGTACTGCACTTGAGGGCCTGGTGATGCAGCTAATGGATGCATGCACTGTGAACATACTGATTGTAGCTACTCCTGCCGTGGGTGCTTGGGGCTCTCCGAGTGTATTTACCTGTGTTCACCACTGTGCCTGGTGGGGAATGTATTGATGAGCTAACCTGTGCTAATCATTTCACAAATGTGTATGTGTTAGAACACCACATTACACACCATGAAGAAAACCCAGGCCTGCCCACTACTTTGAAGGCCGGGACACAAGGAACACAAAATCACGGGAAGCCTGGGCTACAGAGAGTTCAAGGTCAGCCCGGACGACTTAATAACACCCCCAGAAAATAAAAGGTTAATTTGTAAAACGTTACCCCACTTCTGTTTTTGACCAAGAATTCAAAGCCTCTTTCTTTACTAGTTGGTGCTCAGTCTTGTTGGTCCTATAACTTAAGGAGAGCAAGGGGCAAAGGACCCAGCTTTTGCTACCACAGGTGGGGTGTGGCCTCGGGAGGTGCATTCCCCATCAGAGAATAAAATAGCTGAGGGACTGGAGCAATGGCTCAGCGTCAAGAGGCCCCAAATCAAATCCCCATCACCTACATTGGGCAGCTTACAACTGTCCATGACTCCAGTTCCAGGGGCTCCGACACTTCCGGCCTGTCTGGGCACCGACATTCATGTACATATGCCCACATACAGACCCACACACATACACATAGTTACAGTAAATCTAAGGTTTAAAAGTTGTCAGCAGCAGCCTTCAATCCCAGCACTCGGGAGGCAGAGGCAAGTGGATTTCTGAGTTCGAGGCCAGCCTGGTCTACAGAGTGAGTTCCAGGACAGCCAGGGCTACACAGAGAAACCCTGTCTCGAAAATCCAAACAAACAAACAAACAAAAAAGCTGTCAGCAGCAAAGGGACGCTCATAGGGTTGATACACTGACGGTTTATTTTGGGTAATGATATCCATTGTAAAGCAGTTATCTAGGGCGGCAGGGACCCCGGGGGTCTACTTCTGAGGCAGTGAGAGATGCCTCTGTTGTGAGGGCCCCCAGCCCAGCCAGCTCGCTTCTTGAGAGAGATCTCTGGAGCTGGAGACAGAGATCTGAAAGCCTAAGACTCTTCTAAGAACTTTCCCATCACAACCTGTTCTTGAAAGTCAGGCACGGGCTAGGTGTGGTGGCTCACAGCTTTAGTACCAGCACTGGAGGCAGAGGCCGAGAGACAGAGAGACAGAGAGACAGAGAGACAAAGAGGCAGAGAGACAGAGAGAAGAAGAGAGGCAGAGAGACAGAGAGGCAGAAAGAGAGGCAGAGAGATCTCTTTTTGTGAGTTTGAGGCCTGGTCTACATAGGAAGTTCCAGGACAGCAAAACCTATGTAGAGAGACTCTGTCTCAAAAAGGAAAGAAGGAAGGAAGGAAGGAAGGAAGGAAGGAAGGAAGGAAGGAAGGAAGGAAGGAAGGAAGGAAGGAAGGAAACCATCCAGCCATGGTAGCTCACATCTGTAAAGCAAGAACTCAGGAGGATTACAGGTTCAAGGCCAGCCTGGGCAACTTAACAAGACCTGTCTCAAAACAACCACCACCACCACCACCACCCCCGTAAGTGGTGAAAAGCTTGATTCGCCTGTACAAGACCCAGGCAATTCCCAATTTCCATCCATCCACCCATCCATCTATCCTACAGCCAACTGAGCCAAGGCATCGTTCTAAGTGCTGGTGATACCACGGTGAGCAAACCCTGTGGCTGTTGATCTTGTCTGTAGAGAAGGAAGGGCCCAAGCTGTCTAGATAAGTGAAGGTGCCCAGCAGGTAAACCTTCTGACCTAAACTTGATGCCTGGAAGCCACGTGAAGGTGGTACAGGAGAACCAACTCTTCCAAAGCTGTCCACACGCAGCCGTGGCGCACACGGGATCCTGGTGTGTGAGGAACCGGGAAAGCACCAGAGGACCAGCTGCAGTGAGGCAGCTGCAGAGGCACTTGCTGGAAGTCCCAGGTACCCTGAGCAGGAGGATCGTTTGAGCTAAGGAGGTGGAGAACAGTCACACAGGGGATGCCTGACTGAGGGCCTGTTCTAACCTCAGCGGGTCAGTCTTCAGATATAGAGTAGACTAGAACGTGCTCACTGGAAGTACAGCAGGGACCTCCCTCGGTCCCTCACTGGCATCCACCCTTCCTCCCACAGAAGCTGACACTGGTCCTTGGCCTGGCAACGCTGATTGCTGCCTTTGGCTCTTCTTTTCAATATGGGTACAACGTGGCTGCCGTCAACTCGCCCTCAGAGGTAGGTCACTGTGGTGAGTGACCCATGGCTGCTGGCATAAGGAGGGGCTTGGAGGGGCTCGTGGTCCCCAGAGAGCAAACACAGCCTACCCTTTAGGGAAAGGAGAGGGAAGTCCGTTCAGGACCCAGGTCATGTGAATGACCAAGCCCTCAGACCTCAGATTCTCAGGGACGTCCCTGTCTGTGGCCTGGCAGTGTGTGGAGTCATCTGGAGGGCAGTGGCCACAGCACCCACAAGGCTACGGCCATTCCAGGGTGTGAGGAACACCACGGGGGTTGGCCTGCCAGAGTTGTTACCAACAACACACTACCCAAGCAGCTCTGTCCCTGTCTCCGGCAGGGCTGTCCCACCCAGCAGCTAAACGCCTATTAACTCTTTCTGCGAAACAAACTGGTTCTGTTGGTCTGTACCCTCTGTCCCCCAGTTTATGCAGCAGTTTTACAATGACACCTACTATGACAGAAACAAGAAACAGATTGAGTCCTTCACCTTGACGCTGCTGTGGTCCCTGACCGTGTCCATGTTCCCCTTTGGAGGCTTTGTAGGGTCTCTCATGGTTGGACCCTTGGTGAATAAACTGGGCAGGTAAGAAGAGCAGGTTGGGGTGTGTGTGTGTGTGTGTGTGTGTGTGTGTACACTTACTGGTGTTGGTATGTGAATATAAGTGTGTTTACGTGTGCACATGGAAGCTGGGGTAAACATTGAATGTCTTTCCTCTGTCACTTTTCATCTTTTTTTTTTCTGGTTTTTCGAGACAGGGTTTCTCTGTATAGCTCTGGCTGGTCTGGAACTCACTCTGTAGACCAGGCTGGCCTCGAACTCAGAAATCCGCCTGCCTCTGCCTCCCAAGTGCTGGGATTAAAGGCGTGCGCCACCCCTGCCTGGCCATCTTTTCTTTTAATTTCTTCTCCTTACTATTTTACGTGTGTGAGCGTCTGCCTCCATGTGTGTGCTCCGCCTGTGTGCCCAGTGCCCGATGAGGTCAGAAGAGGGCGCTAGCTTCCCTGGGACTGGAATTCAGGGCTGTTGTAAGCGGCCACGTGAGTGCTGGGAGCTGAGCCCAGGTCCTCTGCAAGAACAGCCAGGGTTCCTAACCACTAGGCCACCTCTTCATCCTTTCTTTCCCAGCAATCTTAGGGAACGTCACAGCGCCCAGCCTTATGAGGACCACCAACCCACCCACTCATGGCCCTCAGCGGCAGCACTGACCATGGGCCCCAACAGAATCTCAGGTGGTGCACATGCCATCACATCAACATGGCCCTCCGAGGCAGCAAAGCCAGACTGGCTGGGCTGACTCGTCAGTGTGTTTCAGAAGCCTCCCAGGGCTTCTGGGAAATATGTTCTCTCTCTCTCTCTCTCTCTCTCTCTCTCTCTCTCTCTCTCTCTCTCTCTCTCTCCCTCCCTCCCTCCCTTCCTCCCTCCCTCCCCCCCCTCAGGCTCCAGTCACACACACCAATGTGCCTAGCTTTTAAGATGTATTCTGGGGATCAGAACTCAGGTCCTCAAGCTTGCCTGACACACACTTTACTGGCCGGGCCATCTCCCCAGCCTCTGCTCCTGTTCCTGAAACAGTGTCTCATGTAGCCCAGGTTGGCCTCACACTCACTGTGTAGTCACGGAAGATACTGAACTCATGATTTATTTCTTTTTTTCTGCTTCCTTCCTCCCAATTGATGGGACTGCAGTCACGTGTCCACATTCCCCGTTAGGGTAGAAAGATTTTTATTACCCCAAAGTCATAAATATCCATCATCAGCTTTTAAACATGGGCCTAAAACTGGAGTCCTGGTCCTAAGATGAGGGGTCGACTCAGCATGGCCAATTTTCCTTTCTATTGGGGTCATTCAGAGAAACCGGACAGGGACTAATGTTTGGGGACCTAGATGAAGGACCTAGGTGTCAAGAATGGCTGGGGACATCCCCCAGAATGAACATGATGTGCCAGAGAAGACACAGGACTGCATGTCCTTTGCCTCGCTCAAACCAAAACCCACTTCCCCTGTAGTGCTTTGGAAGAGTTAGGTATCCATATGCAGTAGGGTGTACTGTAATCTCAGGACTCAGTGGGTGGAGGCAGAAGGAGCTTGAGTTCAATACCAGCCTGGTCTACAAAGTGAGACCCAGTCACGATCTTGAATCACGACCAGAGTCTGGAACCTTGCTTTGAAACTTCAGTGCTTTTGGGAAGAGTCTCGGGGCTGGAGAGGTGGCTCAGTGGTTAAGAGCACTTGTTGCTCCTGCAGAGGACCCAGTTTTGGATCCCAGCACCCGCATGGCAGTGCTCCACCATCTGTGACTCCAGGTGCAGGGGATCTGATGCCCTCTTCTGACTTCCACGGGCACCCTTGTACATAGTGCACAAACAAACATTTATGCAAAATAATTCATACAGGTACAATTAAATGTATAAATAAATCTTTATACTTTTCCCCTTAAGTATACAACCTCTGGTGGGGATCTGAGACCGTGAGATTGCCCTGTGAGGTTAGTGTGAACCCGTAGCTTTCTCCGTGGGCCCCCAGCGTGAGTCAGAGCTACAGGACGCAGGATAACACCAGCGAACTCTTACCCAGGTGGGGCCCAGCCTTGCCCTCTAAGATGGCCACTTGGAATTCAGTCGGCACGGGCTCACTCGTTTGCAGCTGCTTTAGATATTTGCAGATATTTTTAAAACAGCAACAGTGACTTAATTTATGGATGGTTTCTATGTGCCAAACACGTTCTAAAGAGCTGCCAGAGCCGGGGGCACAGCACTGTGATCCCAGCTCCTCAGAGGCAGCCTTCTTAGGCCCATCGCACATAGCATAGTGAGACTGTTTTTCCAATATGTCTTAAATATGTATGTGTATGTAGACCAGGCTGGCCTCGAATTCACAGAGATCTGCCTGCCTCTGGCTCCCAAGTGCTGGGAACCACCACTGCCCAGAGTGTTTTTTGGGTTTGGTTTTTTTGGTTTTTTGAGGCAGGGTTTTAGAAGGTAATCCTCCTGCCTCAGCATCCTATATGAGTTTAGGACACAAGCCACTATGCCCGGCTCTGTTTGCCTCTTTCTAATAGCCCTGTGTTTGCGATATTTTTTATTTTTACATCAGTTTATATTTTGGCATTTCTTTTTTTTGTTTGTGTTTTTTTCGAAACAGGGTTTCTCTGTATAGCCCTGGCTGTCCTGGAACTCACTCTGGAGACCAGGTTGGCCTCGAACTCAGAAATCCGCCTGCCTCTGCCTCCCAAGTGCTGGGATTAAAGGCGTGCGCCCCCACTGCCCGGCATATTTTGGCATTTCTTAAAGCTAGTGCTCGGCCTCGATTTCAGTCTGTATTAGCTGTTCGTTGTCATAATTCCTATGTTTTCCTACTTTTTTCTTCATTTTAAGCATCAGTTATTTCTCTTGTGCATTATACTTTGCATTGTATCTAAAAACTCATCTCAAAGCCACCTAGAGTTTATACTTCTAGAATCTTCTAGTTTTACATTTTTGTCTATTATCTTACTGAATTACTATCTGTGAAGGGTGAAAAATCTGTGTCTAGATTCATTCTTATTTGTTTGGGTTTTTTAAAGATGTATTTATTTATTTTATGTATATGAGTACACCATAGCTGTCTTCAGACGCACCAGAAGAGAGCATCAGATCCCATTACAGATGGTTGTGAGCCACCATGTGGGCACTGGGATTTGAACTCAGGACCTCTGGAAGAGCAGTCAGTGCTCTTAACCACTGAGCCATCTCTCCAGCCCTGTTTGTTTAGGTTTTAAAAAAACTTTTTTAGTGCTCGCTTCGGCAGCACATATACTAAAATTGGAACGATACAGAGAAGATTAGCATGGCCCCTGCGTGAGGATGACACGCAAATCCATGAAGCGTTCCATATTAAAAAACAAAAACAAACAAACAAACAAAAAAAAACCTTTTTTAATCCTTCATTTTATTTCACGTATATGGACATTTTGCCTGCATATGTGTCCGATGCTTGGGAGACCAGAAGAGGGTATCAGTTCCCCCGGAACTGGAGTTACAGATGGTTGTGAGCTACCATGTCGGCACGGTACCAGGTCCTCTGCAAGAGCAGAGTGGTCTTGACAGTGGTGTCTAGTCTACATTCTTATGGTTTGTTGGTTTGTCTTGTTTTTGTTGTGCTGGAACTGAATCCAGGCCTCGTCACACGCTAGGCAGCTACTCTACCCCCAAGCGGCATGCCAAGGCTGTCTGGTTTTGAGACGGTCTCCACCCTGTGCTGTCAGGTGTGGCCTGAGCTGCTAGGTCCCGCGATCTGCATACCTCACTCAGTCTTCTGCATGCTAGGACGACGGCTCAGAGACAAGCCCAGGCCTTGTATCTCAGTCCATGTTCTTCTGTCCCCATCACCAGTGCCCTCTGACCTTTGCCCCCACAGGGGATATGACAGCAGGATATGCACCTGACCTCTGTCAGTTCCAGGGCCCAGTGAAGCTCCCTGCTGTCACTAGGGGACGCTGCTGAGAGCAGACCTTAAGGAGTGTTTGTTGACTGAATGAACGATGATATGGGTGAATGAATGGATTCTTAAGCTAACCCGACTTTCCCCCTCCACAGAAAAGGGGCCCTACTGTTCAACAACATATTCTCCATCCTGCCGGCCATCTTAATGGGGTGCAGCCGAATTGCCCATTCATTTGAGCTAATAATTGCTTCCAGACTTCTGGTTGGAATATGTGCAGGTAAGGAGCCCTTCCTGGCGGCTCTCGGGGATCTGATGCGGTCTGGGGCCTCCGAAGCACAGAGACTGAAGTTGATCCTACATGGACGCCTACACAGGCCTCGTCCTCGTGGGTGGACAGCGGGCCAACCTTCACAACGATGAAGGGGAAGCTGTCTTTTGCTTTGTTTTTCCAAAGCTGGGACTGAACCCAGGACCCCATGAAAGCTAGACGATCACTTTATCACTGAGCCACAATTCCTAGCCCAGGAAAGCTGTTCTTTCTATGAGTAAACTACAAACCCTGAGTTGAGAAGGATCCTTCCAGCCGGGTCTTTTTTCTCAGTATCTCAGCATTGACTAAGATAATGGCCCGTTGAAGGGTAGTGTCATTCAGTGAGCAGTGCCTTTGTCTGGTAGACTGTCCTATGTCATAAGAAGGAAAAGGTCTCATGAAATTCTGTCTCAGTTGTTCGTCTGTGCACGGTAAAAGAACCAAGTCAAACAATATAGATTTCTGGGTTGCTGTGGGTTGTTGGTTTTTTTTTAAGATTTCTTTATTGTATGTGCATTGCCGTTTTGCTTGCATGTATGTCTGTGTAAGGGTGTCAGATCCTCTGGAACTGCAGCTCCAGACAGTTGTGAGCTGCCATGTGGGTGCTGGGAATTGAACCCAGGTCTTCTGGAAGGGAAGCCAGTGCTCACACACTGGTGAGCTGTCTCTCCAGCCCAGATTCTGCTTTCTCAGCCTAGGCTGCAGGAAAGTGCTGCGTTAGCTTTAGAAAAGGAGACATTTTCAAAGCTATACTTGTGGCTTCCCCACAGTCAGCCTTTCCCAGTGCCCAGCTAGGAGGGGCCTTGCCAGTTCTCAGGGTCCTTAAGAAGCAGGGTGGGCACCTCCTGAACTCTGTCCTCCTGAATCGCCTTCTAGTTGATCTAGGGATGGATGTAAGCAAATCCTGAGTCCATTAGCAGGCAGAGACGTCTGGAAGCTGGTGTTGCCAGAGGCTTTGGTCTAGCACTCAGGAAGAGAGATGGATCTCTGTGAGTTTGAGGCTAGCCTGATCTACAATAGTTAGCTCAGGCCAGCCAAAGTGAAGAACTGCAGGGTGGGAGTATGTGTGTGAATGGGGGGAGGGTAAACTGTATCAGGGGGAAAACTATAGCCCTTGGGCAGACTCCACTCAGTCCTGAGTCATACTCCCCACCTCCACCCCGCCCCTGAGAATGCCTGGGCAGCCATGCGTCATGGCTTTATCTGGCTTGTCTCTGCCTTTGGTTTTCTCTGAGAAAGCTTTTCAAGAAATAGAAAAGTTCCAGAAGTTGTCGGCTGTGAGCTGGTACAACCTCTTTCCCATGGATCATGAACATTCGGGATAGGTTTATAATAATAATAATAATAATAATAATAATAATAATAATAATAAATAAAAACTCTGACCAATAAGTCACAGATAAAATTCCACAATTAGGGCTGGTAAGATGGCTCATCAAGCAAAAGTACTTGCTACCAAGCCTGACAACCTGAATTCTATCCCAGGAGTCCACATGATAGAAGCACAGCTCCCCAAAAGGGCATGGTGCACACACAACACACAGACACACACGAGAGAGAGAGAGAGAGAGAGAGAGAGAGAGAGAGAGAGAGAGAGAGAGAGAAAGTAATTTAAAAATCTTGACGGATAGCCGGGCAGTGGTGGTGCACGCCTTTAATTCCAGCACTTGGGAGGCAGGGGCAGGTGGATTTCTGAGTTCGAGGCCAGCCTGGTCTACAGAGTGAGTTCCAGGATAGCCAGGGCTACACAGAGAAACCCTGTCTCGAAAAACAAAAACAAAAAACAAAAAACAAAACAAAACAAAAAGTCTTGACAGATGCTGGCCCTGGCGGCATACACCTATGATATCAGCTATTTGATAAGCAAAGGCAAGAGGATTGGAAGTTCAAGGCTGGCTTGGGTGAACCCTGTCTCAAAGCCAAACAAAAAGTAACAAGAGAGGACGGGGGGGGGGGGGGGCAGGGGGGGTAGAACTCAGTGGCAGGACGCTTGCTCCACAAGATCAAGGCCTGGCTTCATTCCCAGCACATACACACAGACATAAATCCTAACCTGTGGCTCTAACACTTGCCATGCTGAGGCAGGAGGATTACCAGTTTGAGACTAGCCTGACACGTTTATATATAAGCGAGCCCTTGACTGTTTTGTTTTTATTTGCTTGTGTTCACTTTTGAGACATTCTACAGCGCACACTGACCTCAGACCTTTAGCAATCCTCCTGCATCAGTCTTTCAAGTGCTAGGATTACAGGTGTGCATTAGCCCACCTGGCTAAGGCCTTTGTGGGGTTGAGGGGGTGGAAAGTCCAACCTTTATACTTCAAAAAGCATACTTCTAGTCATTGTTGGTCTCGTTTTTCCATTTGCATGTTTATTTGGGAGTGAGGTACTCCTGTGCCGTGGCCCACATGTGTAGATCAAAGAGGGTCTTTGTACAGAGAGAGAGAGAGAGAGAGAGAGAGAGAGAGAGAGAGAGAGAGAGAGAGAGAGTGTGTTTTCATGAGAGATAATCAGCCAGAAAACAAAACAATACAACTGTCAGGTGTGCTAAGTTCAATACCTCAAGACCAGGCTGTTCTACCTAAGACACTGCCTCTTTAAAAAACAAAAAACAAAAACCAACCAACGCCCCCCCCCCCCCCAAAAAAGAGTAGACTTTTAATAAAAGTTTCATAAGAAGGGTAACATTATTCCACATCTTTGCAAATCATGTTAATGTCTGTCTTAACAGCAGACGTTTGGTTTTTTGCTGTTGTTTTCATGAGACAAATGATAAATTATAGTTATACAGTCAATAAGTATAAACAGTCAACAAAATTACAAAACTGCCCACCAGTCCCGGGACTGAGAAACATCTGGGTGACCTCCTCCAGGGTATTTCCCTGGAAGGGCATGGTGGCACGTGTGCAGCACACATGGCCAGCACACGTGGCAGCGGCCAGTGGCACCTTTATCAGCACCGTGCGGGCAACAGGGGCGTGTGCTGGATGGTCCGCGGGAGGGAGGAGCCCCGTGGCTACTGGGGTGAGGCCCCAGTCAGGAGGCTTTTGTAATCCGCTGCAGAATCACTGCCCGGCCGGCTGGATTTTCAAAGCTGCCCGTGTCCAGTTAGCCCTGGCAGCAGATGACAAAGCTCCTTAGACCACCTGCACCAGCCACATAGCTCCCCTGAGAACCAAGTAAACAGCCCAGCTGTGACTGGGGAGCAAAGGTAGCTGAGCTTTGCTTTCTGGAGGCTCACAGTTCATGGGTTTGTTGTTGATCAACTCCTTGGCAAAAGGACTGAAGGCTTTCCCTGGCTAGAAGGAATGCAGACATTACAACTGCTTCCCCACCCACCTCCACCCCTCCACGCCCCGCCCCTCCCCTCCATGCCCCGCCCCTCTCCTCCACGCCCTGCCCTGTCCCGCCCCAATCCAGCTGTAGGCTCTTCCCACCTTGATCTGCAGAGTCTATCCCAGTAGAGCTAGCCATTCGGCATCCCTGTAATTTTAGCCTTGGGGGCCTGAGACAGGAGGGCCTCTTGTTTGAGGCTAGCATGGGCTAGCCTCCCCCCCCCAAAAAAAATATACAAAGTAGAGATTGCTTCTGGACACGTAAATGTACTTAATCCAGACATGCCCACCAGGCTTTTGTACTTTTTCTCATTTTGCCACCGTTGTTATTTTTTCACATTTATTTATTGACTGCGTTTGTGTAAGTGAGGGGCACACACCTGCTGCTCCCCGCTCAGGAGGTCAGAGGATAAATGGCAGGAGTTAGCTCTCCCTTGCCACTTTGTGGGTCCCAGGATTTAGGTTTTGCATCAAGAGCCTTTACCTGTGGACCATCTTATCTGGCCCTCTTTTTTTTTTTTTTTTTTTTTTTTAAAGCTAAATCAAGGGCTTCCTTACCTTTTTACGTTTGTAGTGGGGATGGAACCCCAACCTTGCACACACTAGACATACACTCTTCTCATCTTCCAGTGCACCGCCTAGACTTTTTTTATTATTTATTTTATTATTGAACTGGGGGGGAAGCAGGTTGGGGGAGATATGTGCATATGGGTGCAGGTGCCTGCAGAGAAGAGAGAGTTGGATCCAATGGAGCTGGAGTTACAGGTGGTTATGAGCCACCGGATGAGGGCATTAGGAATCGAACTCAGGACCTCTGCATAGGCAGCCAATTCTCTTAACTGCTAAGTCACCTCTCTGGCTCTTGGATTTTTGTATTTTTGTTTCTCAGTTTTTTATATTCAGTTGTTTATTTCGGGGGGGGGGGAGAAGTCGGCATGTGCCTCTCTCCTCCCACCATGGGTATCCTGCAAATTGAACTCAGATCACGAGGGTTGGCAGCTGGTACCTGTAGCCACTGAGCCATCCCACCAGCCCCCAGCTTCATCTAGAGTCATGTTTTGACACGATGGGAAATTTTACAAGATTACATGGGGGGGGGGGGCTGGAGAGATGGCTCAGTTCAGTTTCTAGTACCCAGGTCCGGTAGCTCATAACCACCTACCTATAATTCCAGCTCCCAGCGGATCTGACATGTCTGTAAACACACCCACAAAACACACACGCCAAATCACATTACTAAAAATAATTATAAACCTTTAAAAACAGATTACATAGTGGAGTTCAGAGTAGCCTCAGCCTACATCAATCCCAGAAATGCATATATACAACAATATATACTGAAATTTGTTATTTTTACATTTTAAGCTTTTCTTCTGAGCTAACTTGCCGCTCGAAGCTTTTCTAAGGCATGGCGTCCCTTTGTATCCCAGGCTGGCCTGGGTCTAACCTTCTGCCTACTATGTGTGTTAGGTGCCTAAGGCAGGAGTTTATTGTCATGTGCTGTCCCCAGAAAGTACGCCTTTCCTTGGCTGATTCTTTTCTCCCTGAGGCGGAGGAGGGGGGTGTGTCTAATCCTCTTCCCTCTGTGACCTGGGCCAGTCAAGAGCAAGGACATAGGGTCTGGTTGGGCTGCACCCCCAGGTAACACAGTCAAGAAGCAAATTCTCCTGTCAGGAGCTTCGCCCATGTGATTTCTTTCCTTGATGTTTAAAGGACTAAGAATTAGAAGAGGTGTTTGCAAGGGCCGTTCATTCATTCCTTCATTCATTTACTGTGTTATGGGAGGGTGTGTGTGAGAGGCAGGGTGTACAGGTGTGCACGTGTGTGTGGAGGCTAGAGGTCTGCCTCTGGGGGTTGCTTTGTTTTTAGGCGCTCTCCGTATTTTTGAGGCAGGGTCTCTCACTGAGCCTGGAGCACATTGGTCAGGCCAGGCCGGATGGCCTTCGAGCTGCAGAGATTGGCCTGGCTCCGGGACCCCTGCGTGGGGATTGCCAGTACTTAATCTCACACCCAGATTTATGTGGGTTCTGCAACTGAACTCAGGTCCTCTTACCCGCACAGGAAGCACTTCCCAACTGAATTATCCCCGTCTTAAGGGGGAGGGGCAGGCTAGATAGCGCACCTGGCAAGGTACATTGAGTCTTTGAAGACGAGTTGGTTTCCACCATATATTTTCCTGGTTGCGTTCTTTTTTTTTTTTTTTTTTTTTAATTTTGAAGATGTATTTATTATGCATACAGTATCCTGTCTGCATGTATGCCTGCACACCAGAAGAGGGCACCAGATCTCACTATAGATGGTTGTGAGCCACCTCTGGCCCTTGGAAGAGCAGCCAGTGCTCCTAACCGCTGAACCATCTCTCCAGTCTTCCTGGTTGTATTCTTTTTTTTTTGAGACAGGGTTTCTCTGTGTGGCCCTGGCTGTCCTAGAACTCACTCCGTAGACCAGGCTGGCCTCGAACTCAGAAATCTGCCTGCCTCTGCCTCCTGAGTGCTGGGATTAAAGGCGTGTGCCACCACTGCCCGGCTCCTGGTTGTCTTCTTGACTCTTCTCTCCTTCCAGGCATATCTTCCAACGTGGTCCCCATGTACTTAGGGGAGCTGGCCCCTAAAAACCTGCGAGGGGCTCTTGGAGTGGTTCCCCAGCTCTTCATCACCGTCGGCATCCTTGTGGCCCAGCTGTTTGGCCTTCGGAGTCTCTTGGCAAACGAGGATGGTGAGAAGGCCCTAGCCCCTGCCCCCTCTAGTACCTAGTACCATTACTGGAAGCTTCTGCCGCTATTCGGTCCAGTGGAGACTCTCTTTTGTCCACGCGATGTTCCGGAGTTCACAGGTTTTAGCTGAACGGGCACATGGTGACAGGTTCCTTCTAGAAGACAACAAGGCATCTCAACTGAACAGGAAGGGTCTATTTCCCCCGAACTGCTAAGTGGCCATCCACATTCTCAGAAGGCACCCGTCTACTGGTACATGGCATCACTACCTCCTCTTTCTCTGTGCGGAGACATGTTTTTCGTTGTTGAGACAAGGTCTCATGTAAGCCAGGCTGGCCTCAAACTCGCATGGATGTCAGAGTGACCTTGAACTCCTGGTTCTCCTGCCTCCACCCAACAAGTCCTGAGATTATAGGAGGTGGGCAAAACCACAACTGTTTTAGGCAGTACTGCAGGCCAAACCCAGAGATCTGTGCAAATGCTAGGCAAACACTCTACCAACTGAGCCCAGTCCTGTGCCCCTTTTCTCTTTTTTTCCTTCTCTTTTTTTTTTTTTTTTTTTTTAAGAATTATTTATTTATTTAAGGTATATGAGTACACTGTCGCTGTCTTCAGATCCACCAGAAGAGGGCGCCAGATCCCATTGCAGATGGTTGTGAGCCACCATGTGGTTGCTGGGAATTGAACTCAGGACCTCTGGACGAGCAGTCAGTGCTCTTAACTGCTGAGCCATCTCTCCAGTCCCTTTTTGCTTCCTTCTTGTCTTTCTCTTTGAAACTTAAGCTTCTGAGCGGGGAGACCAGTCCCAATGATCATGTCTGCCGTGGCCCGGGCGCCATGTCTTCTGTAATAGTTCATCTGTTCCTCCCAGCAGCCCCAGGAGATCACGCACTTTAAACACACCCATTTTACAGATTACAGAACCTGAGACTCGGCAGACTGGAAATGTGTGCAAAGTCCTGTTAAGATTCATGTCCTGCAGCCTGAGCCTGGCTCTGTGTCGCTTTGCCATGCTCCCCTGTCTTCCTGTCATTCCTGCACGTGTCCAGGACACCTCCATCAAGGTGCCACATTATCCCCAGGAGCTGGGACCTAAAATGAATGGGATTAGGGTTGAGTCTCAGGGAGCCCTAGGCAACAGGAGCAGACTCTACGCTGCATCGCACTGTGCAAGAGGGCAGGGACAGTTCTGTCTAGAAGAGAACATTCTAGGCATGGGCAGAGGAGACAAGAATGTCGAAATTCTTTGTGCTTTTAGGGAACTGTCTGTGACTTTCCTGCCGTGCAAGGCTGGGGTTTGAGCTTGCCCGTTTTAGAGCCCTCAGTGTGACCCTTGGCTTAGGACAGCTGCTCTGCTATAACAGAGATGGCCAGCAGGTGGCGCAGTGAGAGGAAGCACAGGAAGAGGGCACCCGCGGTTAAGGCTGCACAGTGGTCAAGGTTGAGAGCTGGAATCTGGGTCAGTGTCTGGCGATCCTTGGTGCCTTGGTGAGGAGATCTGCAGTGCAGGGGACTGGACGGAGGAGTCAGGGGCTGGTAACCATGGCTCGCAAAGGAGATGAGACAGCAGCACTTGTCACAGACAGGACAAGGAAGATAGGTACAGGGTCCCACGATGATCTGGGACCCAGTTCTGATCAAGGGGCAGCAGGAGGTGGGAGGACATTGCTCCGGCCCAGAAAGTGGTGGTTCAGCCAGAAGCCGAACTTGACTTTGGGTGACACTCATATTCTAGGTGAAATCAGCCAATTTCTTGGCCAGGAGCAATGGAGTATGAGATGGGGTGAAAGTTCAGAAGTTCGCGGGTGTCTTGAGGAAGATTACGGGTAAACGAGAGTATTACTGGCCTGTCTCTTTTTTTACAGAATCAACTACAAAAGACCAGGGGAGTTAGACATAGTGGCGCATGGCTGTGATCCTGGGGCTCAGAAGGCAAAAGAAAAAGACTAAGGGACTTAACGTCAGCCTGAGACACACAGGAGGTTTAAGTCCAGCCTGAGTTATTCTAGTTATTCTATTTTCTTAGAGAGAGAGAGAGAGAGAGAGAGAGAGAGAGGGTTCAGTATGTAGAGGCCCCTTTTGCCAAATGAGATGACCCAAGGACCCACACGGTGCAGAGGACGGTGATGTCACAAGTTGTCTCTGGTCAGTGCGTGATCTCTGTGGTATTCCTGCCTCTCTCTTTTTGCCCTATCTCTTTCCCTCTCTCTTTCGTCCTCTCTTCCTCTCTCTTCCCTCCCTCCCTCCCTCCTTCTCTCTATCCTCTTTCTCCCTCTTCCACACACACACACATATCATAAAATAAATAAGTAAATGTAATAAAAATGTAAAAACTCAAAACCCAAAGTGCACAGACACTGGGGCATCATGGTGCACGTACATCTGTAATCCCAGCCCTCAGGAGGCTGAGACAGGAAGACGAGTTCCAGGCCAGCCTGGACTACATGAGACCTATGTCAAAAATGGGCGTTTTGCCTACATGTCTGTCTGTCTGTCTGTGCACCATGTGCATGCCTGGTGCCTGTGGAGGCCAGAAGAGGCCATGAGGACCGCTTACAGGGGGCTGTGAGCCACTGTCTGGATGCTAGAAACCGAATCCAGATCCGCTGCAAGAGCAGCAAGTGTTCTTAGCCACGAGCCATCTGTTCAGTCCGTTCTATAGCTGTTTTTATTGTGAACACATTATGCGCGATTCTCTGTAAACATAAAGAAAGACAAAGAAACCCGATGCCTTGAGACCACCCTCCAGGTCAAGAGAGAGCTGCATCCTATCCCAAGGCGGCTGTGAGCCCCTCAACAACGCCTCCCGTCCCTGAAGGCAATCACTGTGCTGACCTAAAACCTCCTTGTCTTGTTGCTTTGGGTCCAGGCTCATCACCTTTGCAGATGGTGGGGTGGGTTTTCACCTGCTTCTGAACGTGACGTAAGGGCATTCACTAGACGCTGAGTGTTTACGCTCCATATCATGCTGGACAGGTCTGTCCAGGCCATCACTGTTTTCCTCGGTATCCCGTTCCATCCTAGGACCACAGGATGGCTACTGTGTCCACTCTCTGTGGACTGTAATGGGCATTTGCCTTACGGTTGCTCTCGTTGCTGACTTCATCAGCACTGCTCCAACCACTCTAGTTTTGGTGCCCTTGTGTCCTACACAAGCGTCTCTGGCATACACCTGGGGTGGGATGGCAGGGTCGGTCTCAGCATGCGCCAGCCAGCTGGTCTCTAAAGGACAACGCGGGTCTGTATAATGGAACACGGAGACTTCCCATCTGCCCATATCTGTGCCCACATTTGGCATTACCAGATGTTTTTGTTTGCCCAGCTCCTCGGTGTGCTGTGGTCAGTCATGCCTCAGCCACCCTATAAATAGCCACCAGACGTCCACTGAAAAAGTCAAACTTTGTCCCCAAAGAGCCCGTGTCCTCCCTCAGGGCGATAGCACAGAGTGTCTGGCACCGTTCAGAGTGGGGAAAAGGGTCTCCACTTCTTCGGTGCCTCTGTGACTGTAGACCCTTGCTTGCAGGTTGGCCAATTCTCCTGGGTCTGACTGGAGTCCCTGCAGGCCTCCAGCTCCTCCTCCTCCCCTTCTTTCCTGAGAGCCCCCGCTACCTGCTGATTCAGAAGAAGAACGAGTCGGCTGCTGAGAAAGGTGAGGTTTGGGGCAGTTTTCTCCTGACCCCGGGTCCCTGGGCTCTTCGGCTCTGAGCTCATGCCGTCTGCGGCTCATGCCCTCTGCTCTCTCCCTCAGCCCTGCAGACCCTCCGAGGCTGGAAAGATGTGAGTCTAGAGATGGAGGAGATCCGGAAGGAGGATGAAGCTGAGAAGGCGGCGGGCTTCGTCTCTGTGTGGAAGTTGTTCACCATGCAGTCCCTCCGTTGGCAACTCATCTCCATAATTGTCCTCATGGCTGGCCAGCAGCTGTCAGGCGTGAACGCGGTACGGGCATCCTGTGAGCTTGGGGGCAGAAGGCAGCGTGTGACCGGGTGCTGATGATGATTCTCCCACGTAGCTCTGAGGGGTTGGGGTGTAGTGGGCCACCGGCCATCCTACACCTGAGGCCCCCCTGCCAAACACCATGGTTCTCTTCCAGATCTACTACTATGCTGACCAGATCTACCTCAGCGCAGGTGTAAAAAGCAGCGATGTTCAGTATGTGACTGTTGGGACAGGGGCTGTCAATGTGTTCATGACCTTCCTCACGGTGAGTGTCCACGAGGTCACGGTCCCTTAAGCCACCAAGGCTGGAGTGGTATCTGAGGAGTGTAAAAGCTCCTAGCCTTGGACGGAGGTAGACCTTTGGATTGCAACATGCCCCCTGAGCTCCGAGGCCCTGGCCCCAAAGCTCTACTGTAAGCATATCCCTGACTCTAGTGGGGGACAGCCATGGACCCCTAACACAGTTCCCACAGTGTGCCCTGACCTCTTCTATCTGGAGCTGCTGAGCATGGCAGAAGTACAGGGTCTCTGTACAGGCCCTGCAGGGAGCTGTGGCTCATTACTCACTGCTTAGGTTTCTGAGTGAACCTTGGCCCCTGAGCAAAGGACCCAGCCAGGCCTCCATGCGGACAGAATCTCTCAAAGTTACTCCAGTGCCTGGCTTCTTCTTTGCAGGAGGCCAGAAGCTTAGAGCCACAGGATTGAGGCTTTTGATGTGAGCTCACTTAAGAGTGAGCATCTGGGGCCCAGTAACCCAGCTGGGCCTCCAAACTGGCCAGCTAACACATGCTTCTGTGCCTGCATGTAGTTATTTACACACCAGTGGCTGGGCACACACTCCTCCTGGCCCCTCAAAAGTTGGTTCCTGTAATGGCAGCCTCTGTTCGGGGCACTCTGTTCCACGAGAACATCGGGCACTAGGTCTAGAAGCTCACAGTCTTCCTTCCTACACCTCCAGGTCTTTGTGGTAGAGCTTTGGGGACGGCGACTTCTACTCCTCATCGGCTTCTCCACCTGCTTCACGGCCTGTGTCGTGCTGACGGTTGCACTGGCGCTGCAGGTAAGGAGCACTGTGCTGATAACCCATTTAAAGGAACCTTAGAGAAGGCACCATCACATCAAGAGATGAGAGGGGGGAGAGACCCTCTCAGGGTCCTTTAAACCAAGAGTGAGGCCACGTTGGAGTTCTCCTCCTCTCACCCGTGTCCCCCACCTGTCTGCAGTTTGTGGCCTGTGGCCTATTCTGAGTGTTGTGGTGTGTGTTTCTGGTGCCTGTCTCTAACAAAGGGCTTTGTCCTATTGAACAGCATAGTAGATATTATGAGATGGAAGTGAATGAGGAATATTCTGTGTAGCCCTGGCTGTCCTGGAACTCACTCTGTAGACCAGGCTAGCCCCAAACTATTTTTACAGAAAAATTTTAACAGAGTTTTACAAGGGAAGGTGTTATATACGGACCCCAACTGGACTAGAATAGCATTCGAAACCAACACACGTGTTATCAACCTATATCCACATGTTACTTCCAACACGTGTGGGATATTTGCTTTTAGCCTATTGGCTACTTTCAGCAAATGATTACCACAATACACACACACTCACACTTGCATACACACACACACTCTCACACATGCACGCACACATATTCACACACACATTTGCACACACATGCACGCACACGTGCACACACACACAAGCACACATTCACACACACACACATGCATGAACACATGTACACACACATTTGCATATTCACACACTCACACACACTCGCACACACATGCATGAACACACGTGCACACACACACTCGCACACATGCACACACACACATGCACACATTCACACACACTCACATACATGCATGAACACACGTGCATACACACATTTGCATACTCACACACACTCGCATACACTCATACACACTCACGTGCACACACACTAACATGCACGAACACATGTGCACACACACATGCATGCATATATAAGTGTGAGATTAAGGCTACGCATTTATCTTGGGTTTTAAGAGCTGATTGCATAGGAAATCAAGGCATAGTCAGGATTCCATTGCTGCCTTAATGGGAGAATATACTTATCCAGGCTGAGCACACAGTAGGAGGGCAGGTTAAGTGCATACTTGTCAAAGCATATTAGTAACTTAGCTACAAGGTCCAGCAAAAGCTCTGCCACTTTGAAGGACAGAGGTGTTTTCAGAAAAGATTAACATGGCAGATGCCAGCTGAACTGGTGACCCTACTCAGAAGTGACACACATGCTGTCCCCAGCCTATGTTTTCACCATAGTGAAGGGACTAGGCACCAGCATGAGTCTGTTCATACAGTCATGGTCAGATGTCAAGGGACCGTGTGTCCTTCCCCCATCAAATCCAGCTCCCCTCGGGTGACTTCTAAGATCTCATCAGGTTGTGCAGCAGAGTCGCTGCTGGCTCCTCGCAGATCCTAGCGCCATCTCTGCCCTGAGGTCCCCAAGGCTCCCGCCCCAGCTGGCCTTCCCACTGCGACCTGCTAACCACCTGTCTCTCCACCCCCACAGAACACCGTCTCCTGGATGCCCTACATCAGCATTGTCTGTGTCATTGTCTACGTCATAGGACACGCCCTGGGGCCCAGTATGTATCCCGCGGCTACTTTCACCATTTCAGTGACCCACATCCTGATCCTTCCTGATACTCTCTGAGAGTCCCCAGGGAGGGTGGATGTGACCCCAAGTGGCATCTCCCTCGCTCCTTTTAGCACAGGATGGGAGGGGCTGTAATTAGCACTATGGGTTGACAATGCTGCCAGGTTTGATTGGCAGAGTGAACTCTACAAGCAGCCTCTGCCATCCACCCTTCATGCCTAGCATCCTCACTGCCTCTGCCATCCACCCATCATGCCTAGCACCCTTACGACCTGCGTCTGCATCCTCACTTAGCCACCTCACAGAGTCTTGTGTCTTGCAGATACTCACTGCCCCCATAGCCAGATAGCTAGGGTGCCAAAACACCCATGGGTTCAAGGGTCCTTTGTGAGCCACTGTGCCATCAGGGAAAGCGTCTCCCCCTAACCCACCTGTCTTCCCGTCTTCTTCTTCCCCGCACCCCTTCCCTCTCACACCTCTCCCTCATCCCTGTCTTCCCTCTCTCAGGTCCCATCCCTGCTCTGCTCATCACTGAGATCTTCCTGCAATCCTCCCGGCCAGCTGCCTTCATGATTGGAGGCAGTGTCCACTGGCTCTCGAACTTTGCTGTGGGGCTCATCTTCCCGTTCATTCAAGTAAGTGGGACCCAGGGCCCCAGTATCACCCACATCCCCAAGCCACCGAGCCAGAACCTTGTAGCACACCTTACCACGCCGGTCCCTCTCCCCACAGATGGGCCTTGGTCCCTACAGCTTCATCATCTTTGCGGTCATTTGTCTCCTCACCACCATCTACATCTTCATGATCGTCCCAGAGACCAAGGGCAGGACGTTCATTGAGATCAACCAGATTTTTGCCAAGAAGAACAAGGTGTCAGACATATATCCAGAGAAGGAGGGAGAGCTTAACAACCTTCCACCTGCTACCTCTGAGCAGTAGCAGAACCAGGCCACCAGCCAGGGTGGCTGGTCTGCATGGATCTTCTGTCTAGACTTTGGTTCTGCATTCTTGTCTGTGACACTGGAAGGGAGAAAAGACTGGTGAGGAATGTCAGCCCCGTCACCAGCCTCCACTCAGTGGGAACATCTGACTGGCTTTTGTGCTTTTCTGCTGTCTCTAACCATAGAGGTCAGTCACAGGCTGGTCACATGCAGAGCCATCCCTCATCTTCGCTGGGTTGACTCTGGTGAGGATCTTGTAACAAAAAGAGTTACTGCAAGACCAGCTGTGACGATCATATTTACCAGCAGAACTGACTCTTGTGTGGCTCCCATGAGCCTGGAGAGGCCACTGGCATCTGCTCAGGATTGATGTCATCCTCTTTCCCGACCCAGCCATGTCATAAAGGTGGGGAACAGACCGTTTGGGAAGGCACACTGAGAGTGGATTATTAACTGTAAATGCTACTATTCTGTATAGCCAATAAAACAGATCTAATCACTTTTCGCCAAGACATAGCAGTTCTCTGCGAGCAAAGGAAGGCCGTAGGGGTGACCCCGCTGCCCAGGATGGCTGGATCTGGCACGGAGAGACGCACAGACACTCCCTGCTGAAGAAAGGGCTGGGAGGGAGCTGCAAAGCTGTGAAGTGTGTGTAAAGTCGGAGAGACTCTGTGTGTCTGCAGCTGCATGGTGAACACAAGGGGGGCCTGAAGAGGAGGCTACAGGAAGGGAAATGAGAGATGGAATGTCCTTACATCAACATGGCAGAACTGAGGGAGGGAGGGAGGGAGGGAGGGAGGGAGAGAGAGAGAGAGAGAGAACTAAAGTGTAGATAAAGCCTTGTGGTGTTTGAGAAAGGAGAGGAGGTCCTAAGTGGGCTACGGGATGTGATGTCTTCGATGGTTAGAACGGAAAGCTATGGGAGTCTGGAGCGGTTGTTACAGATATCAAATAAAGATTCTTCCGGCATCAAGTCATGCAACCGGCAAGAGCGTCTGACACAGAGGAAGCACATGCTGTGATCGAGCCATACTTGGCTTGCCACATGAGGGGCAGAGAACAGTGAAGGGCGAACTCTCTGAATGCTGAGGAGTGCTGTCAGAATCGGGAGCTAAGGACTGTGGTACCATTATGGATTCTGCTCTCAGGAATAGTAACACCTGGAGCCAGGAGAACCCAGAATCTGTAGGGGTGGCTCTGATGCTAAGGTTCTGCTCTCCAAATGGTTCTCGATCCAGCAATGAAGATATGAACCACCAATTTGCTGGGCGAAATAGGCGGGACTTCCGGGTCCCTGCAGGCAAGCAGATGCAGGAGAGAGGAAAGGCATTTTCGCCATGCTTGGGAGGGAGAAAAGCCAACCAGCCATATGAGATCTCGGGCAGAGCAGCCATAGGCCCGTTTCCAGGCAGGAAGCTGGGGTGTTGAGCTGGAACTGAAGGCGACTGAGCAACTTAAGTTGACAGCAGATAGAATGCTGAGCTGGGAGAGAGTACTAGGAAGGGCATACTAGCCATGGTAGATTGGAGGCACCCAGCAGTTGAGCCAAAAAGGCTGAAACTGAACAACGTGTGTGTGTGTGTGTGTGTGTGTGTGTGTGTGTGTGTGTGTGTGTGTGTGTGTGTGTGTGTGTTTGTGTGTGTGTGTGTGTTTCATCCACGAATCCAATATTCTGTGGGTGGGGGCTGGTAGCGCAGCCCATTTCTGGAGCATTAAGGCAGCATAGCAAAAGCTACACACTACACAAATCTACTCCCTGGTTCAAACTTGGCTCTGCCATTAACTATGCAAAATACCAAGTCACTTAGCTTTTCTGTACTTCAAGTAAAGGTGGAACAAACAGAACATGTCCCATGTGGCTGCTGCAAGGCCAGATGACTTCATATGCTTGTAGCAGCTAACTCAGTGATGCACGTGTTTGGTACTCTGCTGTGTCGATGTGCTTGGAGATAAGCGCTCCTATCAAGATTAACACAGGGGAGAGGACACTTAAATGAGTGGACAGCAGATGGTGAGAGAGTGCCGATGGTATGGATCCTGGGTGGCTGGCAGCAATGCCGTGGAACACTGAGGCTGCAGGATCTGAGTGTGATGGGCAGCCTGTGGAAGAGTGCCGATGGTATGGATCCTGGGTGGATGGCGGACTGTGGGAGAGTGCCGATGATATAGATCCTGGGTGGATGGCAGCCTGTGGGAGAGTGCCGATGGTATGGATCCTGGGTGGATGGCGGACTGTGGGAGAGTGCCGATGGTATGGATCCTGGGTGGATGGCGGACTGTGGGAGAGTGCCGATGGTATGGATCCTGAGTGGATGGCGGACTGTGGGAGAGTG